>WOXC01001210.1:0-477009 GCA_011680675.1 Gymnobelideus leadbeateri | reverse complement strand
TATCCATAATACCTAACACATTCCATGGCATTTTTTATAGATGATGTATTTAATAATAAGTGCTTGTTGAATTATATCGAATTAATCTAGAGAAACTTTGAGCGATTTTAAAATATTCTTCTATAATTTACTCTTAACTCCTAGAGTACTTGGCACCACTTTTCACTGTTTTCAAAGGTGTATAATTTTATATGACTACACAAGACAAAACAAAAGTGGTACAAAAAAGACCCAATGATCTGAGACATATCATATGGGATTATATTGGAATACATAATTTTATATAAATTCGTTACAGAAGAATGCAACAGATGGCAATTGAGGGTATTGTATCTCATCACTTTTGACTGTTCAATGAATTATAATCTAGTCAAAATTCAATTGAATGTAAGCAGAGAATAAAAAACAATGTAGACTATTAACAGCTCAACATTTATCACTTCCACATTTGTTTTCTCTTATGATAGACAGTTCAATGACAAGAAAGACATTTTATTACTGCATTCCATCGCACCAAGTTTGACATGACTGAAGATTGATTCTGGCTCCATACTATTTTTTCCCCTCTGAACTATCTTAGATATATCATTAAAGTTTCATCACTTTTACTGGGCACCATTCCTCTCCCCCTCGACAATTTAGAACTTCAGGGTTGCCATGAACTCTTCCAAACTAGGAGATAAAAGTTGTTTAAAATAAATGCATGCCACTTAGATTCTACCAGGTATTCAAACTGGCTATCCTTTGAATTAGTTCAATATCATGATCCCAAACTGTTCATTGCTGCAAAAGGTCATCTATTTCCCACCAAGATTCTTCTGATGATACTCCACATGTGAAAAATACGAGGCAACATGATATCAGAATAATTACAACAACAAAACCTCCCAAAAGTAATGGAAAGATGTACCACGAACCTAAGTAAAGTACCTCATGTTAGTAATGAGGGAGCTGGATTGCCCATTGGCTAAAAAGCTGAGCCTGCAGTCAGGAAGACCTGAGTTTGATTCCTTCCTCGGATACTTACTAGCAGTGTGACTTTGAATAAATCACTTTACCCCTGTCTCCTCATTTTTTTCATCTATAGAATGAGGATAATGATAGAACTTACCTCTCAAGGATGTTATAAGGATAAAAAGAGATCATCTTTGTAAAGTGCTTTGCAAAATGCCAGTTATTATTATTATTCATGATTATGATGATGATGACAATTTGAATGTAGAAAGTCCTATAGAAGCATGATTGAGGATATTAAAATCCTAAAAAAAGAAGAAAAGAAGTAGGTTAGTCAAGGATCTTACAGTCTAATGAGAAAGACAACATGTAAATATGCATGAAAGTCATTAAAACTTTGGCAACCCACCCAAGGCATTCTGGCTCCCAAGAGAAGTTGGCTAAATTCTCAGTGGGAGAATTTAAGCCTTGGAAATTGGCAAAAGATATAGATTAGGGTTTGATTAATTGTTTTGCTAATTTTCTAGACTTAATGAAGTGATGGAGAAAATGGTAATATTGCAAATTAAACTCGAACCTGTGTCCTGCCATTCATTATTTCCCCCAGAGAACCACTTATTAAACATTTACTAGCCCACCCATGCATATCATTTTTCAAGCATTTTCAATCACTATGGATTAAAATCAAGAGAAATTTAAAAGTGAAGAATTTGAGAACAAACAATACAAGTCATCTGGAAGCATTCACTCTCTGAAATGTGAAGCCAGTTGAAATGAAGCTTAGAATAAAAAATCTAGAGGTTGAATATCACAATGAATACACCAATCTACAAAATTTTAAATCTCATATATATATATATATGTGTGTGTGTGTGTGTGTGTGTGTGTACATATGTATATGTACATGTGTACATACACACATATATGCACATATATGTATCTGTGTGTATATATGTATGTGTGTGTATGTTTTAAGTCAAAAAAGAAAGGTCCAATATGTACTATAATATCCAAACAACATTGTTGTGCTAGTAAAGAACTGGGAATAAATTGGACACCCATCTATTGAAGATTGAAGACTGGCTGAATTGAGGTATATGGATATAACAGGCTATAACTGCTTTGTAAGAAATGACAAATGAGGAACTCAGAGAAATGTGGCAAGATTAAACAGAACAAAAAGAATAATATACCTTATAACTACAACAATGTGAACAAAAAGATGACTAAAGGGAAGTTGAACTCTGTGTAACACAAACCAATAATAGTCTCAAGGAACAGGTAATGAAATATTTCTTCATTATCAACAGAGAGGCTAAGAACTATTAGTTTAGAATGCTATATATTATGAGATATGATCTCTGTATTGATTATTTTTGTGTAACTTTCCTTTTTCCTTCCAATTATTCAATCAACAAGCATTTATTAAGTTCCAGGAATTATGCTAGGTTCTAGGGATATAAGTATGAAGAATGAAATAATCCCTAGTATCAGTGAGCTTACATTCTAAGGGTGTAGACAATGAGTTAATACATATTTAGACACTCATGCGTGTATTCAGTGTTAATATAAAGTTAATAATTATAAATTTATGCATAGTAGTTACATAAGTAGGTAGAATGGGAGAACACTAGGAGCTGTGGGTTCAAGAAGGACTTCATTAGAATAATGATACCTGAGCCACATGATAAAGAAAGAGAATTATTTGTGATGAGAGAGAGAAGGTATGGAGACCTATTTCAGGTATCGAGACCAGACAGTATAAAGAGATGGAGATGGGGCCCGGAGTGCTGTAAATGAAGGGCAGAGAGATGCCCAGTTTTGTTGGATTGCACCATAAGGAAGGAGAAAAAATGTTCAATGGCCACCTCTCTGGAAAGATAAGTTGGCAGGTTGTAGAGAGCTTGAAAAGCTAAATAGAGGAGTCAATATTTCCCTAGAGACAACAAGAAACTGTTGGAGTTTACTGAACAGGGGTATGAGAAATTCAGATATGCTCTTAAGAAAAATCATTTTGACAGCTTTGGGCAGCATAGGGTAGACTTGAAGCAAGAAGACCAATGAGAAGGTTGTTAATAATCAAGATAAGAAATGATGAGGACATGAGCTAGGCTCCTACCAATGTGAGGAATAAAAAGGTTCATATGTGAGAGATGTTGTGAAGGTAGATATCTTAAAGGTGAGAATTTAAGTGACAGACAAAGCAAGAATAAAATACTTTAAGAAATTACTTTGAAACAAAAAAATATCAATAAAACTCTTTTATAAAAGAAGGTCAGGGCTAGGAAGGGACCTTATAACATAGACTATCTGTATTGGAAGCAAATTTAGAACGGCGAATTCTAGATTTGGAAAGGGCGAAAGCCCCTCTGACATAGAATGTCAGAGGTGGGAGTTCCTTATAAGATGAAATAGTACATCAGGAAGAAATCTTGGGCAACTTCTCTAACCTCTGCATTTTATAGATAAGAAATCTCTATCTCTAAGAGATGAGATGATTTGCCAAATGTTCCATAGGAGAACAAATATTTGAACCCATATCTCCAGTTTCCTAGCCCAGTATACTTTTTGTAGCAATATACTTTCATAAAATACTTGCAAATAAGCTTAAACATCAATATCCTGATCTATTAAACAAATGAATTATTGGAAATCTGGGGTGGGAGCAAAAGCACAATCTTTATGAAAATGCTGATTTCCCCAAATTTTTTTCCAAGATACTTAACGAGAAGAAACAATCAGAAGCCACTAGGACCTTCCCCTAAACCTTCATGGTCTCACTTAAAAACCATGCTCATACTTTAAGAGAGTTGACATTTGACATTTTTCTTGGTAATAAGTAATTTGGGTAATAAAGCTGTAGGGAAATTGAACTTGTCAGCATGTTAAATGCATTTGTCTCTCTTAATATAATAAACTGTGCTTGGGAAATGGATGAGACTTACAGCCACGTTTTCCTTTGATTTAAAATCTAATTTGTCATTTGGGTATTTAGATTTTTTTCACTCAGTCTCTTAAATTTGCCATTTTTATTTACTTACTCTGTGAGTTACCTAGGTTTCAAACTGGAAATCCTATCTACACTCAGATAAAATGGGCTCCTTATGATTCACAAACTTTTAGTGGTAGAGGGAAATGAAGCACTGATGGAAAGAGGTAGTTATTTGAGTATAAAATGTCATTTGACACTATCACTTTCATATTCTGTCAAATGTACCCTATCAGGGGTGGCTAGGTGGCACAGTGAATAGAGCACTGGCCCTGGAGTCAGAAGGACCTGAGTTCAAATCTAGCCTCAGACATTTAACACAAAAATTAGCTGTGTGACCTTGGGCAAGTCGCTTAACCCCAACTGTCCTCCAAAAAATAAACAAAAAAACAAACGAACGAATGAATGAATAAATAAACAAATAAATAAATGTACCCTATCAACATCCCCCTACTTCCTCCTCAAAGACTGAATTCATTGCAATCAGAAGCAGTTTAGCATTCCTCAGAGAGCCCTGGGTCTGAGATTGAAGGCTTAACTTGGACTCTTTGGTTCTTACAACTTATCATGGTATGGGTGTAAAAAATTTTGAACTCAAAAGACTTGAGTTCAAATGCTGACCCTCCTATTTACTACCTGTGTGACTTTGGTAAGTCACTTCTTTAAATTTAGATTTTATGCTACACTAATGAAATGACAAGGGGGATATTCCTGAGACAATATTATTGTTATTATTACTATTGATGAAAATTTCATCATTGAGGGGAAAATAACTAGACATTGAAGGGAAAATAAAGAAAAATCCCTAGAATTTAAAGAGGAATAGAACTTCCTTGCTTCAAATTAAATTATGAAGTAGTAGTCACTAAAAACAGAAGGCTCTGCCTAAAAAATAGAAAAGATAATTAAAACAGACTGGATATAGAAGAATCACTAATAATTGAACTAAAAAGCCAAGTATAAAGTAAACCTGAAAACATAAATTAATAGGGGAAAGAAGTCATTCAGATAAAAATTGTTGGGAAATCAGCCTTGCAGAATTTAGATGTAGACTAATATCTCTTTACCATATACCACAGTTAAATATATTATATTTTATATAACATATAAAATATATTATAACGTATATATTAAAGGCTACACTAACACTAATAAAAATAAGAAAAAAAATACATCAGCTACTATATGACTATATTCTTAACCAAATAAGAGATAAAGGTTTTCACTAAAAATAAAATTGATCATTTGTATTACATGCAATTGAGAGGATTTTTGATGAATACATTTAATGCAAGCAAGATAAGAAGAGAATAGGGGCATCTAGTTGGTGCAGTGAATAGATCACCAGCCCTGGAATCAGGGGGAGTTAAATCTGAGTTAAAATCTGGCCTTAGACACTTAACACAAAAACTAGCCATGTGACCTTGGGCAAGTCATTTAACCCCAACTGACCTCCAAAAAGCAAAAAATAAAAATATAATATAAGAAAAGAATAAATTGACTAGGAAAATATTTATATTAAATATCTATGATGAGGGTTTGAAACCCAATATATAAGAGATCAGGAGCCATTCACCAATGAATAGGCAGTCAAAGGAAATGACCAAACAGTTCTCAAAAGAAGAATTCCAAACTATTAACAAACATATAAATGAATGTCCCAATCACTAACAATGAGAGAAATATAAACCAAAACAACTCCTAGGTCTCACCTCATAGCCAACAAATTAACAAAGATGACAAGCGATGGAAATAACGAATATTAGAAGGGCTGTGGAAACACTAGTATGAGTTGGTTCAATTATTCTGGAAAGTGATTTGGAATTATGCTGTGAAAAAGACTAAAATCTCCACACCTTTTGACTCAGAAAGTCAGGCATATACCCCCAAAAGACCAATGACAAAAAATAAAATTCTCATATATACCAAAATATTTGTGGCAAATTGTGTGTGTATCTGTGTGTCTGCGTGTCTGTGTGTCTGTGTCTGACAGCAAAGAACTGGAAACAAAAAAGATTCCCATCAATGAGAGAATGGTTAAACAAATGATATATTAATATAAGGGAATTATGAATATGATGAACACAGATAAACTTCGGCATAATTACTGTATAAGAACTGTTACAATTTGAAATAAGCAGAATCAAGAAAGCAATATATACAATGACTAAGCAATGTAAGTGGAAAGAAAAACAATAACAACAAAGAAGTCAAAATTGAATACTATGAAATTATTTTTTATAGTTCAATGTCTAATTTACTTTTAGTTTTCAACATTCATTTCCACAAGATTTTGAGTTACAATTTTTCTCCCCCTCTTTCCCTGATCCCAATTCCAAAATTGTGATTCTACTGACTATCCCTTTCCCCAATATGCCCTCTCTTATATCTTCCCCCATTACCCCTCTGACTTTCTAGTGGGGTAAGATGGCATTCTATACCCCAGTGCCTGTATATCTTATTTCCCAGTTGCATGTAATAATGATGATGATGGTGATAATAATAATAATAAATATTATTTTAACGTATTGTTTTAATACTCTGAATTCCAAATTCTTTCCCTTGCTCCTTCATCACCCACCCCTACTGGGAAGAAAAGCAATTCAATGCAGGTTATACATGTGTTTTTATGAAAAACATTTCCATAGTAGATATATTGTTAAAGAATGACTATATTTCTGTCCATCTAATCCTGCCCTCCATATTCTGTTTTCTACTTTGAGCCTGTCCCTTTTCAAAAGTGTGTACTTCTAACTGGACTCCCCCCCCCCCAATCTGCCATCCCTTTTATCATCACCCCTCTTATCCCCTTCCCCCCTTGGTTTACTGTAGGCTAAGATACCCAATTTAGTGTATATGTTATTCCCTCCTTAAGCCAAATTCAACAAGAGTAAGGTGGATCCATTCCCTTTCACCTTCGTTTTCTTCCCCTCCATGGTAAAAGTTTTCTCTTGCCTCTTTTATATGAGGTAATTCATCCTATTCTATCTCTCCCTATTTCCTCTCATTATATTCCTCTCTCACTTCTTAATTTTATTTTTTAAATATCATCCCTTCCTATCCAACTGATCCAGTGCCCTCTGTCTATGTATACCTGTACACACACACACACACACACACACACACACACACACACACACACACATATGCAAACTCACATATGTATCTATATGCACATATACCCTCCTATATAAACACATATGTATATATATACATATGTATGTGTATATATATATATATATACATATGTATGTGTGTATACACACACACATATATTTATTTATTCCCATCAATTATCCTCATACTGAGAAAAGTCTCATGAGTTATAGTTATTTTACCATGTAGGAATGTAAATAATTCAATTTTAATAAGTTCCATATGATTTATTTTCCCTATTTACCTTCTCATGCTTCTTGTATTTGAAAGTCAAATTGTCTATTCAACTCTGTTTTTGTTTCATCAAGAATGCTTGAAAGAAGGCGGAGTAGAAACAGCTCGTCCAAGCCTCTCTGCCCCCAGATTCTCCACAAACTATGTAAAAAAAGGACTCTGAAAATCTTCTGGAGCCCCAGCACCCACAGAACGACACAGAGAAGCTAACCTCCCGCTGAGGACAGCCCAGCACCCTGCAGGAAGGACCAGCGCAGTGGTCTGGGAGCCGGCAGCGCGCAGAGCGCAGGAGCCGAGCCGAGCCCAGGTCCACGTGAGCCGAGGTTTTAGCCCCAGGGCGGCAGGGCCAGCAGCCGGCTGGAGGAACCCCAGAACACCAGGAACTGTGGAGACGCCAGAATTATCAACATAGACTTGCCTAGGACAAAGTAAGAGGTTAGTGTCCTATGGACTTTGGGACCTGTATTTGGGGAATGCGTCAGCTCCCTCCCCTGGGGGCTAGAAGCTGCTGAGGAGACAAGCCACTGTGTAGTTTTCAGAGGCATTTCCGGCTCCCAGCCTACAAATCGTGGGGAGATCCAGCGATCAGTCTTGGGGGGTAATCGCTCTTGCTTTAACCTCCCTGGATCTGGATTGTGATCTAGGGTGGAAGTCGTGGGTGGGTTTACAGCTTGCCAGAAACGGAAGTTGCCCCCCACACGTTCGGGACAAAAATTCCTCTATCTGGCCTTAAAGCCATAGTGTGGCAACAAGCCCAAAAGTCAAGCAATAAAGTGGCAACATGCCAAGGCAAAGGAAACAGAAAAATGCAACCCTAGACTCCTATTTTGGAGGCATAGAGCGGGAAAAGGACTGTGAGGTCAGAAGTCCTGCTCCAAAAGCCCCAGGGGAAAACATGAGCGGGTTGCAGGCCATAGAGGACCTTAAGAAGGACTTTAAAAATCAAATAAGAGAAGTGGAGGAAAAATTGGAAAGAGAAATGAGAAGGATGCAGGAAAAGTATGAAATGAGGGTCAACAGCCTGACTGAGGAAAACAACACCTTAAAAAATAGACTAACTCAAATGGCAAAGGAGGCCCAAAAGGGCAATGAGGAGAAGAATGCCTTAAAAAGTCGAATTTGCCAGATGGAAAAAGAAATCTCAAAAGTTCACTGAGGAGATTCATTCCTTCAGAGTTAGACTGGAGCAAATGGAAGCTAGTGACTTTATGAGAAATCAAGATGCTGTTAAGCAGATCCAAACAAATGAAAGATTAGAAGGCAATGTGAAATATCTCATGGGAAAAACCACTGACCTGGAAAATAGATCCAGGAGAGACAATTTAAAAATTATTGGACTACCTGAAAGCCATGATCAAAGAAAGAACCTAGAAATCACCCTTCAAGAAATTCTCAAGGAAAACTGCCCTGATGTTTTAGATCCAGAGGGCAAAATAGAGGTTGAAAGAATCCACTGATCACCTCCTGAAAAAGATCCCAAAAAGAAAACTCCCAGAAATATTATAGCCAGGTTCCAGAATCCCCAGATCAAGGAGAAAATACTACAAGCAGCCAGGAAGAAACAATTTCAATATTGTGGAAACACAATCAGAATAGCCCAGGACCTGGCAGCATCTACACTGAGGGATCGAAGGGCATGGAATATGATATTCCAGAGGGCAAAAGAACTGGGAATGAACCCAAGGGTCACCTACCCAGCAAAACTGAGTATTTTGTTTCAGGGGAAAATATGGTCATTCAGTGGAATAGAGGACTTTCAAGCATTCTTGAGGAAAAAACCAGAGTTGAATAGAAAATTTGACATCCAGACGCAAGAAGTAAGAGATGCCTGAGAAGGTAATCAGGGAAAAGAAATCAAAAGGAACTCATCAAAGTTGAACTATTTACATTCCTATATGGAAAAGCAATATCTGTGACTGATGATATCTTTCCCACTATGAAAATAATGGAAGAAGGGGGTGTGGTCATACGAATACATATGTGAATGTGTGTGTATATGGTTACAGTTATATATGGATAGAGGGCATAGGTTGAATTTGTTGGGAAGGGAGAGTACTCAAGGGATGAAATTATGAGGTGAGAGAGGAAAGTGGCAAGAGGAGATGGGGAGAGACATGGTAGGGTAAACTATCTCATGTAGGGGAAGTGGGTGCAAAGGAGGGGGAGAATAAGGAAGGCTAAAAAGGCAAAACCACATTCACATTGAATTTGGTTCAGGGAGAAAATAACATACATACTAAATGGGATATCTCAACCTGCAGCAGGATAGGGGAAGGGGGATGAGAGGAGGGATGATGGATGGGAGGGCATCCTTGGGGTGAGGGGAGGTTGGAAGTACCCACTATAGAAGAGGGACAGGATCATGTAGGGAATGGACCAGGTGGGGGGTGGGATGAGTGGGAGGGAATTATAAGCAGCCTTGTACAATATATCTACTATGATAATGTTTTGCATAGTTAGACATGTACAACATATACTGAATTACTTATCTCCCAAGAAGGAATGGGTGACAAGGGAGGAAGGAAATGGATCTGAAATTCAAGGTCTTAACATTAAATGTTTCAAATATATATAAATACTATTATTAATACTCTTTTGCCTATAATTGGGAGATAAGATGTGCAGGCATTGGGACACAAAGATTCACCTTCCTCTAATGGAAAAGTCGATGGGGGTATGGGAGAAGGTATGGGAGAGAGCAGATTGGAGGAAGCGATATCTTGTGGGACTGCTATTCTGGGAGGTTGGGTAGGGGAATAATGGGGGGAAAATGATTGTAACTCAAAATCTGGCGGAAATGAATGATGTAAAACAGAAGTTAATAAAGTATTTGTTTAAAGAAAGGGAAAAAAAAAAAAAAAGAATGCTTGAAAGTCCTCACTGAATGACCGTATTTTCCCCTGACATTATACTCAGTTTTGCTGGGTAGGTTATTCTTGGTTTCAATCCTAACTCCTTTGACATCCAGAATATCATATTCCAAGTCCTTTGATCCCCTAATGTAAAAGCTGTTTATTCTTGTGTTATACTGATTGTCTTTCCATAATATTCAAATTGTTTCTTCCTAGCTGCTTGTAATATTTTCTCTTTGACCTGGGAACCCCAAAATTTGGGTATAATATTCCTAGGATTTTCTTTTTGGCATCTTTTTCAAGAGGTGATCAGTGGAGTCTTTCAACCTCTATTTTGCCCTATGGTTCTTAAATAGCAGGGCAATTTTCCTTCAGAATTTCTTGAAGGATGATTTCTAGGTTATTTTTTTGATCATGGCTTTCAGGTAGCCCAATAATTTTTAAATTACCTCTCCTGGATCTATTTTCCAGGTCAGTGGTTTTTTCAATTAGATATTTCACATTGCCTTCTATATTTTCATTTGTTTGGATCTGTTTTATATTATCTTGATTTCTCATAAAGTCATTAGCTTCCATTTCCTCCAATCTAATTTGAAGGAAAGATTCTCTTCAGTGAGTTTTTGAACTTCCTTTTCCATCTGGCAAATTTGTCTTTTTAAGGCATTTTTCTCTTCACTGGCTTTTTGGGTCTCTTTTGCCATTTGAGTTAGTCTATTTTTTAAGGTGTTACTTTCTTCAGTCAGGTTGTTGACATGTTTTTCATGATTTTCTTGTATCATTCTCATTTCTCTTTCCAATTTTTCCTCTACTTCTCTTACTTTATTTTCAAAATCCTTCTTGAGCTCCTCCATGGCCTTTAACCAATTCATATTTTTTTCTTGGAGGCTTTTGATGCAGGAGTTCTGACTTTGTTGTCTTCCTCCTGTTCCATGCTTTGATCCTTCTTATCCCCTAAAAAAGGAATCTTTGGTTTGATTGCTATGCTAGCTTTGCTTTCTTTGCTTGCTCATGTTGCCAGCCAATCACTTGACTTTTGAGCTCTTTGCCATGGTAGACCTTCGCTTCCAGAGAGGAGAGTTTTGTTCCAAATTGCTGGGGTTTTCACAAATGTTGTCAGAGGTCTGAGGAGGTTGCCCTCTCTCACCTGGTGTTTCTCACCCCAGGACCACTACCCAAGAAAGCAACCCAGATCCAAGCAGGTCAAAGCAAGAGTGATTGGTCCCTCTATAATCTGTAGGCCAGCAGCAACTGAGGCAGCCATGTGGCAGATGCTGCCGCCACTGTGCCTCCACTACCTCTCATAGTGCCTCCACCACCTCTCACCATGGCAACAGGGGCAGACTATACCCTTTCTTTCCAACAGAGTTCTGACTGATCTTTTACTTTCTTTTTGGTGTTTATGGTTTGAAAAGTCTGGAAACAGCCATGGCTGCTGTTGATACACTCTCCTGGAGTCTTCTTTGGCCACTGCTGCCTCCCATGCAGCTCATGTGGGACTGTGCTCAGCTCCCAGCATGCTGCAATGAACCTTTCTCTTGGCCTTCCAGGCTGCCTTCAGTGGGAGATTTGTTTCTCTCTGCCACTTTGTGGGTTCCATAGCTCTAAAATTTGTTTAGAGTCATATTTTATAGGTATTTGAAGTGGTTGTGGGAGGAGGTCATGTGATTTCCTCCTTCTACTCTGCCTTCTTGGCTCTGCCCCCACAATACTATGAAATTATAACCAACTCTGGCACCAAAGAAGACAAGTGAAATGTAATTTTTTTCACAGATATGAGGTACAACACAGGGGACACTGCATATAGTGTCAGGCTTTCTTTTTTTAATGTTAGTTACATTTGCTAAATTGCTTTTTTATTGTCTTTCGTTACCCTTTGCTATAAGAGGCAGCTTTCAGAGAAGGAAAAGAAAGTGGGAGACATTGGAAAATTGGGAAATGGTGTTTTAAAAATCACTAAAATAGTCATTCCCTCTAATACTATTACCTATGTAATAATGGATAAGTCACTTATCTGTGCCTCAATTTCCTCAAAGTTGAACAAGGGTATCAGACTAGATAGCCCCTGATTTCTTTTCCAGCTCAAGATCTTTGATCCTATCATCCTACTTGGATTTAGGCACAAAGGAGAAGGTACAAAAATATCACCACATTTTATATATCACTGCTTCCTGTTTATTTAGCATGATTGAGATGCTCAGAGTTGGAAAATACCTTAGTAGCTACATATTATTTAGTCCTACACCAATTTAAATCATTAATCTTTTCTACAATATGTTCTATGGTATTTCCAGAGCACTTAAAGATATAGAATTATAGGATCAATAGCAGAAGAGACCTTAAGAAGTTGTCTGATATCAAAGACACACATTCACACACATACACACCTTAATTTTATATTCACAGAAGTGACTTGCTGGAATTCATGCAGAAAGTGTCAGAGATAGGGTTTGAATTCCTATGCTGTGACTTCAGAAATAGTGTTTCTTTCTACTGTATTGAGGAAACTACTTTGATATAGCCAAAATTCACATTAGCTGCAGAGTTAAGAAAAATAGAACTGTGAATCCATCAAGAATCCTCTAATATAAAAGGTGTTCTGTGTGTGTGAGAGAGAGAGACAGACAGAGAGAGAGATAGACAGAGACAGAGACAGACAGAGATAGACAGAGACAGAGACAACAGGAGAGAGATACACAGAGAGAGAGAGACAGAGAGAGACAGAGACAGAGAGAAAGAGAGAGAGAGAGAGAGAGAGAGAGAGAGAGAGAGACAGAGAGAGAGAGAGAGAGAGACAGAGAGAGACAGAGAGAGAGAGACAGAGAGAGAGAGAGAGAGACAGAGAGAGATAGGGAGAGAGAGAGGGAGAGAGAGAGAGAGAGAGAGAGAGAGAGAGAGAGAGAGAGAGAGAGTTTTCTCTACTCTCCATTTCAGCTTCCTCTTAAGCATTTGCCAGGGATAGGGAACTTACTATATCCTGAGGCACATTAATCTCTCTGAAGCCTTCATATTTGCTTTTCATATTTATGTATTCAGCCATTCATTTAATACTCAATCAACTAAGTGATCAACAAGTATTACTAAGTGATTCCAATGTGCCAGGCACTTTGTGAGATACAAGCATAGTCCTCCCTTGCAAGTAAGCAAAGAAATCGGGCAGCTGCAGCATCCCATAATACATTTCCCGGTGATCTATAGCCCCCATCTGGGAGACCTGAGAGAGCCACACAGTTTCTAATACAAGATCATTTTCACGATGGTAAATTTTGCAGCTGACATCTTATTACCACCAATAATGTTGACAGTAGATGAAACAGTAATGGTATTTTGTAGTCAAAGAATAGAGAGCAGCCCAGAAGCTAACCTAATGTGGTTTAAAAAAAATACATTGATCTAGAAAAGAGAATTTTCCACTTACCAGCTATGTGACTATAGGAAAGCTTTTTGCCTTCTTTGAGTCTCAGTTTCTTTATTTTTGAAATACAAATGATAATACTTGCATTTGTAACCTAACTTGGCTACATACATCATTATAAACTATGACTTACTAATAGAAATGATGACCCTGTCTGTTTGTTTGGGGTTGTTTCTTGGCCAAGATGCTGATTGCCATTCTTTCTCCAACTAATTTTTTACAGAAGAGGAACCGAGGCAAACAGTGTTAAGTCACTTGTCCAGGGTCACAAAGCTAGGAAGTGTTTGAGGTTGGATTTGAACTCAGGTATTCCTAAATCCAGACCTGGCATTGTATCTCCTGCACCATCAATCATCAATAATTGGCATTATTTTCATAGAATAGAGAGCTTGCCTTGCAGTCAGGAAAACCTGAGGTTAAATCCTTTCTCAGATATAAACACACTGTGAAAATAAATTACTGGGTAAATAATTTAACCTTTCAGGGCCCCTGGAAATTGTCCAGAAATAAAAATTTCAGCAAAGGTCCAACCTGAATTAGTAGTGGGGAGCTTCAGTTCTCCATACCAATGAAATCACATATCCATTCACAATACTCATACTCTGATTTGACATCATTAAAAAGAAATAAATACCTTATTAACATTTTTAAGTAGGCAACATATTTGAAACACACTTCAGGATGACTGGAAACCTACATAAACAAGAGTAGTACTTCTTGTGCCTAGTGAAAAATAAATTGATTGCAAAGATTTTTCTGAAAGGATCATGTCTAGAAAAATCAGGTTTTAGATGCAAAATAGTTTATATAAAAGTATTCTAGAATTATGCATTGACAAAGTTATTGTTATTATTTTATTAAATTCTGTTTTACATCATTCATTTCCACCAGATTTTGAGTTACAATCATTTTCCCCCATTATTCCCCTACCCAACCTCCCAGAATAGCAGTCCCACAAGATATCGCTTCCTCCAATCTGCTCTCTCCCATACCTTCTCCCATACCCCCTTCGACTTTTCCATTAGAGGAAGGTGAATCTTTGTGTCCCAATGTCTGCACATCTTATCTCCCAATTATAAGCAGAAGAGTATTAATAATAGTGTTTATATATGTTTGAAACATTTAATGTTAAGACGTCGAATTTCAGATCCATTTCCTTCCTCCCTTGTCACCCATTCCCTCTGGGGAGATAAGTAATTCAGTATATGTTGTACATGTCTAGCTATGCAAAACATTATCATAGTAGATATATTGTACAAGGCTGCTTATAATTCCCTCCCTCTCATCCCACCCCACACCTGGTCCATTCCCTACATGATCCTGTCTCTCTTCTATAGTGGGTGCTTCCAACCTCCCCTCCCCCCAAGGATGCCCTCCCCCCCATCAATCATCCCTCCTCTCATCCCCCTTTCCCCTATCCTGCTGCAGGTTGAGATATCCCATTTAGTATGTATGTCATTCTGTCCCTGAACCAAATTCAATGAGAATGTGGATTTGCCTTTTTTTCCCTTCCTATTCTCCCCTTCTCTTGCAACCACTTCCCCTTGCTTCTTCTACATGAGATATTTTACCCTAGCCAGTCTTTCCCCATCTCCTCTTGCCACTTTCCTCTCTCACCTCATAATTTCATCCCTTGAGTATTCTCCCTTCCCAACAATTTCAACCTATGCCCTCTATCCATATAAACACACATTCAAATATGTATTCATATGACCACACACCCTTCTTCCATCATTTTCATAGTGGGAAAGATATCATCAGTCACAGTTATTGTTTTTCCACATAGGAATGTAAATATTTTCAACTTTGATAAGTTCCTTTTGATTTCTTTTCCCTGATTACCTTCTCAGGCATCTTTTGCTTCTTGTGTCTGGATGTCAAATTTTCTATTCAATTCTGGTTTTTTCCTCAAAAATGATTGAAAGTCCTCTATTCCACTGAATGACCATATATTACCTTGAAACAAAACACTCAGTTTTGCTGGGTAGGTGACCCTTGGGTTCATTCTCAGTTCTTTTGCCCTCTGGAATATCATATTCCATGCCCTTCGATCCCTCAGCATAGAAGCTTCCAGGTCCTGTGCTATTCTGATTGTGTTTCCACAATATTGAAATTGTTTCTTCCTGGCTGCTTGTAGTATTTTTTCCTTGATCTGGGGATTCTGGAACCTGGCTATAATAATCCTGGGAGTTTTCTTTTTGGTATCTTTTTTCAGGGGGTGATCGGTGGATTCTTTCAACCTCTATTTTGCCCTCTGGATGTAGAACATCAGGGCAGTTTTCCTTGAGAATGTCTTGAAGGGTGATTTCTAGGTTCTTTCTTTGATCATGGCATTCAGGTAGTCCAATAATTTTTAAATTGTCTCTCCTGGATCTATTTTCCAGGTCAGTGGTTTTTCCCATGAGATATTTCACATTGCCTTCTAATCTTTCATTTGTTTGGATCTGTTTAACAGCATCTTGATTTCTCATAAAGTCATTAGCTTCCATTTGCTCCTGTCCAACTCTGGAGGAATGAATCTCCTCAGTGAACTTTTGAGATTCTTTTTCCATCTGGCAAATTCGACTTTTTAAGGCATACTTCTCCTCATTGCCCTTTTGGGCCTCCTTTGCCATTTGAGTCAGTCTATTTTTAAGGTGTTGTTTTCCTCAGTCAGGCTGTTGACCCTCGTTTCATAATTTTCCTGCATCCTTCTCATTTCTCTTTCCAATTTTTCCTCCACCTCTCTTATTTGATTTTAAAGTCCTTCTTAAGGTCCTCTATGGCCTGCAAACCGCTCATGTTTTCCCCTGGGGCTTTTGGAGCAGGACTTCTGACCTCACAGTCCTTTTCCTGCTCTATGCCCCCAAAATAGGAGTCTGGGGTTGCATTTTTCTGTTTCCTTTGCCTTGGCATGTTGCCACTTGATTACCTGACTTTTGGGCTTGTTGCCACACTATGGCTTTAAGGCCAGATAGAGAAATTTTCGTTATGAACGTGTGGGGGGCAACTTCCGTTTCTGGGAAGCTGTAAACCCACCCTTGGCTTCCACCCTAGATCACAATCCAGATCCAGGGAGGTTAAAGCAAGAGCGATTACCCCCCCCAAGACTGATCGCTGGATCTCCCTACAATTAATTGCAGGCCAGAAGCTGTAGCTGCCTCTGAAAACTACAAAATGGCGTGTCTCCTCAGTGGCTTCTAGCCCCAGGGGAGGAAGCCGATGCATTCCCCCAAATACAAGTCCCAAAGTCCATAGGACACTAACCTCTTACTTTGTCCTAGGCATGTCTATGTTGATAATTTTGGAGTCACCACAGCTGCTGGTGTTCTGGGGTTCCTCCAGCCAGGTGCTGGCCCTGTCGCCCTGGGGCTAAAACCTCGGCTCACATGGACCTGGGCTCCGCTAGGCTCTGCTTCCTGAGCTCTGCTCATTGCACGCTGCCGGCTCCCAGACTGCTGTGCTGGTCCTTCCTGCAGGGCTGCTGGGCTGTCCTCAGTGGGAGGTTAGCTTCTCTGTGTCGTTCTGTGTGTGCTGGGGCTCCAGAAGTTGTTCAGAGCCACTCTGACCCGAGATTCCCCCCAAACTATGTAAAAGGGGACTCTGAAATGAGGGTATGAAGTATGAAATGAGGGTCAACAGCCTGACTGAGGAAAACAACACCTTAAAAAATAGACTAGCTCAAATGGCAAAGGAGGCCCAAAAGGGCAATGAGGAGAAGAATGCCTTAAAAAGCCGAATTTGCCAGATGGAAAAAGAATCTCAAAAGTTCACTGAGGAGATTCATTCCTTCAGAGTTAGACTGGAGCAAATGGAAGCTAGTAACTTTATGAGAAATCAAGATGCTGTTAAGCAGATCCAAACAAATGAAAGATTAGAAGGCAATGTGAAATATCTCATGGGAAAAACCACTGACCTGGAAAATCAATCCAGGAGAGACAATTTAAAAATTATTGGACTACCTGAAAGCCATGATCAAAGAAAGAACCTGGAAATCACCCTTCAAGAAATTCTCAAGGAAAATTGCCCTGATGTTTTAGATCCAGAGGGCAAAATAGAGGTTGAAAGAATCCACTGATCACCTCCTGAAAAAGATCCCAAAAAGAAAACTCCCAGGATCCCCAGATCAAGGAGAAAATACTCAAGCAGCCAGGAAGAAACAATTTCAATATTGTGGAAACACAATCAGAATTGCCCAGGACCTGGCAGCTTCTACACTGAGGGATCGAAGGGCATGGAATATCAGAGGGCAAAATGCACAGACTGAGTATTTTGTTTCAGGGGAAAATATGGTCATTCAGTGGAATAGAGGACTTTCAAGCATTCTTGAGGAAAAAACCAGAATTGAATAGAAAATTCGACATCCAGACACAAGAAGCAAGAGATGCCTGAGAAAGTAATCAGGGAAAAGAAATAAAAAAGAACTTATCAAAGTTGAACTATTTACATTCCTATATGGAAAAACAATAACTGTGTGTGATATCTTTCTCACTATGAAAATAATGGAAGAAGGGTATGTGGTCATATGAATACATATGTGACTGTGTGTGTATATAGATAGGGGGCATAGGTTGAATTTGTTTGGAAGGGAGAATACTCAAGGGATGAAATTATGAGGTGAGAGAGGAAAGTGGCAAGAGGAGATGGGGAAAGACTGGGTAGGGTAAACTATCTCATGTAGAAGAAGCAAGAGGAAGTGGTTGCAAGAGAGGGGGAGAATAGGAAGGGAAAAAAGAAAAGGGAAATCCACATTCTCATTGAATTTGGTTCAGGGAGAGAATGACATACATACTAAATGGGATATCTCAACCTGCAGCAGAATAGGGGGAAGGGGGATGAGAGGAGGGATGATTGATGGAGCGGGGGCATCCTGGGGAGGGAGGGTAGGTTGGAAGTACCCACTATAGAAGAGGGACAGGATAATGTAGGGAATGGACCAGGTGGGGGGGTGGTATGAGTGGGAGGGAATTATATGCAGCCTTGTACAATATATCTACTATGATAATGTTTTGCATAGCTAGACATGTACAACATATACTGAATTACTTATCTCCCCAGAGGGAATGAGTGACAAGGGAGGAAGGAAATGGATCTGAAATTGAGGTCTTAAGATTAAATGTTTCAAATATATATAGATACTATTATTAATACTCTTTTGCTTGTAATTGGGTGATAAGTTGTGCAGGCATTGGGACACAAAGATTCACCTTCCTCTAATGGAAAAGTCGAAGGGGGTATGGGAGAAGGTATGGGAGAGAGCAGATTGGACGAAGTGATATCTTGTGGGACTGCTATTCTGGGAGGTTGGTTAGGGGAATAATGGGGGAAAATGATTGTAACTCAAAATCTGGCGGAAATGAATGATGTAAAACAGAAGTTAATAAAGCATTAGTTTAAAAAAATAAATAAATAAACATGAAAGAAACAAACAAAAAAATCTTACAGATTTATCTGTTTAGTGAGAGGTGAAGTAACTTGTCCACAATCAAGAGTTAGTGTGCACTAAGGAAAGATTGCTAGGGAATCAGACTATGAGTCTTTTATCTATGCAGGCCATCTATCACTTCCTGCTTCCACTTCATAATCAGCCTCCTCAGGTAAGAAAACTTCAGACTGTGGGTTTGCTAGTACCTTGGACCATATATTTACTGCTAGACTCAGTGTGTTCCCTGAGGAAAGGCTGTAAGAGATCAGGCCAGGTATTTCCCAATTGTCCCAAAACAACCATTTCCATCTCTACCGGCACAAGTCATCTTCCACCTCCTGCTGTCCGCCCATTCTTCCAACTAATTTGGGAAAAATCTCCAGGGTAAAGAATAACAAACATTCCTTTGACTTCAGGATTCCCACTTCTTGCTGAGGCTGTCCTTTATGGGTAGAGGATGGCTCCCTCTACTCAATGATGGGCATTCTACTCTTTGTCATACACTCCACATCCCAATGACCTTGAGTATCCAATCCGCAATCCACACCCCATACTGCTTGATTCTCCATTTCTATCCCTCTCAACCCCCCCACCCCTAAATTTCATTTTATCCCCACACAGCCCTTCCAGTATGCCCTCTGCAATAACTGTTAAATAGGAAACAAAAGTCACTTCATCTTTTTACATTAATTTATTTATTTTTAGTTTTCAACTTTCATTTCCACAAGATTTTGAGTTCCACATTTTCTCCCCATTTCTCTCCTCTGCCCTACCCCAACATGGCATGAATTCTGATTACCCCTTCCCCAAGTCTGCCTTCCCTCCTATCATATCCCCCTTATCCTCTTTCCCCTTACTTTCTTATAGGACAAGATTGATTTCTATACCCCATTGTCTGTATATCTTATTTCCCAGGTGCATGTAAAAACCATTTTTAAACATTTGTTTTTAAAACTTTGAGATCCAAGTTCTCTCTCTTCTTTCCTCCCCATCCAACTTCATCAAGAAGGCAAGAAATTCAATATAGGCTATACATGTGTAGTTATGCAAAACACTTCCATAATAGTCATCCATGAAAGACTAACTATATTTCCTTCCATACTATCCTTCCCCCCCTTTTTCCATTTTCTTCTTTGATCCTGTCCTCTTTCAAAGGTGTTTGCTTCTAACTACCACTCCCCTAATCTGCTCTCCATTCCATCATCCCCCCTTCCTATTCCCTTCCCCTTTACTTTCCTGTGGGGTAAGATACCCAGTTGAGTATGTATGTCATTCCCTCCTTAAGCCAAATCCAATGAGAGTTAGTTCACTCATTTCCTCTTACCTCCCCTCTCTTCTCCTCCATCATGAAACTTTTTTCTTGCTTCTTTAATGTGGGGCAATTTGACCCATTCTATCTCTTTCTTTCTCCCCTCAATATATTCTTCTCTCATCCCTTAATTTTATTTTTTATATATCATCCCTTCTTATTCAACTCACCCTGTGCTATCTACCTATATATACATATATACATATATGTGATTGTGTGTATGTGTGTTTGTGTGTGTATATTCCCTCCAACTACTCTAATACTGAAAAATGTCTCATAAGTTACAAATAAAATTTTTCCACGTAGAAATGTGAGCAGTTCAACTTTAATAGCTCCCTTATGTTTTCTCTTTCTTGTTTACCTTTCCATGTTTCTCTTGAGTCTTGTATTTGAAAGTCAAATTTTCTATTCAGTTCTGGTCTTTTCGTCAAGAAAGTTTGAAAGTCTTTCATTGAATTTCCAGTTTTTTTCCCCTGAAGTATTATACTCAGTTTTGCTAAGTAGGTGGTTCTTGGTTTTCATTCTAGCTCCTCTGACCTCTGGAATATCATATTCCAAGTCCATTGAGTCCTTAATGTAGAAGCTTCTAGATCCTGTGTTATCCTGACTGTATTTCCACAATACTTGAATTGTTTCTTTCTGGCTGCTTGCAATATTTTCTCCTCGAACTGGGAATTCTGGCATTTGGCTATAATAGTCCTAGGAGTTTTCCTTTTGAATTCTCTTTCAAGAGGCAATGGGTGGATTCTTTTAATTTCTATTTTACTCCTTGGTTCTAGAAGAACAGCTCAATATTACTTGATAATTTCTTGAAAGATGATGTCTATACTCTTTTTTTTTTTTTGGTCATGGCTTTCACGTAGTACAATAACTTTTAAATTATATCTCCTAGATTTATTTTCCAGGTCACTGGTTTTTCTAACGAGATATTTCACATTGTCTTCTATTTTTCAGTCTTTTGGTTCTGTTTTATATTTTTTTGATTTCTCATAAAGTTATTAGCTTCTATTTGCTCCTTTCTAATTTTGAAAGAATTATTTGTTCAGTGGGGTTTTGGACTTCCTTTTCCATTTCACCAATCTTTCTTTTTAAGGCACTCTTCTCTCCTCATTGGCTTTTTCTGCCTCTTTTGCCATTTAGGTTGCTTTATTGTTTAAGATGTTATTTTCCTCAGTATTTTTTGGGTCTCCTTTTTCAGGCTGTTGACTCATTTTTCATAATTTTCTCGTATCACTTTCATTTCTCTTCCCAATTTCTCCTCTACTTCTCACACTTGATTTTAAAATCCTTTTTGAGTTTTTCCATGACCTTCATCCAATTCATATTTTTCTTGGAGGCTTTTAATGTGGGACCTTTGTCTTTGTTGTCTTCTTCTGTTTGTAAGTTTTGATCTCCTTTATCACCAAAGTAAGATTAAGGTTTTTGTTTGTTTGTTTTTATGCTCTTTGCCCATCTTC
This sequence comes from Gymnobelideus leadbeateri, assembly GCA_011680675.1. Lineage (NCBI taxonomy): Eukaryota > Metazoa > Chordata > Mammalia > Diprotodontia > Petauridae > Gymnobelideus > Gymnobelideus leadbeateri. The sequence continues at coordinate 455,242 of WOXC01001210.1, read as the reverse complement.
CCAGTCAAATACTTGACTTTGTAACTCTTTGTGAGGGTAGGACTCTGCTTCCAGAGGGAGTGGGGGTGGGGTGGGTGTACTGCCCCAAGCTTCTGGGGTTTTGTATCAGCTACTCAATCCCCCACCTTCTATGGGCTCAGAGTCCCAGAAGCAGCCACTGTTTTACTACTGCTGCTCCTGCTGCAGGCTCCACTGCTTTGAGGTTGGGGCTGGACATCATCTGGACTACTTTTCTCTTTCACCCAGGTCCCACAGAGTTTCTTCACTGACTTTCTATGCTGTCTTTGGAATTTGTAGAATGAGAAGTCATGAAACCATCATAGCTACCATGATTCAGTCCCCTGGGGCCTGATCCAGTCCTGTCCGTGCTGGTGTGGCCCATGCCAGACTGTTCTCTGCTCCCAACCTGATGTGATAGACTCTTCCTGTCAGCCTTCCAGCTTGTCTTGGCCTGGAGATTTCCTTCATGCTGTCATACTGTGGGTTCTGTAGCTCTCGAATTTGATTAGAGTCATTTTTACAGATATTCGGAGAGGTTTGGGGGAGAGCTCCAGCAAGTCCCTGCTCTTACTCCACTTCATCTTAAAAAAAAAAAAAATATATATATATATATATATATATATATATATATATATATATATATATATATATAATGTTTTTCTTCAATTGCATGTCAAGACAATTTTTAGCATTCATTTTTATAAGACTTTAAGATCCAAATTTTCTCCCACCCTCCCTCCTCTACCCTCTCTCCCCTTTCCTCTTCCTAAAATGATAGGCAATTTGATATAGCTTGTGCTATCATGAAGAACATATTTCTATATTAGTAAGAGTTGTGGAAGAAGAACCAGATGAAGAGAAAAAACTAATAATAAATTAAATGGAAATATAATAAAGTAATGAAAAATAATAAAGTAAATGGAAAAAATGCTTTGATCTGCATTCAGAATCCATCAGTTCTTTACTTGGATGTTGATAGCATTTTCTCTTGTGAGTCCTTTGTACTTGACATGAATCATTGTGTTGCTGAAAAGAGCTGAGTCATTCATACTTGACCATCACACAATGTTGCTAATACTGTGTACAATATTTTCCTGGTTCTGCTCATTTCACTTTTTTATCAGTTGTACAATTTTTTTTAGATTTTAATGCCATCTGCTCTTTTACATTTCTTATTCCATAACAGTACTCCATTACATTCATACACAACAACTTGTTCACCCATCCCCCAATTGATGGGCATCCCATCAATTTCCAATATTTTGCTACCATGAAAGGGGTTGCTATAAATATTTTTGCATATATAGGTTTTTATTCCTTTTTATGATCTCTTTGGGATACTGCCCTAGTAGTGGTATTGCTTGATCAAAGGTTTTATCACAGTTTTATTACAGTTTTATAGCCCTTTGGGCATAGTTCCAAATTACTCTCTGAAATAGTCAGATCAGTTCAGAACTCTACCACCAGTGCATTTACAATCCTAATTTTCCCACATCCTTTCCAACATTCATCATTTTCCTTTTTTGTTATATTAGTCAATCTGATAGGTGTGAGGAAGCATTTCAGAGTTGTTTTAATTTTTATTTCTCTAAGAAAAAGTCATTTAGAGCACTTCTTCATAAGCCTATGAATAGTTTTGATTTCTTCATCTGAAAATTGTCTATTCATATCCTTTGACCACTTACCAACTGTATTCTTATAAATTCAGTTCTCTGTATATTTTAGAAATGAAGCCTTTAACAGAGATACTTGCTGTAAGAATTGTTTCCCAGCTTTCTGCTTTCTTTCTTATCATGGTTATGTTAATTGTGTTTGTATAAAAGCTTTTATTTTCATATGATTAAAATAATATGTTTTATATTCCATAATGCTCTCTGTCTCTTGTTTGGTCATGAACCTGTAATTTGCTTCATTTCTCTTTTAAATGGTATAACATTTGGTGCATATGCATATATGTTTAGTATTGTTATTAATTCCTAGTCTATGGTACTTCTTAGCATGATATAGTCTCTTTACTTATCTCCTTTAATTAGGTCTAATTTTGCTTTTGCTTTGTCTGAAATCGGATTGCTTTCCCTTGTTGTTGTTGTTGTTGTTTTTGTTTGTTTGTTTTTTTAACTTTAGCTGAAGCATAACAGATTCTTCTCCAGCCCCTTTCCTTTAATATGTGTGTGTGTCTCTTGGCTTCAAGTGTGTTTCCTATAAACAACATATTGTAAAGTTCTGGTTTTTGATCCATTCCACTATCTGGTTCCATTTTATGGGAGAGCTCATCCCCTTCACATTCACGGTTATGATTACTAAATGAGTATTTCCCTCCATATTTTTCCCTCCTGTTTCTCCACTCTCTTCTTTTAAAAGTTTTTATTTTAGACTTAAATCCTAATACTAAAATACACAATAAGAAAGGAAAAAGAAACATATTATGAACTTAAATATTGAAACTTAAATAGAAAACGAGAAAGAAAAAATGTCATATGCACAGCAGAATGTAAGAGAGGATTCAAAATATATAACAATAAATTTCCATTTCAAGAAAGCCTACGGGGCAGCTAGGTGGTGCAGTAAATTGATCACCAGCCCTGGAGTCAGGACTACCTGAGTTCATATCCAGTGTCAGACACTTAATGTGTTATCTGTGAGACCTTGGGCAAGTCATTTAACCCTAATTGCCCTGCCCTCCCCCTTCCAAAAAGTAAAAAAAAAGAAAACTTGAGTTCCAGATTTTTCCCTTTCTTCCCTCCTCACCCACCCTATCCCCCACTGGGAAGATAAGTAATTTAATATAGGCTGTACATGTGGAGTTACACAATACATTTCCATAGTAGTTATATTGTGAAATACTAACCATATTTTCCTGTATCTTATCCTGCCTCCCAATTATTCTATTTTCTCCTCTGACCCTATCCCTTTTCAAAAGTGCTTGCTTCTAAGTACCTTCTCCCCCAATGTGCCCTCCCTTGTATCATCCTCTCTTTTATTCCCTTCCCCCTATTTTCCTGTAGCATAAGATACTGTAACGGCAAGTACAGAAGTAGTTCACACCTTATTTCAGCTATTGAATTAGCACCTTGTTTCACTTCAAGTTTCTTTTGAGCCTTGTATGAAGTGTGTTAAGAAACAGAACATGTGAACCACACAACTTGTGAAACCTAGAACTCATGAAATCCTTCAGGAGGAAGGGGAGGATCTAATAACTATATATAATGACTATATATAAAGAGAATTTCCAGGCTAGAGACAGCAGAACTGAGAAGAGGATTACTGTGGTGGCAGAGTCAAGAAGGAGAAAAATTGTGGTATCCTGGCACTCTGTTTTTCTGTTCTGTCTCTGTTAATGTTTGTTTGTGATACTTTGTACAGAAACTGTGGGACTTACTGGAAGCCCTGAAAGAGGATTTTCTGGTTGTATGTTTACAAAAGTCCTAGAGGAGCATTTTAGAGGTCCTGGGACTTTAATGATGATTTGTGCTAATGTCTTGGATCTTATTTGTTGGTCTGTGTTGATTTCTATGTTGATGATTTATGTTGAGTTCTCAGACCTTGTTGGTAGGTCTGAGTTGATTTCACAAACAGAGAGTGAATTGATGATGGTGATGACAATGTACAATGAATATTATTGTAGCTCTGTCAAGCTTTTTCTTCCCAGAAACAGGAACTGTGAAGGTCTTGAGGTGGACTGGACACTATGGACTTCAATATGGAACACAAACTGGACAAAGAACTGGACAAGAAGATGGACAAGTAACTGGGAGCTACCTGCCTTTGAATCCAGGTGACAGTTGGAGCTGGGACCATGGAAGAGGTGCCATGGAAGCTGAGAGCCAGCCTCAAGTCAAGCTGAAAGAAATTTTTACTTAGATACTGTGTACTGACTGAGAAGATCATGGTTTACTGTGACCTAGGGGTGGAGAACTTTGACTTTGGTACTTTGTGATTAAAACTATGTCACCATTTTGGTGAAACCTATGTGGCAATTTTAGTTATAAGTTGTTGAGTTGTGACATGGTGAATGTTGTGTTTTGATTTTCTGTGATAAGTTGTAACATTCTCAATGCTGTACCTTGATTTTTGTGAATGTTTTGCTCTGATTTGTTACTGAATAAATAGAGAGTTAACTATACTGTATAATCAGTGCCTTGAAAGCTGTTAATAGCAGCAGTCCTCTGGAAACCTGCTCATGTGTGGATTTACAATACAAATATATTCCCTTCATCTCTCCTCATACTGAGAAAAGTCTTATGAGTTACAATTATCATTATTCCCTGTAGGAATGTAAATAGTTCAATTTTAATAAGTTCCCTATGAATTCTTTTTTTCCTGTTTACCTTCTCATGATTCTCTTGCTTCTTGAAGTGGAAAGTAAAGGTTTCTGTTCAGCTCTGTTTTGTTTTATAATTAAGAATACTTGAAAATCCTCTATTTCATTGAATAACCATATTTCCCCTGAAACATTATACTCAGTTTTGTGGGGTAAGTGATTCTTGGTTTTAGTCCTAGCTCCTTTGACCTCCAGAATATCATATTCCAAGCCCTTCTATAACTTAGTATAGAAGCTGCTAGATCTTGGGTTATCCTGATTGTGCTTCCACAATACTTGAATTGTTTCTTCCTGGCTGCTTGCAGCATTTTCTCCTTGACTTGGGAACTCTGGAATTTGGCTATAATATTCTTAGGAGTTTTCTTTTTAGTATCTTTTTCAAGAGGCAATTGGTGAATTCTTTCAATTTCTATTTTGCCTTCTGGTATATCTGGGATATCAGGGCAATTTTGTTTGGTAATTTCTTGAAAGATGGTGTCTAGGATCTTTTTTTTTTCTTTTATCATGGCTTTCAGGTAGCCCAATTAATTTTTAATTATCTCTCCTGGATCTACTTTCCAGGTCAGTGGTTTTTTTTTTTTTTCCAATGAGATATTTCACTTTGTCCTCTATTTTTTCATTTGTTTGGATCTATTTAATAGTATCTTGATTTTTCATAAAGGCATTAGCTTCTAATTTCTCCAATCTAATTTTGAAGGAATTATTCTTTTCAGTAAGTTTTTTAAAATTACTTTTCCTTCTGGAAAATTTGGCTTTTTAAGGCATTTTCCTCCTCATTGGCTTTTTTGGGCCTCTTTCACCATTTGAGTTAGTATATTTTAAGGTGTTCTTTTCTTCAGTACTTATTGGGGTCTCCTTTAGCAGGCTGTTGACTCTCTTTTCATGATTTTCTTGCATCATTCTTATTCCTCTTCCCAATTTTTCCTCCACTTTTCTTTTTTCTTTTTTTTTTAAAGCAATTGGGGTTAAGTAACTTGCTCAAGGTTACACGGCTAGTCATTATTTATGCGTGGGTGCTCATTTTCTGAGGCCGGATCTGATCTCGGGTCATCCCAACTCCGAGGCCGGCGCTCTTACTCACTGCGCCACCTAGCCGACCCTTTAGGGCAATTGGGGTTAAGTAACTTGCCCAAGGTTACACAGCTAGGTTTTTGTTTGTATGGATTAAGTGTCGGAGGCCGGCTCTGAACTCAGGTCCTTCTGATTCCAGGGCCGGCGCTCTATTCACTGCGCCACCTAGCCGCCCCTCCTACTCCACTTTTCTTACTTGATTTTCAAAATCCTTCTTGAGCTCCTCCATGACCTGTAAGCAGTTCATATTTTTCTTGGGGGCTTTTGATGAAGGAATACTGACTTCATACTCTTCCTCCTATTCCATGTCTTCATCCTTTTTGTCCCCCCCGAAAGATTCTATGGTCTGTTTGTGCTTCCTCTGCTTGCTCATATTGCGAGCCAATTACTTGGATTTTCAGCTCTTTGCCATGGTAAAACTCTGCTTCCAGAATGGAAAGAATTTTTCCCAAATTGCTGGGGTTTTTGCAGATGCTGTAGCTATTAGGAAGGCACATTCTCTACAGACCCCACAAGCTCTGGCACAGTAGCCACACACCCTAGGAATACCACCCAGCACCACAATCCAGATCCAAGCAGGTTAAGCAAGAGTTATTACCCTTTGAATGGTCATTTGTTCCCTGCATAACCTGCTGGACATGAGCTCTGGAAGTAGCCATGTGATAGTGGCTGCAGCCACCAACATTCTGCCACTTCTTGCCCTAGGGGCAGGGGACAGACTGTGCTCTTCTGTCCCCCTGTTCCAACAGAATTCCACACTGCTGTTTTACTTTGGATTTGTCATTTATGGGTTGAGAAATCTGGAAAGCTCCATAGCTGCTGGTGATTCACTCTCTTGAAGTGTGCTCTGGTTGCTACAGCTCGGGCTGCCCTGGGGCCAGAACCACCCTGCTCATGGGGGACTTGGCTTGACTCCAAGTTCAGTGAGATAGACCCTTCCTCTTGGCCTGCCAAGATGCTTTTCATGGGAAATTTGTTTCTTTCTGTTACTTTGTTGTTTCTGTAGTTCTAAAGTTTATTTAGAGTCCTTTTTTACATATATTGGAAGTGATTTGAGTGGTAGCTCCCCAAGTTTGTGGGATATAAGATGTGCAGGCATTGGGGCACAGAGATTCACCTTGCCCTAATGGAAAAGTCGAAGAGGGTAGGTGAGAAGGTATGGGAGAAAGCAGATTGGATGAGGGATGCCCTGTGGAACTGCTATCATTGGGTGGTGGCTAGGAGAAAAATGGGGGAAAAATTGTAACTCAAAATCTGGCAGAAATGAATGACATAAACTAGAAGTTAATAAAGCATTTGGAGGAGGCAGAGCCAAGATGGCAGAGTAGAAATAGCCCGTCCAAGGCCCTCTCCCCTCAGATTACCTCCAAACTATGTAAAAGGGGACTCTGAACAACTTCTGGAGCTCCAGCACCCAAAGAACAACACAGAGAAGCTAACCTCCAACTCAGGACAGCCCAGTAGCACTGCAGGAAGGGCCAGTGCAGCACTCAGGGACCCGGCAGCACAGCACACAGTGTGTAGAGAGCTGAGACAAGGTCCGTGTGAGCCGTGGTTTTATCCCCAGGGCGGCCAGGCCAGCAGCCAGCTCCAGGAACCCCAGAACACCAGCAGCTATGGCGATTCCAGAATGGTCAACAGAGACATGCTTAGGACAAAGTGAGAGGTTAGTGCCCTATGGACTTTGGGACCAGTATTTGGGGAACGTATCAGCTTCCTCCCCTGGGGACTGGAAGCCACTGAGGAAACATGCTATTTTATAGTTTTCAGTGGCTGCTCCAGCTCCTGGCCTGCAAACTGTAGGGAGATATAGCAATCAGTCATGGGGGGTAATCACTCTTGCTTTAACCTCCCTGGATCTGGATTGTGTTCTGGGAGGGTTTCCAGCTTGCCAGAAACAGAAGTTGTCCCCCCACACGTTCGGGATGAAGCTCCCCTAACTGGTGGCAGAGTTCTACTGTGGCAACAAGTGCAAAAGTCAAGTAATTAAGTGGCAACATGCCAAGGGAAAGGAAAGAAAATAAACAGAGAAATGAAACATTAGACTCCTATTTTGGGGGCGAAGAGGATCAAAGCATGGAACAGTCAGAGGACTGTGAGGTCAGAAATCCTGCTCCAAAAGACCCAGGGGAAAATATGAGCAGGTTACAGGCCATAGAGGACCTCAAGACGGACTTTAAAGACCAAATAAGAGAAGTGGAAGAAAATTGGGAAGAGAAATGAGAAGGATGCGGGAAAAGTATGAAATGAGGGTCAACAGCCTGACTGAGGAAAACAATGCCTTAAAAAATAGACTAACTCAAATGGCAAAGGAGGCCCAAAAGGGAAATGAGGAGAAGAATGCCTTAAAAAGCCAAATTTGCCAGATGGAAATAGAATCTCACAAGCACACTGAGGAGATTCATTCCTTCAGAGTTAGAGTGGAGCAAATGGAAGCTAATGACTTTATGAGAAATCAAGATGCTGTTAAGCAGATCCAAACAAATGAAAGAATAGAAGGCAATGTGAATTACCACATGGGAAAAAACACTGACTTGGAAAATAGATCAAGCAGAGATAATTTAGAAATTAATGGACTACCTGAAAGCTATGATCAAAGAAAGAATCTAGAAATCACCCTTCAAGAAATTCTCAAGGAAAATTGCCCTGATGTTTTAGACCCAGAGTACAAAATAGAGGTTGAAAGAATCCACCAATCACCTCCTGAAAAAGATCCCAAAAAGAAAACTAATAATTCTCCTCAGTGAATTTTTGAGATTATTTTTCCTTCTGGCAAATTGAGCTTCTTATGGCATTCTTCTCCTCCTTGTCTTTTTGAGCCTCTTTTGCCATTAGAGCTAGTCTCTTTTTTACGGTGTTATTTTCCTTAGTCAGGCTGTTGATTCTCATTTCATACTTTTCTTGCATCTTTCTCATTTCTCTTTTCAATTTTTCCTCCACTTCTACTATCTGCTTCTTAAGGTTCTCTATGGCCTTCAACCACCTCGTATTTTCATTTGGGGCTTTTGGTTCTGGAGTTTTACCTCCCAGTCCTTCTCCTGTTTCATACTTCAATCCCCTTCGTCCCCAAAGTTGGAGTCTTATGTTGAATTTTTCTGTTTATTTTGTTTCCTTTGCCTGGGCATGTTGCCACTCAATTACTTGACTTTTGGGCTTGTTGCCACCATAGCACTCTGCCATCAACCAGGAGAGCTTCTTTCCTAAATTCTGGTGTTTTCTCAGCTGCTGGAGGTATTAGTTGGGTGGCCTCTCTGAAGCCTCCACACACTCTGGCAATCTGGTCACACACCCCAAGACCTCCACCTCAGACAAAAATCCAGATCCAAGAAAGTTAAAGCAGGAGTGACTACACCCCCTGAATGATCGCTGGTTCCCCTACAGTCCACAGGCCAGGAACTAAAGCTGCAACATGGTGGCTAACCATTGGCTTCTCAACCCCATGGAAAGAGCCCAATGTGTTTCCAAATAGTGGTCCCAAAGTCCATACCACACTGCCCTATCTCTTTGTCTTTGGCATCTTTGGGTTGATAATTCTGGAAATTCCACAGCTGCTGGTGTTCTGGAGTCCCTCCAGCTGGCTGCTAGTCCAGCGGCCTTGGGGCTACAACCTCCAACTAAGGGGGCCTTGTCTCAGCTCCCATTGTGCTGAGGTGACTGCTCCCTGCAGGGCTGCAAGGCTGTCCTCAGTGGGAAGTTAGCTTCTCTCGGTCATTTTTTTGGTTCTATAGCTCCAGAGTTTGTTCAGTGTCCTCTTTTACATAAATTTGGAAGTGGTTTTGGCTGGAGTCCGTTTGGAAGTGCTGTTTCTACTCTGCCATCTTGACTCTGCTCCCCCAATCTTCCAAGTTTTTGCACTAAAATACTGTTGTACCCTCTCTTTTTCTGGTTCTCCTATTACAGGTTATGTTTTTGGATACTACTTTTGGTTGTTTGGAGTTGAATATGGAAGAGTTATGGTGATCTACTTCTTACTCTACTATCTTGGCTCTAGGAAGTCTGTCTCCTCATCTTAAGACTTTTTTTCCCACTCCTTCCACCTTTTAATTAATACTGAAATCTGGCTTTCCCATGGTAACACAGACTCACTGGTCACCCTTTCCACTACTGGTTATACCTTCATTTGTTCTCCTCAGCTCAAGGTCATTGGAAGGTTCTTCATCTTCCTCTAACACTCAGTTACCTTTCTTCCTTTAAGGTTCATGCTATTCATACCTACCACCCAATCAAAATCCCAGTAGCTATTGTCTGCAGACCTTAAGTCTTTCCCCTGCCTTCCTCAAGGGGTTTGATACCTGGCTTACAATTTTTCTCCCTTCCTCAACTCCTGTCCTCCTACTAGGGGACTTCAATAGACATAGGGATTCTATCTCAAATGTATAGCCACTAATTTCCTTAACATACTCACCTCTACATTCAACTCTATATTTTACTTCTGTCCTGAATCCCTAGTCCTTTTTTTATCATATCTCTGATTGAGCCCAATCAAAATTCAATCTTGGATAACTCCCACCATCTGTTGCCTTTGTCCCTACACATTTGCAGCTGAACAAAGGTAGAGAAAATCACACAACTGATGGAATCTACCACAAATTTATGTAATATAACTTCAATTGGGTCATTGCAGCTGTAATTCTACTATACCTCACTTATCAACTTACTACTTCTACAATCACTTTTCTAATTCTTTCATTCCTACTAAAGCCTCCCATGGTTTTCCTTCCATTAATCTCTTAACTGAGAAACTTTTTTTGTATTTTAGAGAAAAAAATGCAGTCATTCATCATGAACTCCATCTTTTCCCTGCTTATTAATTCCCTATCATTCAGGTCCTTCTGCCGCTTATACTAATATTAATGAATTTTTTAAATTGTAAGGTTCTCTATCATTCCCATCTAATTGCCAAAATGAAAAAAGGACACATTGGATTTTGGAGAGCTGTACTAATATAAGTAGAGTTTTGAGTTCTGGAAATCAATTTGGAATTATTCAAGCAAATTTATTAAATTCTTCATGATCTTTGACCCAATGTTGTCATTTTCTCCAAGGCAGAAGGCAGAAAATATTTCATATTTAGCAAAGTACAACACGACAACCAGGGTTGTAGAAGTAAAGATCTTGGAACCAAACACCTTTCTATTAATGGAGGAATTACTGAAAAAAAAAAAAAACTATGGCCATATGAAAGAATGTCAAAGCATCTTAAGAAATGATGACTACAAAAAATTTAGAGAAACACAATATGATTAAATGAAGCATAATGTAATGAGAATATCTGTGAACTTGGAGTTAGGAAAAGCTGTTTCAATCCAATCTCAAACACCAGCTATGTAATCCTAAGCGATTTGCTTAACTTCTCAAATTCAGTTCTTTATCTCTAAAACAAAGAGTTAAAGTTACATCTCTTTCTGTGTCTAGAAGACACTGTGATGGATGTCCAACTTTATATGGCAAGTCTTCCAGGAGCTATTTAGTCTGATTCTTGGATGACAGATATAGCATCCAGAGTTGAGCTTACACTTGAAGCCTTGGTAATGCAGAAAGACCAGCTAGAGTGTGTGCTCTGCTGACATAACCTTTAAGAATCCAATGTCACCTCCTTGCCAAGATGAGACATAAAAGTAAAATTTTGATGGAAGATGTAATTCTCTAATTAATTTCAAATATTATAGCCATGTGTTTAATAAGAAAACACATTTTCCCAAGGAAAAATAATTTTATTCATCTATTAAATATGAATTTGAATTTTTATTTATTCTTGTACATTATAAAGAAGTATAGCACTCTGAAAATTATAGTGTGCAATTTATTGGTAAACAAAAAGCACTGAAAGGAAGAAAGTGCTTATAGATTAGTACTGCTTATTTTACAGTTTTAGCACCAGAACAAATATCTGTATGAACCTTAAGAGAATTAGATTCCAGAGTTAATTCTTCTATGGGTTTTCAGTTAATGGATTTGAAATCCTTTAATGAAGGATGCATGCTGAGCCAAGTTGTACTCATTTATGTTGAGCTATAATTAAGTCTATGAATAAGTAATCCAAAATGATGGGGACCTATGAATTTATATGCATTCAAAACAAGAAAATTTTGTGCTCAGACTCATAGAATAGGAAATGTTAGTGAAAAGATCCCTCAGAGCATGTTGCTGCTTTCGATCAGAAAAAGGTTTGTAAAAACCTTTACTTGCATTATCTCATTTGGTCCTTCTAACAACTCTATGATTATGCTATGTGAGGTATTATTAATCCATTTTCCAGATGAAGAAGCTGAGAATTAGAGAAGTTCAGTAACTTACCTGTTGTTACTTGGCTAATGGTGGTTGTTTTTTGTTCTTGAAGAGGACAAAAATGATATTACTACACTAGAGTCAAGGTACAGTATCTGATTATGAGTAATTAGACCAATACAAGCTCAAAATATTTTGCCACTGGTTTTACACAAATAGTCCATGTGAACATTTGGGGTGGAGTCTCTGAATTTGTGCATCTCACATTTCTTTTGAGCCACTTCAGTTCTGCTTTGCTCATAAAGCATAGCACCTTCTCTGATATGGGCACACCATGCTGAGAAGTAATATGCAAGTGTCTCCCATGTCACACAATTAATTCCAGAGTTCTTAAGAGATATCTTGAGAGTGTCTTTGTATCACTTCTTCTGATCACCATGTGAATGCTTGCCCTTAATGGACTTAATAGACTGTTCTTTCACTTGGAAGATGGTGACCTAACTGAGAACCAGTGTGACTTCAGAACGGCTGAGGAATAGTCAATGTAGTGTTTATTTGCCCAACAGCTTGAGGAGAAATTCCAGGAACAGAACAGAGGTCTGTACACAACATTTGTAGATCGGACCAAGACCTTTGATACTATCAGTTATGAGGGCTTATGGAAAATTATGTCAAAATTTGGTTACCTGTAGGAGTTCATCAATTTGTGCAGTGTGCATCAATTTCATGGCAGCATGCTTCCCTGGGTTCTGGATAATGGACAATGCTCTCATGCTTTCCCAGTCACCAACTGAGTGAAACAAGTCTGTGTGTTTTTTCGCATTCTTTTAAAAATGATGTCTTCAGTCACGTTGTCAAATGCCTTCAACGAGGATGAAAACAGTATCAAGATCAGCTACCACACTGATGGCAAATTCTTCAACTTATAAAGGCTACAAGCCAAGACCAAAGTGGAAGGAGTGTTGGTGCATGATTTTCTGTTTGCAGATGATTGTGCACTCAATGCAGTCTCTGAAGCTGATACAACAAAGTATGGAAGCAATTCTCTGCTACTTGGCAAATGAACATCACTGGTATGAACAGAAACCAGGTCTCTGCTGCTTTTAAGTCTATATTTGTCCAATTACACAATATTGCCTCCCTAAAACATTTTGTTTTTGTTAGATGAAATACAAGAAATACATTTGAAAATTGAATTTAGCAAATGTATTTACAGAAGCTAAGTCTATTTGTCTGGTTTCTTCAGGACCATGCTCAAATATTAACCTCATAGCTAACCATCCATATCATTATGGTTGGGAGAGTGGGGTAGGGCATGCAACAACAAAGTAGAGAAATGCCAACAAGGGTGATCAATAGTGGGGAAGTAATGGGTCCTGTGACCATGGCTGCCCCTGTGAAGGCCTGGCAGGAACATTGAAAAACTGGCAAATTTTGCTCCAGCAATACTACTGAGTGGTCAGACTGGCACAACTGGGAACTGTTGTGAGGATCAGTGTGACACAAAGAGATAGTGAAGCAAGTGGCATTCCTTTCATGTTCAGTTTCCACAAAGAAGGCAATATACAGGACAAAAATTTGAAAGAGCAATACCCCACCTGCCAGAGAGGATTCAGTGCAGATGGTGCTGCCTACTAAAGGAGGCACACCTTGAATGTGCCCAATGTGGACTGAATACATGAATATATTCATTATGTGCTGCTACTAGAGCAAAACAAAACTAGAGACAGATTGTACCAGTTATAGGGAAGGGCTTCATACTGCTTTATGTCATTAGTAGCCTTTGACATAATGATCAATGATAACTTTGATTCTACTACAAAACTTTTAATTTGATCCACCTATGCAATACTTAGAAGAACACAGTCCTTTTTTTTCCTTTCTGAGTTCTATGGAACAAGACTTATTTAAATAATATTAACAATAACGATAATATACCAGAAGTGTTCTATCATTTTCATGGTAACAGATGATGTGTCCCTGGATTTTTAGCTACAAAGCTAAAAATAGAAGAGATAAACTATGCTGCAACTAAAGCATTATTACATAAAAATTGCCTGAACCTATGGTTGATCCCTAAAAAGTTAATATATATATATATGTATATATACATATATATGTGTGTGTGTGTGTGTGTGTGTGTGTGTGTGTGTGTGTATGGTTTCCTAACTGTTATCATACTGAATATGCATAATATTCAAAATACATGGTTTATAAAGGTTTTTAAATATAGAGATCTAGCAGAAGAAATTAAAACAATGTAGAAAACGATTCATATCACCAGGAACAACTCTGTCCTATATGCTGTTGGAATTAGTAAGAAGAAGTTTTCAGTAAATCTCTAGAATGCTCTTATTTAACCACAAAGAAGGAAAGATTAGATAATGATGATGATGGTAGAGGTGGAGGAGGTGAAGAAGAAAAAAAGAAAGAAAAAAGAAAGAAGTTATCATTTTATCTACCTGCACAAAAAAAACTGTAGAATGAAAGAGCCATTTTGGATTATGAGGCCTGCCTTAAGCTACCATTCTTTCTGTAACCCTTAATATAAAAAATCAAGGTGGTTACTATATGCCAGAGGTTTCCTTAGAGTGAACTCAATTAGTCTATAGGAATTATTAGGATCACCTCTAGGGCAAATCAGTCATTCAGCTAGCATTTATGAGCTCCTATTTTGTGCCAACCACTGTGCCTAAGTTTTAGGTATACAAAGAAAGGTGAAGGGTTATCCTTGTTCTCAGGGAGCTCACTGGCTAATGGGAGTGGTAATAAGCAAATAAACTAGCAGTCAGGTAGGGAACCTGCGGCCTCAAGGCCAAATGTGGACCTCTAGGTTCTCAAGTGTAGCCCTTTTACTGAATCCAAACTTCACAGAACAAATCCCTTTAATAAAATGATTTGTTTTGTAAAACTTGGACTCAGGGGGCAGCGAAGTGGTGCAGTGAACAGAGCACCAGTCCTAGAGTCAGGAAGACCTGAGTTCAAATCTGGCCTCAGACACTTAACAATTAGTAGCGGTGTGACCTTGGTTAAGTCCCTTAATTCTAATTGCCCTGCTTTCCCCACTCCAAAAAGACAAAAAGCCAACCAATCAAACAAAAAACCCCACAAAACTTGGACTAAGTCAAAAGGCTGCACCCAAGGAATTAGAAGGCCACAGGTGGCCTTGATGCCACAGGTTCCCCACCCCTTAGCTAGGTACAAACAACATTTATACAACGGAAATGAGAGATAATCTCAGAGGGAAGGCACTAAGACTTTTTTTAGTATCAAAACTACTAAAATTTATTTGTAACCTTTGAACTAGACATAACCTAAGCAAATATTTCAATTTGTTTCTGTTTATCTAGATACTTCAGTTTTCTTGCTAGATCTGGAATTATTGTTTAACTACCAGGTTTCACTGGATCTGGAATTATCGTTTCACTACCAGGTTCCAAACCAGCAGGGAAGACTTCTCCATGTTTGTCAGTGTACTGGAGTGCCTGGACTAAGCCAAGTATTTCAGTGACTGATCTGCCAACAGGAAGGTCATTCATTGTAATCTGCCCTAGGATCCCTTTATCATCAAAAAATGGAAAGGCCTCTTAGAGTGTGACCCCAGTCTTCAAGGTAAACTCCATAATCCTTTAAAATCTGGTGCATCAAATCTGAAAGAAGCCATTGCCCTAAGGCCTTCCTGCTTCCAAGGGGTATTAATCCACGGTAAATGAGGAAACTGTGAATCAAAGAGCATGCAACCATTTCAGGATCTATGGCTTTGGATTCAATTCTGTCACTAAAAGCGATCATTTCAGTAGGACACACAAAAGTAAAGTCAAGCAGATAGAAGAAAATAAAACATTTTCCTTGATAATCAGTTAATGTGAACTGTTCACTCCCCATAAGGTGCTGACTTAGACACCTTGGCCTTGCCGAGGTGCAGGGAGTGGTCTCACGATGGACCTCTGGCCGCCTCCCATGGGACACCTGACCTCCAGCCCAGAAGTGGCACTGGCCCCCTGTGGGCCCGGGGCAGCTGCTGTTCAGCGGGCTCCTTGGCCACCTTGCCTGCCGGGCGTGGCCTGTAGCAGCATGGCAGTCCTTGAGGGTTCCCCCTGACCATGGTGGCGGCACAGCCCTTGGGGTTGGTCACAGTCCCAAGTGGCTTCGTGGCAGAAGTGGCTTTGCACGTTGGCCGTCCTCCTGCCCTCCCATAGTGCTCAGGTGCATGCTCAGCAGCTGGGCGTGCCCTCTTGGAGGGAGTGCAGGGGGCAGCAAGTACAGGTCCTGTGCTCTCCGTCTGGATGGCTCCCCGGGAAGGCACTAAGATTAGGGGGACTGGGAAACGTTTCTTTTCAAAGGTGTGCTTTTAGCAGAGGCTTGAAGGAAACCAGGGAAGCTAGGAGGTGGAGAAAACTGTCTCAGGCATAAGGGAAAGCGAGTGAAAAGACACAGAATGGAGAGATGGAGGACCATTGGAGAGGAATAGTAAGGGACACCTGTGTCCCGGAATTTCAGAGTGAATGAGGGAAGGAGGTATAAGGGCAAAAAGATAGCAAGAAGAAGACTTTAAAAGTCAGTCAAAAGCTTTTGTATTTTATCTTCTCAGTAACAGGGAGCCACTGGAGTTTACTGAGCAGAGGGGCAACATGGTCAGACTTTCACTTTAGGAAGGTGAATTTCATATTTGACTGAGATGAAGAGAGGCTTGAGGCAGGTAAAGTAACCAGTAGCCTATTGCAATAGTCCAAGGAATGAGGGAATGAGGGCCTGCACCAGGGTAGTGGCAATGTCAGAGGAGAGAAGGGAGCTATGTGCAAGATGTCAGGAAAGTAAAACTGACAGATCTTAACAACAGATTGGATATAGAGGGGGAGAAAGATTGAAGAGTCAAGGATGATACCTAGATTGCAAGCCTGTATGACTGTAAGAATTATAATGCTCTTGACAGTAATGGGGAAATTAGGAGGAAGGTAGGGTTTGGAGACAAAGGTAACATGTTTAGTTTGGGGTATATTGAGTTTGAGATGTCTATGAGACATCCAGTTCAATATGTCCTTTGTGCTATTGGAGATTCAAGGATGGAAGTCAGGACAGATGTCAGAACTGGATAAGTAAATTTGAGAATCATCAGAATAGAGATGATAAATGAATCCATGGGAAGTGATGAGATCACCAAGTGAAATAATATAGGGGAGAAGAGAAGAAGGCCCAGGACAGATCCTTGGGGCATATTCATGATTAGTAGGCATAATCTGGATGGAAATCTAGCAAAGAAGACTGAGAAGAAGTAACTAGGGAGGCAGGAGGAGAAAGGACATTTCTCTTACTCTTGACACTAGGGCTATACTATCAGGGCCTGAGGGAGAGAACTCTACTAGAGAAAGTGGCCCAAGTTGTCATACATGCATATAAAGATTGTAAGTTAAAAGTTGTGCTAAATCAAGCCAGTCAGTTAATAACAAGCATTTATTAAGTGCGTCTTATGTGCCAGGCCCTGTGCTGGGTGCCAATATAAAAATTATACAATTTCAATTCACAGGGTGTTTATATATAAGATGTATACAGTATAAATATCAGGTAAAAGGTAGGATACTAAGAATCTGAGGAGATAAGGAAAAAACTTCATGTTGAAGGTACAGTTTGAGCTGAGTTGTGAAGGAAACATGGGATGCAGAGATGAGGAGGGCATTCCAGGAGTGGGGACAAGTAGTGCAAAGACCCAGGGTAAGAAGCAGCAATGTGACAAGTCTGACTTTACTGTCAGAGTGGAGGTAAGAGTATTAACTATATCTATATCTGTATCTTGTGTGTATGTGTGTGTGTGTGTATAATAAAGCAAAAAAGCCAGATCACAAAGAACTTTAAAGACACAGAGAGTTTCTACTTGATCCTCAGAGCAATATGGAATTATTGAAGTTTGTCAAGTGGAGGATTGTGATAGGCAGACATCTGTATTAGGATAACCATATTGGCAACTGTGTGGAGGATGAATTGGAAAAAAGAAGAGACTTGAGTAAGGGACCCCAAATAGTAGCCTATTACAAGGGTCTAGGTAAGAAGTGAAGAGGTTCTGAACTAGAGTGATGGCCATGTGAATAGAGAGAAGGGAAGGAATGTAAGAAATACAGAGATAGAAACAAAATTAGGGAGTCAGAAGAAGTTATTAGTCACGATGGAAAGGTAGGTAAGTCACTATGCTCTAGGTCTGGGGTCTACAATTTTAAAATATGTGCTATTATCTTGGATAATAATCACAATGCCAATTTCCTGGAATTAGTAAAATGCTGACCATTTCTATAGTACCTGTTTATTACATATTTTGAAATACATAACTGAAGCAACAAAAATGAAATTGGAAAATTGCCTTACAAGCTTATCTACTTTACTAGATTGTTCAGGAAAGATTCTCTGTATATTTCAATACTTCCTAATAAAGTTGTGTGAAGTTTTTCTTAAGTAGTTATTATGATAATTAAATAACCTAGTGAAATTATATGGCAAGAATGCCATTGTGAAATCTTTGTTCTAGCAACAGCTAGTTGGTTGTACCTTTGTTATTGAACTCATGAGTAGCACACACACACACACACACACACACACACACAAACATGCATTTATACACATACAAACAATCCAATTCTTCTGAAAGAAACACACGCACCTATGAGCATACACACACAAATCCAATTCTTCTGAAGTACACACGCACATGCACACACTCACATACAGGAATCTCAATTATCCTGATTGTAGCCATTGTTTTCTTCAAATCTTTGCTTTGCTCTATTTAAAGTGGAGTCTGAGAACACCTGAATAAAGTTCCATGCTAAATTGAGACTTTCAGTGTGTTGTCTGCATCATTTGACTCCAACATCCCTTTCTTGTCAAAGATATATCAGTCGAATGTTCTAGCCAATTTAACCTGCTCAGAATTTTCCCTAGCATGATTCATATTTTCCCACCTCTATTCACTTATTCAAATCTCTTCAAAGTGCTGTTCCCCTTGTTCAGGCTCCAATATTCAAGGCTCTACTCAAATGACAACACCTTCATGAGGCTTTGTAATCTCCACCTCTAATCAGAAGTCAACAGTTACTAAAGATTTATAATATGTAAAACTTTATTCTGGGAATTAGAAGAGATTAGAGTATGGTGAATTTGTTCGCCACAAAACTCTAGAAAGTCCCCTTTTCTAGTAGGAAATACATGATATGAATATTGTTTTCTAATAATCTTTTTTATTAAGTTATTTACTTTAGTCTTCAAAGTTCACTTCCACAAGATTTTGAGTCCCAAATTTTCTCCCCATCTCTCCCCTCCCTGCCACTCCAAGATGGCATGTATTCCGATTATCCTTTCCCCTAGTCTGCCCTTTCCTCCATCATCCCCATCCCCCTCCTCCTCACTTTTTGTAGGGCAAGATAGATTTCTATACGCCATTGTCTGAACATCTTATTTACGAGTTGCATGTAAAAACAATTTTTAACATTTGTTTTAAAACTTTTGAGTTCCAAATTCTCCCCCTTCTTCCTTCCCCACCCACCATCATTGAGAAGGAAAGCAATTCAATATAGGTTATACATGTGTAGTTATGGAAAACACTTCCATAATAGTCATGTTGTGAAAGATCACCCTCGATCAGCTGCTTGATCCCCATACCATCCGTGAGCCAGCAGCTCTGGAAGCAGCCCCTGCTGCTGCCACCACCAGCACCAGCACCACAACCACCACAGCCACCTCTGCAGCACTGGGACTGGGGCTTGGCCATGCTCTTCTCTCACCTAGGTCTGAAAGAGTTTTCCCATTGAGCTTCTATGCTGTCTTTGGTGTTTATGGGCTGAAAAGTCAGGAAATCACCACAGCTTCCAGTGATTCAGTTCTCTAAGATATGCTCTGGCCCCTTCTGTGCTAGCATGGCCCATGTTGGACTGGGCTTTGCTCCCAGCCCAGTGTGATAAACCCTTCTTGTTGACTCTCTAGGCTCTTCTGGGCTGGAGATCTGTCTCACTCCATCATTTTGTGGGTTCTGCTGCTCGAGAATTTGTTTAAAGTCATTTTTAGAGCTATTTAGAGGGGCTTGGGGGAGAACTCAAGCAAGTCCCTGCTTTTATTCCACCATCTTGGATCCTAATAATATAATTTTTACAGAATCATGAGAAGTAGATCATCGGTATGTTCATTTTATTATCTCTCAAGAAGCACAACTTGAAAGAAGTAGTTTGCAGTAAATTCCTAAGTCTATCATTAGGGAAGACAGCTAGGTAGCACAGTGGATACAACACTGTTCTTGGAATCTGGAGGACCTGAGTTCAGATCTGACCTTTGACACTTTCTAGCTGTGTGACCCTGGACAAGTCACTTAACCTTATTTGCCTCAATTCCTCATTTGCAAAACAAGCTGGAGAGGAAATGATAAACTACAGTGTACTTGCCAAGAAAAACTCAAATGGTGTCACAGAATCAGACACAACCAAAAGCAACTCAACAATAACAAATCTTCAGGGAGTTTATGATGAAAGGGAAGGCAGGAGGGAAGGGGGAGAGGGAAGTTGGAAGCACCCACTTTTGAAAAGGAATAGAATCAAAATAGGGAATAAACCAAGTGGGAGGTGGGATAGGAGAGAGGGAAATATAGTCAGTCTTTTACTATATATATATATATAGCTATACATTTCCAACATGTACTGAATTGCTTATGTTCCCAGCAAGGGTGGGGGACAAGGAAAGAAGGGAATGAATCTGGAATTCAAAGTTTTAAAATCAAATGTTTAAAAATATATAAATACTATTATTAATACCATTTTACATATAATTGGGAAAAATACAGGCATTGAGGCACAGAGATTCAACTTGCCCTACTGAAAAAGTCGAAGGGGGTATGGGAAGAAGACATGGGAGAGAGCAGATGGGATGAGGGGATATCCTGTGGGAGTGCTATTCTGGTGTAGGAGGAAGGGAAAAAAATGGGAGAAAATTATAACTCAAAATCTGGCAGAAATGAATGATGTAAACCAGAATTTAATAAACATTTGGAAAAAAAAATCTTCAGGGAGTTTAAATAGTTAATAAAGTTTGTAGATTTGGATGCAGGGTGTTGGCATATACTAGACATGTGATTTAGGTATAGTTAACTCCTCTAATAATTGTACCAATTTACTAATAAGAAACTTTACCAACACAAATGGCAAAATTTTTCCTGCAATTTAAAGTCTTAATGAGTTAAATGAGAGTTAAATGACTTGCCCTGATTTAAATAACCGAATTTGAACCCAGGTCTTCTTGATTCACAGGGCAACTTTCTATCTATGCTAATTACATACTTATAATGTAATAGGTGAGCTAAAACATGTTAATAAATGTCTACACGAAATATGAAGACAGAAAAAAGTGCCTCATGTCTGAAGTGTCTCATTTAAAATTCTTGAAGTCTTCAGGGATGAGACACTGTTTTACCAGAATTTTGAAGAGTTAGTAATGATGGACAAAGCTGAGCAAGAAAGCTTTGTCAGTGGCAAAGAAGCATGGAGCAGAATATTCTGGAAAAGTATGTCATCCATTTTACAACTTTCTTACATTTCGTTTGTATCTAAGAGGTATGGATTTTATAAGTGAATTCTTCTCCCATTGCCCATCTAGTATGTCATTTGTTTCTATCCTGTTTACATAGAATTTAAATTTAACAAATTAAAGTGTTGTAGACTAGAAATGAAGTCCATTTTTAATCTAGTACATTATTTGGATAATGAGTCCCTCGATTTCTTTTTTTATTGATCTATGATGAAAGTAGAATACCTATTGCCTTGGTAATTTAAACCAGACATCTAGTTGTTCTAACTCAGTACTTCATAAAATTTGTGTTTTCACCGATGTAAATATTCCATGCACCAAGACAGTTAACAGCCCCTCTCTTGTTTAATAAATGGAATACAGGAGTTGCCAGAGCCAAAAACTTATCACCAGGTGGCCAGATTTCTGTTGATTAACCTTTGTGCACTTTGCTATGTTAGGCTTTAGATAACACGTGTTTACAATTCAATTCAACTTAAAGAACACTGATTAAGTGCCTGTGGTATTTAAGACAATGTTCTGAGGGCTGGGGATATTGAGGCAAAAGTGAAACATTCTTTCCTTAAAGAGTTTACCTTCTGCTGAAGGAAGGCCGGATATGACATGTTACAAATATCTATATTAAGTGGAGAACTAGATAAATGCCTAAGAGACAGAGGTAGAGGAACAGACAGATAGGTAAAGAGATAACTGACAACTAGGGAGAAGGTTAGGGTGGTGTAATGTTGGGAGATGAGGAAGGGCTTCACAGAGCAACTATTACCTGAATTGAGGCTTGAAGAAAGACAAAAATTCTGAGAGCTAGAGATGAGGGAGTGCATTCTAGACATAAAAGATGACTTCTAGAAATGTATAGAGGTGGAAGATTGAATGTAGAGCTTGGGGAAGCACTTACAGTCCATTTTGCCTAAAGCACAAAGTTCATGAAGGAAAAAGTATGAAATATGTCTGCAAGAGTAGGTAGGAAATAGATTGTGGGTGGACTATAAAGGCCAGACTAAAGATTAAACATTTTATCCTTTAGGCACTGTGGAGCCATTCAAGGTTTTTTTTTTTTTTTTTTTGAGCAAGAGAGTAACATGATCAGACAAGTATCTTAGAAAGATTATTTTTGCAGTTGTGTGTAATTCAAACTCAAGTAAAAAATTGGGACAGAAGCAAATTAGTAGGCTGTTACAGTAATACAAGTGGGATGTAATGAGAATCTGAAACTAGAATAATGCCTATATGAATGGAAAGGGGATCAATTTAAGAAAGTTTGTGAGATAGCATTTATGACTTGAAAAATGACTGGAAATGGTGGATTAGAGAGAAGGAAATTAAGAATTACTGAAATGATAAACCTCAGGGATTGAGAGGATAGTGGTATTCCCAAAAGAAAGTAGGAAGTGTGGTGAAGGAAACAGGGTTTTTTGTGGGGGGATTTTGAGGGGGAAGGTAGTATGTTAAGAGAATTTTTTCTTTATTGGCTTGATGACCATCATTTCCTTAAGGCAGCTAGTCACATTGATAGCTAGACCTCCAGTTCAGGTAATTAGCTGTTAAGTGATAAGAGAATTTCTTCCTCCAATTTATTTACTTAAACTGAGACATCAACTTATCGTATCTGGCTAATTTCTGCTTTGCCTGTTTGTAAAATTCCAACATATGATATCAGCTTTAGGTCCAATGTTTGCTGGTCAGTTTATTATTTTATCTTAAGTGAATGTTTACCTTCTGCCATCAGTTCTTTGATGTATACATACTTTCTTTTCTTTGCCCTCCAAAATGCCAATTCGATCCACCCTGCTGATGCAATTGGAGACTATATAAGGTTTCTGAGAATTTTATTTGGGGCCCATTGGTCTTTGTGTGCCATGGAATTGTGCTCCAGGCATATAATAAACTGGTTGTTTTGGAGAAGATATCTGAGAACCACATTGCCAGTGGGTCAAAATAGCACTACCCCCTTGACCAAAACCTTGCCTCTAATCCAGGAGAAGACAATACAGGACCTAAGAGCCCTAAGAATATCAGCATCTCCTAGACCACTAACCCTACTTCCAGATTGATCCCCTTAGTCATTATCTAAGTTGACAACATGTATGGAGACCAACCCCAACATCCCCATTGGCTCCAAATACTGACCAGTGAAGACCATGTTAGCCCCAAATGCTTCAGAAATGCTACTTCTTCCTTGCCCTCCAGCCATCATCTATTAAAACAACCCTTGTGGACATACAGTGTGCTTAACTGCTTCTTTAGGTACTGAAGCCCTTTCTTCATCAGAAACCATAGTTCACAAAGAATCAGAAAAGAAAATTCCATCAAAGTCTTTGTCACTCTCAGATTGCTCGGTATTTGAGACAGGTATGGTTGTATTATGGAAATAGTATTAAAAAAAAAAAGATGCTTTATCATATGGTTGCTGTTGAACCTTGCTGTAAGGACCACTTGTCCTTTGCACCTGAATTGCAGCTGAAACTTCCTATATTTGTTGTCTCCTCTCATTAGAAAGTGGTTTCTTGAGAGAAAGGATTGTCTTGCATTTCTATTTGTATCCTTAGTCCTTAGCATATCTAACCATCCATTCATCCATTCATTTGTAATTGAAACCCATACTTAAAAGAGATAACATTTATAAAAAGTACTTAGCACAATGTCTGGCACATAGTAGGTACTATATAAATATTTATTCCCTTCTCTTCCCCTTTTCAATGCCAGAAGGTTGTTGTGAGGATCTAATGAGAAATTATGTATATAGTATTTTACAAACTTTATGGCATTACATAAATATCAGCTGCTATTATTCTTTTAAAATTTTTATTATTTTGTTCCAATGACATAGCCAGGAGACCAGGGTCACCCCTGCATCATCATGAGGCATTAGAGGAGGAATTAAGTGAAAGGTTGTAAAATTAGACTCGCAGATTTGTAAGGCATAACCGAGGTCATCTGGTATAGCCTGTGCCAAAATAGAAATGTCCTTTACAATAATCCTATAAAGGGGACAGCTATTCTCAGCTGGAAGAGTTCTAATAGTTCATCAATAGAAGCTGAATAAATATTAAAACAGAATACAAGGAGATAAAATCATGAGATTCATCCTATTATGTATATAGTTCAGTCCAAAATAATCTGTCATTTAATTCATTCTTATGTTCCTGTCAACTAGTTTCTTAAAGAAGACTTATCCTGCCCTTCTTAATACTGTTCCTGCAATGTCATCTTTCCTGTGATATATTTCTTTTTGTTTCACAACAAATAGTAATTGGCTCATTGCCATTTTTTGTAGTTTTATGTTCTTTCCTTATATTTCATTTGAGAATTGTGAAATGTTTCTACACTTAAAAGGAAGAATTATGTAATAAAAAGAAATCTCTATTTGGAGCCAAAGGATATGAGTTCAAATCCTGGCCTTTTGCTCCCTGTGTAATCCTTGGCAAGGCTATGTTTCATGTGAGGGATTTAGAATAGATTACCTCTACATTCTCTTTGGCATTTTAAAATCCCCATTATTATTATGATTTCATTTTCTGGCAGAATGTACATATGTATATATATATATATATATATATACACACACACACACATATATATATATATATACACACAGTGGGTGTTAGAAAGCTCATATTCTGAGCTTTTTTAAACAATGGGCAATATGTTCCATCTATAAGAAGTATTTTATGCCCTCCTTGAAGTGATCAAGAATCCAGCTAATTATTTAAAACCATGAAAACCCTAAGCTGCTACTTTCTATTCTTCAGAAGTCTGTGGTTGAATTTGAGCATTGTTAATGTGATAGAAAGGTAGGTGCTACAATAAGAAAACTAGAATATCTCGGCGATAAATGAGCATATCATTTTACTTAATTTGTCAGGATCCTTGTAATTCCTTCCATAAACTGACAAATTACTAACACATAAAATTAAGCAAAAATGAATGACAGAATATTATGCCATTATGTTCAACATACATTATAAGTGAATGGTAAATTTTTAAGAGAAAGAGGAAAAGTTGTGCTCAGATATAAGGCTTCCTGTATTTCACAGATGATTTATTGTTATTTGTTATATGTTTCACTATCAATTCACAGAATACTTCACTTAGAGAAAATATGGCAAATAAGTATCTCCCATGTGGGAGAAGAAAGTGTGAGTCAGACATATGAAAGGCAAAACAGCTGAAAGACAATTTTTTTCAGGGCCACAACAGATTCATCCACAGGTCAACCAGTTGTGAAGTCTTCCCAAATATTTTCCTCTTCCTTAGAATCTGTTTGGAAAAAGAAACATTTCAACTTGAAAAATCATAATACAGTGAGATTATTCTGCTTAGTATCATCTAATCAGAATTGATTTCTTCCTATCATATTTTCTATCTTGACATTATTTATATATTTTTCCAATCAAGGAAAAAGCTCATTATAGTGGAAGGGAATGGGTAAATAAACTTCAATAGGAAATGGCCTATTCTATATACTAGTTATCCAGTGACACTGGACCAATGATCATGTTTCTTGCAGTTTCTATTATCCATCACAAAAGCATGAACAGTGAAGTAAGCCCTCCTAAGACCACTGAGTGGAGAGGAAAGGCCAGACATTTTATTTTGTGAGTGATTCGTGCAAGGCAGCCTAGGCTTTTATTCTCTCTTTATTGAATTTTTATTGTGTTGACAACATTACTATTTTTTTTTTACTTTTTGGAGGGCAATTGGGGTTAATTAACTTGCCCAAGGTCATCTGGCTAGGATTTTATTTGTGTGTGCATTAAGTGTCTGAGGTCGGATCCCAACTCAGGTCCTTCTGACTCCAGGGCCGACGTTCTACTCACTGAGCCACCTAGCCGCCCCAACATTAATATTTTAACTAGATTTCTTACCTAGTTCCTTAGGTATATGGCAGATTAAAAAAGGAAAGGGAAATTGTTATTGATAGGTTAGACACAGTCAGAGTAGCACTTAGCACAGTGCATGGTATATAAAAGGTACTTAAGAAATATTTGTCTTAACAAGAGTATGAAGTGGTAGTCTAACCATGAGGTGAGACACATCCAGCAAAAGCAGATAAATTGACTCAGAATACATGACCATGACAACCTGGGCTCAATTAGTCCTATGTCAAACACTACTGTGAAAATTTGGCCATCCAGATTAGAGGGATATAGCTTGAGGCACTGGAAAGGGTACTGAACTTACAATCAGAAGACATGGGTTTGACATGTGGGTAGGTTTTTCCACACACTATCTGTGTAAACTTGAACAAATAGTTGCCCCTCTCTGAGCCTCAGTGTACTTACCTGTCATGTAAGTTTAATAATACAGGAGTGATATGAGGATTGGATTTGATAATATGAGAAAGATATCATGCAAAACATAAAACATTACACAAATGTAAATCACCATTATAAATTATTGTCTAATAGAAATTTATTCCAATGATTTTGGAAATGAGAAATTAACTACTATGTCCATAGTTATTGGTATTTTTGATATTTTCCTCAGTCAAACTTTGGGCAGTAATTTTATCCATTTTTTTCCTGCACATCTTTTATATCTTCCCTTACTCTAGGTACTTTCAGAAAGCTCCTTTGAAGTCCTTGCAATTGTATCATCTCCAATAGCTGCATCTTCTAGTATATGTATGCTTGATGAATATCTGTTGCTTTTTTTCCATTTTTGTTTTCTTCAGTGTCACTTTTACCCCTTCCACAAACACATTTGGGATCGTCAGGTTAGAAAGTATAGCACTTCCTCTGTTCTTATTGTGAAAACAAAAAAGTTTGTTAAAAATGTCTGCAGAATTTCCCCCATCTTTCTTGCATTTCTTCTTCTTCTTCCAGTCTCATCTTTAAATGCTTCCATCTCCTTCCACCACTGCTTAACTTTAGTTGGCTATTTCACCAAGCACTCTTCAAGTTGGGATTTTCCTCCATTGCTTCTCTTTATATCATGAAGTGAAGCTGCTCATAATTTTCCATCATCCTTTTCTCTAAGTTTTGACAACTGAGTTTCTATCCTAAATTGCCATATTTTTCTCCTTGGCAAGTAAGTCAAATGTTTGTATAGTCAGGCCCCTTTTATGTTCTTATTACTTCTTTGTTGTGACAATGGATTTATCTCAGTTAAACTTTATAGAATGATTGTAATTAGGGTCTATGAACATCCAGATATCTTTTTGCATTTTTTATTTTTGCAAAATGTTACCACTTTTAAAATAGGTCAAGTTAGAGTTGTTTTAATTGAATTTCTTTTTTTTTTTTGTTTCTTCTAGCTTGGCATTAATTTTAATATTTGCTTGAATGAGTCAGTCAGTTATCAGCCTATAAGCAGATGGCTGATTTAGTTATGATTCAGTATAAACCAGTCAGAATAAACTACATTTTTGTTGATGTTATTCAGAATTTATCGTAGTAAGTAGTTGTCAGAGAGGTGGAACAGTGGATAGAGTGCCAGCCTGGAGTTGGTAAGACTCATCTTCACGAGTTCAAATTAAGCCTCAGACATGTGCTAGTTTTTTGTCCTGAGAAGGTCACTTAACTGTGTTTGCCTCAATTCCCAATCTGTAAAATAAGTTATAGAAGAAATGGAAAACCACTCTAGTATTTGCCAAGAAAACCCAAAATGGTATCAGGAAAAATTAGAAATGTCTAAACAACAGAAACAGCAAGTAGCATGGTGTAGTGGAAATCAGCCTGAAGTTGGGAACAAAAGACTTGAATTTAAATCGAGTTTCACTTTGGGCAAATTACTGTAGTTTTCTTTGCCCCAGTATCCTTAACTATACAATGAAAGAATTAGATTAGATGACCTGTAAGATTAGATGACCCTTCCAACTAATTTCACTCTTTTCTCATGAAAGAATTCATGATATGCAGGCCAGTGGATTCTGTATAATCTATAAATCATTGGCTTTTTTTCATGCCTTATACTTGATTCATGTTTTTATTGTCCTCTATTGTGACAGTTTTTGTATTGAAGATGCACTGTATCAAAGTATATGAGTATTTTTTTTAATTTGCAAGATCCTGTCAAGTTATTTTTAGAATCCCTTTATGTCTTTATCCATTGCAACATTCGTTAGTGCACAAGTTAAATGTTTTA
This sequence comes from Gymnobelideus leadbeateri, assembly GCA_011680675.1. Classification (NCBI taxonomy): domain Eukaryota; kingdom Metazoa; phylum Chordata; class Mammalia; order Diprotodontia; family Petauridae; genus Gymnobelideus; species Gymnobelideus leadbeateri. The sequence continues at coordinate 426,984 of WOXC01001210.1, read as the reverse complement.
AGATTCCACTGATTTTTTTTCTTTCATATCACATTTGTTTCCAAATTTACCCCACACACATACACACATGTATACACACCAGCAAGATATGCCTTGTAACAAATATTTATTTTTTTTTTTAATTTAGGAAAATCATCCAACACATCAATGGAATATAAACCACTTCATACCCATTGTCCCCCACTTATGATAGCTAATAATACCTAATTATTGTACAACACTTAGCTTGAGTCAAGCCATGTGTTAAACGCTTTACAATTTTTATCTAATTAGATCATGCCTGCATATGGACCTTAGGCTACTTGCTGCAGGTCAAAGGATTTCAGGCCTGAGAAAAATGTAGAGGAAAACATCCTTTGTACATAGAAGAAATCCTCTGGCATGCCTTAAGCGGCACAGGTTTTGCTGGCCTACATTAGATCCTCTCAACAAACCTGGGAAGTAGGTGCTACTATTATTTAGAGATAATAATGTAGATGATGAAACTTGAGGCAAACAGAAGTTAAGTGACTTGTCAAGAGTCACATAGCTATTAAGTGTTTGAGTCCACATTTGAAGTCATGTCTTCCTGATTCCAGGCCAGTGCCATACACAATGAACCACATAGTTGTACCTCTTCTCCAAAAAGGATAAGGCATGGTTTTTTTTTTATTCTTCCCAAATTTTAAATTTGAAAATTACTTACTTTCAATGTTATTTTATTGTTCTTTCTATTTACATTCCTGTAATATTGTGCATATTATTCCTGGTTCTTCATATATTAATCTCTGTATCAGTTCATGATATAGTTGATTCCTGTAATTTGCCATAATTGTGTCCTGTTCTATAGTCATAGTGAACACTGAATTAATGAAAACTCATTGTTCCTAGAGAAAATAATCAGTTAAGTTACAGAGAGCCTCTGGTCACAGTATTCACTTTTTCGTTTTCTGGAGCAGCCTCACATACACAGATTGACAAATTTCCTTTTTCTTTTCTTTTTTTTTATCTAGATGAACTGAATTGTTGATTTGTTAACATTGAACCTGTGGCCAGCAGCACTATACCTCATGCTTGAAAGAAACTTATCTAACACGTGCATTTTCTCTGTAAGCCACATCACAGCCTTCTTGATCTTAAGAACATGAGACAGATCTTTAGCATTATGATTGGGAGCCATTTTAAATAGTGAAGTCACCAACAAAAAAAGAATAAAAAATGCAAAAAAAATGAGAAAGAAAAACATGGCACTAAATAGACTGTGAAAAGGCATGGACTTATAGCATGAGAGCTGAAACAAGGAGGTAGAATATGCATCAGCTTATTTCACCTCAGCTGCGACCAAACTCAATTTTTTTCCTGTTCTGCACACATCTGCAATTGATTGTGAAAGTGCAACAAGTATTGATTTTGTAGTTACAAACAATATTTAGTGAGTAGGTTAATTCAGAAATAGAGAATTCGTGAATAAGGAAGATTTCATGTAATTATTTCTATATTTCTCTTAATTTTTTATATTTGTTATATCTTATGGTGCAACAATATTCCATTTCATTCATGTAACACAGTTTGTTAACCATTTCCAGAATTGGTTGGCACCCATTTTGTTTCTGCTTCTTTGCTTGTACAAAATATAGTGTTATGAATATGGTTCTGAAAGGTAGCATGGTATGGTGGACAGAGAGTTGGCCTCAGATTCAGGAAGTCCTACAATCAGATGCTACCACTGGCATACACTGGCTGTGTGATTCTCAGCAATTCCTTTAACCTCTAGTTGCCTAAAGCAATCACCTAAGAATATAAATGGAATAGTAGATGTTCAAAGTGGAAGATTTGTGCTGATAGTGCTCTGTAATGAAAAAAGTTACAAGTAAAATAAAATAAATAAATTTTAAAAGGCACATTTCTCTTTGTCTTCTACTTTCTTGAGGAATACACCTATGAGATGGATCACTGGTCAAAGGGTATAGACATTTTTGGTCACTTTTTCCCATATGGCTTCAGATTGTTTTGTACAATGGTTGGACAATTCCAGAATGCCACCAACAGTATATGAGTTTGCATGTATTCCTGCAAACTATATGATTTGTATGTCAGATTGTTGTTTGTGTTGAAAACTCTATTGTTTCCTCATTGTGAATAATGTTAGCATAGAGTTTTAGATATACTTGAATTTTTTTATCAAATCGAAAAAAGGCCATTTTTCTTGCCTATTTTTGTTAGGATTGTTTAGCATAAATGAAGACTGCATTTTGTCAAAGGCTTTTTCTGCATCTATTGAGATAACCATGTGGTTTTGGTTGGTTTGTTTTTAATGTGATTATGTTAATCATCTTCCTAAAGTTCAACCATCCTTGTAGCTATTGTATAAATTCAACTTGGTCACAATCAACATTCTTTTAAAAAAGTTTGTGGTTTTTCCTAGAATATTTGAAATTTTTTGAATCAGTCTTCTCATTCTCTACCTTATGCTTTCCTGGATCAGATAATTTGTCTCGTAGAAAGAGTATATGGCAAAGCACTTCCTGAGGATTATTTGTACATTATAGTTATTAATCCTAATTGTCCTTTAATCACTTCACAGAATTCACCTGTACTTCTGGATGTTGTTTGTAATTAATGTTTTATTACTTTTATTCTTCATTAAATATCACTGTCAGATTCATTTGTTTAAGATATTTGATGTTCTATTAATTAGGATCATATATGTATATTTGTATATAATATGTTTATGAATCTATGTGTGTATAGTCACAGTGTTTAGATCACAAATACCATGTATTTTGAAAATTTGCATTTTTCACGTCTTTTGTGATGTAATAACCTTCTAATACACTCATGATAATTTGTTGTCTCATTCTTTAATAGTTAAACATACACATTACTTTCACCATTTTGCTATAGCAGTTAATATGTGTGAGACACACATTTGATTCAAACTAACAGAAATGCACTCACATATATGTGTGTAAACACATACATACATATACACATATGTGTATATATATCCATCCATCTCCATCTCTATATCTATATGTGTATGTGTATAGTGTACACACACATATATATACAATGCATACACATAAATATATACATATGTGTGTTGTATGTATATATTTTTGTGTATATTTGTATGTTTGTGTATATGTATAAATGTATATATGTTACACACATACATACACACATACAGGTGTGTACTAAGAAGCGCAGTAGATAGTGTTACTTCTGAAATCCAGGAAAACTCATCACCTTGAGTTCAAATCAAGCCTCAGACACTTACTAGCTGTGTGACTCTGAGCAATTCACTCAACCCTGTTTGCTGGAGTTTTCTTTTCTATACAATTATCTAGTGAAAGAAATGGCAAACCATTCCAGTATCTCTGCGAAAAAAACCCTCTCATTTGGGGTCACAAAGAGTTGGACATGACTAAAATCACTGAACAACAACAGAAATATTTCCATTTCATTTTAAAATCTTAATTCTTCTAGGATTTAATCATGCATAGTAGTTTCCATTCATTGTTTTACTTTCTTTCCTTTACATTTTTGTGAATTTACCACGTTCATTAAAAAAAAAAAAGTGGTAACTTAATTCTGTGTCTCTCTCCCTGCCTCCTTTTTCTACCTCCTTTCCTGGTTCCTGTTAGCTAAAAATTGATTTATTTTGTTAGTCTTTTCAATGAACCAGATATTAGTTTTGTTTTTATCTATAATCTTTCTTTTCGTTTTATCTATTTCTCCTTTAATTTTCAAGATTTCTTCCACTGCGCTTCTTTGGACTTATTAGTTCATTGATTCTATAGTTTTCAGTTGCTTAATCAGCTCATTCTCTCTTTTTCTATTTTGCTAATGTATGTTTCTGGAAATAATTCTATTCTTTATTATTTTCTTTCACATAGTTACTAATTGTTTCTCTTATTTTTTTTCTATACCATTTCTTTCTTGTTACATTTATACATTCTAAACCATCCTCATAAGCCCCTGTGATATTTGTTAATTTATTTATTTATTTTGGTGGGCTTTTTTCTGCCTCTTAGAAATATAAGTACATGAGGTCCACTGTTTTATGTATTTACACCTTTAAGAACTCACGTATCTCCTGCCCTGAGAGGAGATACCATCTTTGGAAAATAGCTCTTGCTCCCAAATGGTGGTCTCCTATTATACCCAGTCCACTTAGACAAAAATTATTTTAATGCTCTTATCTCTCACCAATCCTACTAAATAAAAGCAAAGTGGGAGGATATCATAGATAAAGGTATTGAATGTTCTCTTCTGTTATACAAATCCCCAAGGACTCAGAGGTCCTCAGTCTCCCTGAATTGATAGGTATAGAATTCAAGTTGTTTTCTTGCTCAGTGTAATTCTGGAAAGAATATTATTTTATCTAGGTTTAATCTCTTCTCTTAGAAAAATTCTCTCTCTCTCTCTCTCTCTCTCTCTCTCTCTCTCTCTCTCTCTCTCTCTCCTTCTCTCTCTCTCTCTCTCTCTCTCTCTCTCTCTCTCTCTCTCTCATATTTGATACTGCTATCTTCTGTCACTCCACTCCTACTTTCCCTCACATAACTTTGCAAAATGAATTTTGTCTCTTGTTGGCTGAAGTGGGAAACAGAGACTGAATTACCAATGGATCCAGACATAGGCCCCCTACAGCTGTGCTCTGAAACCCAAACTTCTAATGTTGCTTTCTCTTACTGTGCCTGGTATAAGGAAGGAAAGAAAGAAGGTAGAAAAGTAGTAAGGAAGATTTGTACAGCATTAACTGTATGCTGTGCTAAGTGCTTTAACAAATATTATTTCATTTATCTTGTGCAGTGTTTATTTCTTTTTATCTTGCAGATTCACATTTACTGTAGTTTTGGTGCATATTGACTTGACATTTTTTTTTAATTGTACATAGAAAACAACTACTCTGACATCTTGTTGATTATGTGTTCTCATAGTAATTATATCCCAGTGAGATTTCTTTTTTATCCTGATCACTTCAATTTGAAATGGCCAAATGTCCCATAAAATGACTTTTCCCTTTACCTTTGAAATAACGATAAAATCAACCCCATCAATTCCTTTATAAGTCTCTCCAAAGAGAAATTGTGAGCAATCTGTTCACTCTGCTGTGACTTCTTTCTGTATTCTAGTTTTATTTTTAATGAAAATATCAACAGTGATCAGGTTCAACTTTTCCGGTAGTATATTGTCTCTTTGGTCACTGGAAGAGGTTCTCACACCAAGAATAGAAACAACTAAATTAAAGTTTATAGTCTAGAAATTGTGTGTGGTTTTAGCACTTTCTGTTCCTTTTTCTGCCTTTCTGATACCCTCACTGCATATCTAGAAAGGAGCTGTCCAGAGCTGTGGACCATTTCATACTACTTTTGCTTCTTTGGCTATTGTGGCTAAAGATTTCATTACCAAGTATACAGTGAAGAGCCTCTCTAACTTACGCTAAGCTCATTCTCAGAAAACAGGCTCAGTCTATTACTAAATTGTTAACTCTAATCTCTTCCTGAGTTGTAGAATCTAGCAGAGATTGACTTTCATGGCTTTTGGCAATTCAAGATCATTCCCAAGATACAAAGAGGCATCAGAGTATGACAAGGTACATGCAATATTTTATTGGTTATAATATTTAGATAGGTAAATACCTCTATCTCTTTGTATGTGTGTGTGTATATACAGATACAGACAGAGAGAGAGACAGAGAGAGAAAGAGAGAGAGAGAGTATGCATAGTGGATTCTGCTATGTAGAGCAGAGCAGGATAGGTGTACCCCACCTAGGTGGGGTTACTCTTCCCACAAATTGACTGTAAGCAAATATGCTCACTATGGTGTGGTAGACTGAGAAGCAATGAGGGAACCAAGAAGACCTTTGTTCAAGTCTCACCTTTGCAACACAAACGTTGTATGAACCTGGACTAAGTCATTTAACTTCTCAAGGTCACTTAAAGAACTCTGTAAGACAATACATTGCAGAGATGGTTACTCTCTGCATTGATGGAGTTTCTTATTAGTCAATAGTTTGCTTGAGAACCAATGAGACACAGGTTCGAGTTCCACTTCTGGCATGTAGTTGCTCTGTGATGCCGACCTGATCAAGTCACTTAACTTTTTAGCCATGTAGGCAACAGCACAATGGAGAAGTCACTGGGCTTAGGTTCATGAGGATTTGAGTTCAAATTCAACCTCAGTTACTGTCCGTATGACTTTGGGCAAGTCACTTAACCTCAGCCTCAGTTTCTTTAAGTGTAAAATGAGACAAAAGCACCTAAATCAGTAGTGGTGGAAGTTTCTTGTGCCAGGGATCTCCTTATAGCAATAAAATTACATATCTAGTTCTTATCCTCTAGAATTTTATGTGTGTAAATGTGCATATGCATATGGATACACACACACACACACACATATATATATGTATATTTTATTATAAAACTTATTAATTGTATACCTGTACTCTTCTAACTATTAAAAGAGACAGCTGGTGTCACAGTGAAGACAGTACTGGACTTAGAGTCAGGAAGAGAATATTTATAAGGGTCTTAGCATAGTTCCTGACACATAATAGGTGCTTAGTAAATGCTTGTTCCCTATCCTAGCCCCTCAACATTTACCAGATTGATTTATCTGCTATTGTTAATATTCTCTCATTCCACAAATTACCTTATATTTCCTTGTCTGTGTAAGTGTGGTTTCTCCCTATTTATATGTAAGTCTCTGGAGGATAGTGATTTTTCCCTTTTTCTTATGTCTATTGTCTATTATAGATACATTAGCATCTAATGATAAACACAAACATATGCAATAAACATATCCGATTTCTAATATATATTAAATGAAATCTTGAATTGTTTACAAAGAAAGTTTTTGGATGTGGGTGGGGGCCAGGTGGAGACTACTCTTTCCTGAAATGTTGTTTTTACTCTAGGGCCCTCAGAACACTTTGCTCTGCCACCCAGATTTTATGATATCATTAAGATAAATAGCAGGAAACAAAACTGCTTCAACTTGCATTTGTTTATCATGAGTTATTGGGTGATATTGTTGAATGCAGTGGGTCTTGGCAAGTCGTCCCCTAACAAGGAAAGATTGATTCCCATGAAAAATCAAAGTTACTCTATTATATGGGCTGTTCAAACAACATCACTTGGGGAAAAATGAAAAAGGGCTGCTTGTCTAAATGTAGATGGCAGATCCAATTTGGAAATAAATAGCCAAAGGAGGCAAGGGCTGTTGAAATAAATGCCTGCCTTGCTTTTAGCTGTTTAATTCAACATTATGAAACAAATGTAAGGATGTAACAGTGGAAATTTTCACTTTATGAGTGTACTGTGTCTCCTACAGAGTTATTTTGGAATTTTCTTTTCTCCAAACCTTCCAGGGTCCATGATTTCACTGGCACAGGTTCTCCTTCTAGTGGTGCAGATCTTACTTGTTTAGTCCGTTGAGAGATGGGCATTATGAATTACTCTTTCTGAAAAAGATTCAGCCCCTAGTGGTTCTCTGTTAGGGGTTCCTCTCTGGCTGCAGTCCTGATAGGCCGACCTTACCTATACCCAGGTCTTCAGACATCTCCGGCCCCGTAGATCCAGCTAGGGGGAAATTGCACAACAGAATGCCAGGACTCAGGATCAGGCTCAACAAGTTTATTTGATGGCTGCTACATGACTCCTTTGCTATCTGAATACCCGAATTCCTTCCTCCGCTCTTCTGGGAGTTTGCTCTATATATACACCTTTGGCTGGTGGGGGAGGAGACCATTCCTGTTGGATGAAGCACTCTCAATGCACAGCAAAAGTTAATCTGCTAATTTGCAGAAAGCACCTCTGGGCATCTCGGGCCTTTCAAGACCCTGCACTCCCTTCATGCCAAATCCAGGGCTCAGGCCTTAGTAATTAGGCCCTAACAGTTCTCAGTGAACATATGCACAAAATCCAGCCTCATTCTGCCTCTCATGCTTGATACAGTATATTCCAGAGCTAAGTGCTTCACTGGTATAGCCTTTGAGAGCCCAGTACCTCCATGTTTTGGTTGCACACTAGGAAAGGTATTTGGTGTATTCCCATTAAGCATTTTATATCAAAGCATAGATGCCATAAAAATAACAATAAGAGAAACATAGAAGGTAAATGTATTATTCAGAGAATTAGATACCTAGTGATGAGAGTTGTCATTAGCAATGTTGGTACCCAGGACAAGCAACCCATAATGTACTTTCTTCTTTAATTAATTAATTATTTCATTTTCAATACTCACTTCCACAGGATTTTGAATTCTAAATTCTCTCCCCATCTCTCCACTCCCCCCTCCCCAGGACAGCACACATTCTAATTACCCCTTCCCCCAATCTTCCCTCCCTTCTGTCATCCCCTCCCCTTATCCCCCTTGTCTTCTATTTTCCTATAGGGCAAGATAGATTTCTATACCCCATTGTGTATATATTTTATTTCCCAGTTCCGTGTAAAAACAATTTTTAACATTCATTTTTCAAACTTTAAGTTCCACATTCCCTTTCTCCCTCCCTCCCCACACACCCTCATTGAGAAAGCAAGCAATTTGTTATAGGTTATACATGTATAGTCATGTAAAATAATTCCATAACAGTCATGTTGTGAAATACTAACTGTATTTCCCTCCATCCTATGCTGTCTCCCATTTATTCTATTCTCTCCTTTGACCCTTGCCCTCCTCAAAAGTGTTTGCTTCTTGTTACTCCTCCTCCCATTTGCCCTCCCTTCTATCATACCTCCTCTTTTATCCCCTTCCCTCCTACTTTCCTGTAGGGTAATATAGATTTTCATACCCAGATGAGTGTGTATGTTATTCCCTCTGTAAGTCAAATCTGATGAAAATAAGGTTCACTCATTTCCTCTCATTTCCCCTTTCTTCCCCTCCATCATAAAAGTTTTTCTTGCCTCTTTTATGGGAGATAATTTATCCCATTCTCTCTCCCTTTCTCTTTCTAATATATTCCTCTCTCACCTCTTAATTTTACTTTTTAGATATCATCCACATATATGTTACCTCCAGCTACCCTAATACTGAGAAAGGTCTCATGAGTTTCAAATATCATGTTTCCATGTAGGAATGTAAACAGTTCAACTTTAATAAGTTCATTATAATTTCTCTGTCTTGTTTACCTTTTCATGCTTCTCTTTAGTCTTATATTTGAAAGTCAAATTTTCTATTCAGCTCTAATCTTTTCAGCAAGAATACTTAAGAGCCTCCTGTTTCTTTGAATATCCATTTTTCCCCAGAAGTATTACACTCAGTTTTGCTGGGTAGGCGATTCTTGGTTTTTATCCTAATTCCTCTGATCTCTAGAATATCATGTTACAATACCCTTTTATCCCTTAATGTAGAAGCTACTAAATCCTGTGTTATCCTGATTGTGTTTCCCCAATACTTGGATAGTTTCTTTCTGGCTGCTTGTGATATTTTCTTCTTCACCTGGCTGTGGAATTTGGCTACAATATTTCTGGGAGTTTTTCTTTTGGGATCTCTTTCAGGAGGTGATTGGTCTATTCTTTTAATATAATTTTCCTGTATGGTTCTAGAATATCTGGGCAGTTTTCTTTGATAATTTCTTGAAAGGTGATGTCTAGGCTCTTTTTTGATCATGGCTTTCAAGTAGTCCAATAATTTTTAAGTTACCTCTCCTTGATCTATTTTCCATGTCAGTGGTTTTTCCAATGAGATATTTTGCGTTGTCTTCTGCTTTTTTCATTCTTTTGGTTGTGTTTTACAATTTATTAAAGTTATTAGCTTCCACTTGCTCCATTATAATTTTTAAGGAATTATTTTTTCAGTGAGCATTTGGGCCTCCTTTTCCTTTTGACCAATTCTTATATTTTAAGGCACTCTTTTCCTCACTGACTTTTTGGACCTCTTTTGTCATTTGGGTTAGTCTATATTTAAGGTGTTATTTTCTTCAGTTTTTTGCTGGGTCTCAAGCAAGCTGTTGACTTTTTAAAATGATTTTCTTGCATGACTCTCATTTATCTTCCCAATTTTCCTCTACTTCTCTTTTTTTTTTAAACAAATACTTTATTAACTTCTGTTTTACATCATTCATTTCCGCCAGATTTTGAGTTACAATCATTTTCCCCCCATTATTCCCCTACCCACCCTCCCAGAATAGCAGTCCCACAAGATATCGCTTCCTCCAATCTGCTCTCTCCCATACCTTCTCCCATACCCCCATCGACTTTTCCATTAGAGGAAGATGAATCTTTGTGTCCCAATGCCTGCACATCTTATCTCCCAATTATAGGCAAAAGAGTATTAATAATAGTATTTATATATATATTTGAAACATTTAATGTTACGACCTCGAATTTCAGATCCATTTCCTTCCTCCCTTGTCACCCATTCCTTCTTGGGATATAAGTAATTCAGTATATGTTGTACATGTCTAGCTCTGCAAAACATTATCATAGTAGATATATTGTACAAGGCTGCTTATAATTCCCTCCTACTCATCCCACCCCCCACCTGGTCCATTCCCTACATGATCCTGTCCCTCTTCTATAGTGGGTACTTCCAACCTCCCCTCACCCCAAGGATGCCCTCCCATCCATCATCCCTCCTCTCATCCCCCTTCCCCCTATCCTGCTGCAGGTTGAGATATCCCATTTAGTATGTATGTCATTTTGTCCCTGAACCAAATTCAATGTGAATGTGGTTTTGCCTTTTTAGCCTTCCTTATTCTCCCCCTCCTTTGCACCCACTTCCCCTACATGAGATAGTTTACCCTACCATGTCTCTCCCCATCTCCTCTTGCCACTTTCCTCTCTCACCTCATAATTTCATCCCTTGAGTATTCTCCCTTCCCAACAAATTCAACCTATGCCCTCTATCCATATATAACTGTAGCCATATACACACACATTCACATATGTATTCATATGACCACACCCCCTTCTTCCATTATTTTCATAGTGAGAAAGATATCATCAGTCACAAATATTGCTTTTCCATATAGGAATGTAAATAGTTCAACTTTGATAAGTTCCTTTTGATTTCTTTTCCCTGATTACCTTCTCAGGCATCTCTTACTTCTTGTGTCTGGATGTCAAATTTTCTATTCAACTCTGGTTTTTTCCTCAAGAATGCTTGAAAGTCCTCTATTCCACTGAATGACCATATTTTCCCCTGAAACAAAATACTCAGTTTTGCTGGGTAGGTGATCCTTGGGTTCATTCCCAGTTCTTTTGCCCTCTGGAATATCATATTCCATGCCCTTCGATCCCTCAGTGTAGAAGCTGCCAGGTCCTGGGCTATTCTGATTGTGTTTCCACAATATTGAAATTGTTTCTTCCTGGCTGCTTGTAGTATTTTCTGCTTGATCTGGGGATTCTGGAACCTGGCTATAATATTTCTGGGAGTTTTCTTTTTGGGATCTTTTTCAGGAGGTGATCGGTGGATTCTTTCAACCTCTATTTTGCCCTCTGGATCTAAAACATCAGGGCAGTTTTCCTTGAGAATTTCTTGAAGGGTGATTTCTAGGTTCTTTCCTTGATCATGGCTTTCAGGTAGTCCAATAATTTTTAAATTATCTCTCCTGGATCTATTCTCCAGGTCAGTGGTTTTTCCCATGAGATATTTCACATTGCCTTCTAATCTTTAGTTTGTTTGGATCTGCTTAACAGCATCTTGATTTCTCATAAAGTCACTAGCTTCCATTTGCTCCAGTCTAACTCTGAAGGAATGAATCTCCTCAGTGAACTTTTGAGATTCTTTTTCCATCTGGCAAATTCGACTTTTAAGGCATTCTTCTCCTCAATGCCCTTTTGGGCCTCCTTTGCCATTTGAGCTAGTCTATTTTTTAAGGTGTTGTTTTCCTCAGTCAGGCTGTTGACCCTCATTTCATACTTTTTCCTGCATCCTTCTCATTTCTCTTTCTAATTTTTCCTCCACTTCTCTTATTTGATTTTTAAAGTCCTTCTTAAGGTCCTCTATGGCCTGCAACCGACTCATGTTTTCCCCTGGGGCTTTTGGAGCAGGACTTCTGACCTCACAGTCCTTTTCCCGCTCTATGCCCCCAAAATAGGAGTCTAGGGTTGCATTTTTCTGTTTCCTTTGCCTTGGCATGTTGCCACTTAATTGCTTGACTTTTGGGCTTGTTGCCACACTATGGCTTTAAGGCCAGCTAGAGGAATTTCGTCCCGAACGTGTGGGGGGCAACTTCCGTTTCTGGCAAGCTGTAAACCCACCCACAACTTCCACCCTAGATCACAATCCAGATCCAGGGAGGTTAAAGCAAGAGCGATTAACCCCCAAGACTGATCGCTGGATCTCCCCACGATTTGTAGGCTGGGAGCCGGAAATGCCTCTGAAAACTACAAAATGGCGTGTCTCCTCAGGGGCTTCTAGCCCCCAGGGGAGGGAGCTGACGCATTCCCCAAATACAGGTCCCAAAGTCCATAGGACACTAATCTCTTACTTTGTCCTAGGCAAGTCTATGTTGATAATTCTGGAATCTCCACAGTTCCTGGTGTTCTGGGGTTCCTCCAGCCGCCTGCTGGCCCTGCCGCCCTGGGGTTAAAACCTCGGCTCAAGTGGACCTGGGCTCGGCTCGGCTCCTGCGCTCTGCGCGCTGCCGGCTCCCAGACCACTGCGCTGGTCCTTCCTGCAGGGTGCTGGGCTGTCCTCAGCGGGAGGTTAGCTTCTCTGTGTCGTTCTGTGGGTGCTGGGGCTCCAGAAGTTTTTCAGAGTCCTTTTTTACATAGTTTGTGGAGAATCTTCCTTTACTTCTCTTATTTGATTTTCAAAATCCTCTTTGAGCTCTTCCATGGCCTGTGACCAAATCATATATTTTGGAGTCTTTGAATGTAGGAGCTTTGACTTTTTGTCTTCTTCTGGTTCTTTGTTTTAATCTTCTTTGTCACCAAGATTCTATAGTCTGAGATTTTCTTGCTGTTTGATCATTTTCCCATCCAATTATTTGAGTTTTTGCTCTTTGTTAAGGTAGGACTGTGTTTCTAGCTTGGAGTTTATATTGTACAAAGCTTCAGGAATTTTGTGCATCTGTTTTCAGAGATATTTCTAGGGGTCTGCAAATTTTCAGTTGTTCCAAGTTGGTATGATCAAAGGAGAGGTGATTACTCCTCTCCTGGCCTGGGCTCTGGTCTTTGAATGACCACAAGCACTCTTTTCTGCCTTAAAAATGTAAGGAAGATTCTTTCTCCACCACTGCCACAAGCTCTACCATGCCAGCACTCCTCCTTGCCACAGGACCACCACCCAGTACTGTGACCCAGATCAAAGCACAAGGAAAGCAAGAGAATCCTGCCTCAGTACCAGCAAAGTGATCCGTGCAATCTTCCTATGGTTAGTCACTTTATTCCCCCACTGTCTGTGGGCTGAGAGTTCTGTAAGCAGCTGTTGCTGCCTCCCTGGAGCTAGACCCAGCTCCTCTCTCCCAAGTCATTCCTACTGAACTTCTAAGTTGTCTTTGGTGTTTGTGGGTTGAGAAGTCTACAAATTGCCACAGATGCTAGTGATTCAGTGCCCTGGAGCCTAATCCCTGTATGTGCCAGCATGGCCTATGTTGTACTGTGCTTCTCTCCCAGACGGGCACAATAGATCTCTCCTGTCAAGCTTCCAGGTTGTCTTGGAATGGAAATTTGTTTTACTCTGTCATTTTGTGGGTTCTTCTGCTCTAGAATTTGTTTAATATCATCTTTTATATGTATGTGGAGGGGTTTGGGGAGAGCCTAAGGAAGTTCCTGCTTTTACTCCTCCCTTTTTACTCTGCCCCTAAATGTTTTAACTCCATAATGTACTTTCAAATCAGCTTTGTAATTCATGGTGTAAAAATAATCATTTCTTTTTTTGGGGGTGAGGGAGGAATTAATGTCTATACCTATGATTTTTCTGGTTTTAGGAAATCCCTGTGAGGAAACTCCCTCTTTCAATGAAATTCTTCATCTAAGAGAGTTAGTTGCCTAGGCTACTGAGAAGTTAAGTAATTTGCTCACAATCACACAACCAGTATGGGATCTGAACTTAGGTCTTCGTGACTGAGGCTCTCCCTCTATCTGCTATGCACAGATGTCTCTTAAAAAGTAATTAAAATGATTTTAATTAAAATTAAAAGTAATCAAATGAGCAAGAACATGACCCTATGAAGGGAAGATGGAACCTAAGATAAAATAATGTTGCTGTCCAGAGACCTGGGGATGAGGGGAAGAAGGTTAAACAGCACATTCTGTTGGGTCATGTAGGATGGAGCCACCAGTGGGAGGAGGCACAGCTTGGAGTAATTAATTAATGGCTGATCTTAGAGCTAGAAATCCTTGACTAGTATATTGCCTCTAATGCATACTGCCTATAGACCCTGGATATGTCACTTAAAGTCTCAGTGTTCTGAAGCAGCAGCAACAACAAAAAAGGTGACACTAAGCCAGTATTTTTTTATATTGTAGATAGTTGTTAAAATCTTAGGCATTTTTTCTTGTTCTTCAGCTAATTGCAAAATAGGCAAATGTGGGGTAACATTATTTCTCCAAATATTCATGTCATAATGATAAGAAAAAAGTATTACTTAATAAGTAATGGAAAAATGCATTCATTAGTATTCCATTTTCATTCTTAATGGGCTGTTTCTGTATTATTTGAAAATAATTGAGGGAAAAAAACAATTAGTAACTAAGACTGAATGATCTATTGACAGTTTAATTAGTGTTTTGAACCATTTTATTAACATTCAGATTTTTTGTGTAAAAAGACAACGTTAGAATGTATTATCTTATGTATATTGACAAAATGAGAAAGCGGATGACCACCTTACCCGTTAGGTCCGGGCAGTTTCCAGACAGTTCTGAAGAACTAGGACAGTTGTTCTGAATTCTTAGTCATGCTGGAGGAATTTCAGCAGATGAAGCTCTTTGCTGACAAAAGGAACACATATTACACAAATTATGATAGTTTAAGAGGTTGACAAATGGATGGAAGTATTTCCTTTAGGTTTATCAGAAGTCAGAGATATATCTTCATTGTTGCCTTGTGGCAAATGGCTAAGTGAATATTAGTAAAGGACCATAGGAAAAGTAAAACAAAAAAGGTACTTTGTTTATAATTAGTTTTTATTAAGACAACTCTTGTGATGTTAATGCTGCATAATGGCTTGGAAGTGATCTGGTTTCTCAAAGATTGTACAAGAGTTTAAACTCCAGTCAGATCTCCCAGGATGAAAGGGTTTTGAGTATTGGATTGGCAATAGGCAGTGATGCGTAATACATTTTGAGAAGTATATTCCTGCAAGACTGACCACCAAGCAAATTCTTCTAATCACAGTAACCTATGGCAGACACCATTTATGAAGTTGAAGAGAGACCTTCCACTTAGAGGAAATTCTGGCTCGTGAAATAGCTAAGTAATTACATAATGTAGCATCTTAAAACAGGGGCAAATCCAGAGTAATCCCACCAAAAAATCCCTCAGAGAACTAAACTAGTCTTGGTCAATATATCATTTTAGAAGGATTTACTTTTAAGCTTCTCTGGGTTAACTCCCAGAGTTTAAAGAGCAAATGGCGGTTCTAATTTAGCAGTCTCCCTCTGCACTATTTAATTAGACTTATTCTTTATGATTTGCCTAGGCAAACTGCTTAAAGCCAATTCAGTCACGAATTATAAACAAACATATCTTTCCCTGCTCCCAAAATAGACACAGACGTTTCCTAGTCTCTATTCCTTAAAATGTAGTGGTGTAGCTCTTTTATCAACAACTATCCATATTCCATAGCTCCTTGAAAATCTAACTCAGAATTCATATTCTCATTATCATTCCTGCTAAAATTTCCCCACAACCTTCCCTATTACTATAGAGAGAAAAACCATACTCTCATTCCCTCAGGCACAAAACCTAGGTATAATCCCCTACTCCTCAGAAACTCTCACCCCACATATCCCCCATATCGATTCTGTTGCCATGGTGTCAATTTCACTTTTGCAACACTTCTCATTTAAAAACACTTTTCTGACATTGCTGCCATTCTGATGCAGCCCTCATCACCTCATGCCTCTACTATTGCAATGGCCTGCTGGTAGTTCTGTCTATTTTAAGTCTCTCCCCACTCCAATCCATCTTCCATTCAGCCACCAAAGTGATTTTCCCAAAGCACAGCTCTGACCGTGTCATCCCTCCTGCTCAATAAACCCCAGTGACTCCCTAGTACATGATCAGATACAAAATCCCCCATTTTGTCCAAAGTTTTCATATACTAACTCCCTCCTAACTTTCCAGTCTTATTACACCTTACTTCCAACCATGTATGATTCAATACAATGATAATGGCCTCCTTGTTGTTGTAGGAATAAGATGCTCCATTTCTTAATTATAGGCATTTTCTATATCTACTGTTGATGGAATGCTTTCATTCCTCATTTCTGGCTATTTGCTTTCCTGGCTTTAAGTTCTAACTAGAATCCTATCTTGTACGAGAGTCCTTTCTCAACCCCTCTTAATTCTTGCACATTTTCTCTCTTAATTATTTCCTATTATCCTCTATATAGCTTGTTTGGATATATTTGTTTGTTTGTTATCTCCTTCCATTGGACTGTGAACTCCTTAAAACACTGTATTTTGCCTTTTTTTCTATCCCCAACACACAGTGTGTGCCTGGCCCATAGTAGGCATTTAAATGTTTTCTGCCTCTTGGGAGTGTTATTACAGTGTTTACACCTAAAAGGGACATTTGGAATCATGCAGTACAGCCCCTTTATATTACATATGTGGAAAATGAGGCCTACAGATTTTAAACGACTTGTCCAATATCACAGAAGTAATAACAGCACAACCATACAACAAACTCTGACCTTCTGCATCCAAATTTAGTCTTCTTTTCATTGTACCATATAGGAAACCTTGAATGATTGAACTCACTTCCTCTAATTCATGCTATTCAATATCGCATACTTGCCTCAAAGAGAAGATGGTGATATTTCCCTTGTACCACTCTCTTTGACATTTTCTATAGCCAAATTTGGCATTCGATCTGAACTCTTGTGGCTGCTTTCTATAAACTTCTAGGAAATTTTTCCTTCTTTCTCAATGATATTGGTGCCTTCTTGTTTCTATTCCTTCGTTTTTTTCATTCTCTGATTGTCTGTCTTTTGTTCTGTCTGTCCCTATCTCTGTCTCTGTCTCTGTATCTCTGTATCTGTTTCTCTCTGTATGTCTGTGTTTCTGTATCGCTTAATCCAAACTCTTGCCTTCATTCTGGGGGCTTCTTACATGTTAATATTTCCATTCATACTCCAACTTCTTATTTCATTAATCCATTCAACTTTCATGACATATTCTACCCCTCTGCCTTAGCTACACATGGGAATGGTTATGCCCTTGGTCTTTCCTTTATCAACAAATGTTCAAATTCCATGTTCATGAACTACAAAATTCCTTTATTCAATCATATTTTTATTTATGTAACCACATTCATTTTCTTTTAAAATAAGATTTTATTTATATATTCTGTGTCTTAAATCACCATATTTATACCAAGTATCGAACTCCCTCCCCCTCCCAAAGAGTAATCTCATATGACAAATAGAATTTTTAGAGGGGGAAAAAAATTCAGCACAAATGATGAATACAGTGAAAAAGTCTGGAAGCATGTACTTGTAACAACTGTGAAACTCCTACAACCATTAAGGGATAGGTTAGTGTGTCTTCTCATATCACTTCAATCAAGTCTTATCTAATCTTTATAATGGTTTTTTTATATATTTTTGTTATTGTTTCTTCTTTTCTAAACTTGAATTTTATATTTTCAGTACCAGATTCCCCTACTCTCTCCTCATCAATGAGAAGATAAGAAACCATGAAAAACAAATATCCACATTATCTATGTCCTGAAAAAAACGAGAGCAAAAAATGTTATAAGTTGCTCTCTGAGTCCATTATTTTTCTATCTGGAGGCAAATAGCTTTTTTTTCCTTTTCTTTTTTTATCATGACTTCTTTGGAATCATGGTGGATCATTGTGTTGATCAAAATTCCTACATCTTGGGTTTGGCTAGGTGGCACAGTGAATAGAGCACCAGCTGTAGTGTCAGGAGGACCTGAGATCAAATCCAGCCTCAGACACTTAACTAGCCATGTGATATTGGTCAAGTCACTTAACCCCAATTGCCCTGCTTTCCCCTCCAAAAAGCAAAAAAAAAATTACATTTGATTATCTTTATAATATTGTTGTCACTATGTAAAATGTTCTTATAGTCCTTCTCACTTCATTTTACATCAATTCATATATTCTGCAACTTTTCTTGTTATTTTCTTCATCATTTCTTCCAGTACAACAGCATTCTATCATATTCATATGACAACATTTTTTTCAGTCTTTTACCAAGTGATGGGTATAGCCTCAGTTCCTGATTCCTTCCTGTCACAAAAAAGACTGATATACATATATGTATACATATATATATATATATATATATATATATGTACGCGCACACACACACACACACACACACACACATATATATACACACACACACATATATATTTCTTTTTTCTCTTTGAAATATAGATCAAAGATGAATATTTTTGGGTCAAAAGACATATTTATATTTATAGCTTAGGAACATGTGTCCAAATTCCTTTCCAGTCTGGTTGAACTAGTTCACAGCTTCACTAACAATGCGTTCGTGAAGCTCTTTTCCCTAGTCTCCTGTAGCATTTGTCATTTTCATTTTTTGTCATCTTAGCCAATTTGATAGGTCTCAGATAATACATCAGAGTTGTCTTAATTTCGATTTATTAATGATTTAGAATGTTTACATATGATTTACAGCTTTGGTTTCTTACTCTGAAAACTGCCTTTTTATATCCTTTCACCTACATATCCTTTCATATTAAATAAGGAATGGCTCTTATTCTGAATTTTTGCTCAGTTCATTATGCACTTGAAAAATGAGACATTTATTAGGAAAACTTGCTACCTTTACCCCAGTTCCCTGCTTTTATACTAATTTTTGGATCTGTTTATGCAAATACTTACTAATGTTATGTAATCAAAAGCATCTGGCGGAGCCAAGATGGTGGAGTAGAAACAGCACTTCCACAGTGCTCCAACCCACATCACTTCAAAATCATGTAAAAGGGGACTCTGAACAACCTCTAGAGCTCCAGCACCCACAGAATGACACAGAGAAGCTAACCTCCCGCTGAGGACAGACCAGCAGACCAGCAGCCTGGCAGCCTGGCAGGGAGCAGCCAGCTCAGTGATCTCGTAGCCGAGCCCAGGACCACTTGAGTCAGAGGTTTTAGGCCCAGGGTGGCTGGACCAGCAGACTGCTGGAGGGACCGCAGAACACAAGCTGCTGTGGCTTTTCCAGAATCACCAATACATAGATGCGTAGGACAAAGTGAGAGGTTAGTGCCCTATGGACTTTGGGACCAGTCTTCAGGAACATGTCAGCTTCTTCCCCTGGAGGTGAGAAGCTGCTGAGACACTGCAGCACAGTCGCCATTTTACAGCTTCAGTTACAGCTTTAGCTCCTGGCCTGCAGACTGTAGGGTGATCCAGTGATCAGTCTGGGGCATAATCACTCTTGCTTTAAACTCCCTGGATATGGATTGGGGTCTGAGGTAGAGGTCTTGGGGTGTGTGTTCAGCTTGCTAGAGTGTGTGGGGGCTTCAGGGAGGGCACCCAACTAATAACTATGGCAGTTGAGAAGACCCCAACATTTGGGACAGAAGCTCCCCTCTCTGGTGGCAGAGTCCTACTGTGGCAACAAACCCAAAAGTCAAGTAATTGAGGGGCAACATGCCTAGGCAAAGGAAACAAAATAAACAGAAAAATTCAACATTAGACTCCTATTTTGGAGGCAAAGAGGATCCAAGCATGGAACAGGAGGACAGGGAGGTCAGAATTCCTGCACCAAAAGCCCCAATGAAAATATGAGCTGGTTACAGGCCATAGAGGACCTTAAGAAGCATTTTAAAAACCAAATAAGAGAATTGGAGGAAACATTGGGAAGAGAAATGAGAAAGATACAAGAAAAGTATGAAATGAGAGTCAACAGCCTGACTGAGGAAAATAACACCCTAAAAATAGACTAACTCAAGTGACAAAAGAGGCTCAAAAAGGCAATGAGGAGAAGAATGCCTTAAAAAGCCAAATTTTCCAGATGGAAAAAGAATCTCAAAAGCTCACTGAGGAGATTCATTCCTTCAGAGTTAGACTGGAGCAAATAGAAGCTAGCGACTTTATGAGAAATCAAGATGCTGTTAAATAGATCCAAGCAATTGAAAGAATAGAAAGCAATGTGAAATATCTCATGGGAAACACCACTGAGCTGGAAAATAGATCCAGGAGAGATAATTTAAAAATTATTGGACTACCTGAAAGCCATGATCAAAGAAAGAATTTAGAAATCATCCTTCAAGAAATTCAAAAGGGAAAATTTCCCTGATGTTTTAGACCCAGAGGGAGAAATAGAGGTAGAAAGAATCCACCAATCACTTCCTGAAAAAGATACCAAAAAGAAAACTCCTAGGAATATTATAGCCAGGTTCCAGAATTTCCAGATCAAGGAGAAAATACTACAAGCAGCCAGGTAGCAACCATTTCAATATTATGGAAACATAATCAGATTAGCGCAGGATCTGGCAGCTTCTACACTGAGGTATTGAAGGTCATGGAATATGATATTCTGGAGAGCAAATGAGCTGGGATTAAAACCAAGAATAACCTACCAAGCAAAACTGAGTATCTTGTTTCAGGGGAAAACATGGTCATTCAGTGGAATAGAGGACTATCAAGCATTCTTGAGGAAAAAACCAGAGTTGAATAGAAAATTTGACATTCAGACACAAGAAGCAAGAGATGCTTGAGAAGGTAAACAGGGAAAAGAAATCAAAAGGAACTTATCAAAGTCGAGCTATTTCCATTCCTACATGGAAAAACAATAACTGTGACTGATGAAACCTTTCTCAGTATGAAAATAGTTGAAGAAGGGTATATGGGCACATGAATACATATGTGAACGTGTGTATATATGTTTACAGGTATACATGGATAGAGGGCACAGGTTGAATTTGGTGGGAAGGGATGATAGTTAAGGGGTGAAGTTAAGAGGTCAGAGAGGAATGTGTCAAGTAGATGGGGAGAGATAGGAGCGGTAAACTGTCTCATGTAAAAGAGGCAATGTGAAGTGGTTGCAAGGGAGAGGAGGAACAGGAAGGCAAAAAGGCAAAACCATATTCTCATTGAATTTGGCTCAGGGAGAGAATGACATGCATACTAAATGGGATATTTCACCTGGCAAGAGAGTAGGGCGGAGGGGGATGAGAGGGAGGATGATGGAGGGGAGGGCGTTCAAGGGGGAGGGGAGGTTGGAAGTACCCACTTTCGAAGAGGGACAGGATCAAAGTAGGGAATGGACCAGGTGGGGGGTGGGATGGGTGGGAGGGAAATATAATCAGTCTTTTACAATATATCTACTATGGTAATGTTTTGCATAGCTATACATGTACAACATATACTGAATTGCTTATCTTCCCAGTGGGAGTGGGTGACAAGGGATGAAGGGAATGCATCTGGAATTCGAAGTTTTAAAATTAAGTGTTTCAAATATACATGAATACTATTATTAATACTATTTTGCATGTAACTGGGAGATAAGATGTGCAGGCATTGGGGCACAGAGAGTCACCTTGCCCTAATGGAAAAGTTGAAGGGGGTATGGGAGAAGATATGGGAGAGAGCAGATTGAATGAGGGGATAGCCTGTGGGACTGCTATTCTGGGATGTTGGCTAGGGGAAAAATGGGGAAAAATTGTAATTCAACATCTGGCAGAAATGAATAATGTAAACTAGAAGTTAATAAAGCATTTGGGGAAAATAAAAGCATCCATTTTAATTCTATAGGGATCCCTAAGTAAACGATCATAACAGCTTCAGAAAGCGATGGTTTTATTTCCTCATTGAGTATACATATTCCTTCAATTTCATTTCCCAATTGCTGTTGCTAGTATGTGTAGTACAATATTGAATAATGGTGATAATGGACATCCTCTTTTCACCCCTGCTCCAATTAGAAAAGCTTCTAGTTCATCTTCTAGCAAACTAATGCTTTAAATATATACTGTTTTAAATATATTCTGTTCATCATTTTCAGGAAAGCTCCATTTATTCTTATGTTTTCTAGTGCTTTTAGTGGGAATTGCTGTTGCATAGTGTCAAAACCTTTCTTTCTAGTATCTTTTAAAATAATCATGTGATTTTTGTTTTGTTAGTGATATGATTAATTATGCTTATAGTTTTCTTATAATTATGCTTATAGTTTTCTCAGCCCTGCATTCTTGATATAGAGTCAGCCTAGTCATAATATGTATTTGTGAAATGTTGTTGTAATTTTGATAATATTTTATTTAAAATATTTTAAGAAATATTTATTGGGGAAACTCTATGGTTTTCCTTCTCTGTTTTTTTTTTTTTGCTCTCCTTGTTTTAGGTATAAATACCATATTTGAATCATAGAAAAAATGTTAGGATTCCTGTATTACCTATTTATTAAAAATAGTTTTAAGTACTACTGTATTAGAATGAATTTTTCTTTAAATATTTGGTAGAATGAAGCTGTAAATACATCTGATCCTGGCTTTTGTTTTTGTTTATTTTTTGTAGGTTGTTCATACATAGCTTGTTTAATTTTTTTTCCCTAAAGTAGCATTATCTAAGTGTTCCATTTTCTATTGTGTTAATGTGGGCAATTTATACTTCTTTTCCTATCCAGTTTTCTCCACATTTCTATCATATCTAAATTTTATAAAATTATATTGATCTCCTAATTTATTTCTTGCTTATTTTATAGTTAAATTTATCTAGGTCTTAGAAGAGTAAATTGAGATGCCTCACTAGTAGTTTCACTATTTCCTCCTGTAACTCATTTTGCTTTTATTTCAAGAATTCAGATACTATGTCATTTGGTCCATATATGTTCAATGTTTATATTAAGTCATTGTTTATGATATCTCTTAGCACGATGTAGTTTTCCTGATTTTTTGTCCTTTAATTAGGTTTACTTTTGATTTTACTTTGTCTAAGGTTGTGGTCACTATACCTACCTTTTTCTGCTTCAGTATCAACATAACAGATTCTGCTCCAGCTCCTTATATTAACTATGTTTGTATCTGTGTGTTTCAAGTAAACAAAATGTTATTGGATTCTAGTTTCTAACCAGTTCTGTTATCAAGTTCCATTTTATGGATGAGTTCATCCCATTCACTTTCACAATTTTGATTGCCATCTGCTTTCCACCATCCTATTCCCTTATACTTATCCTTTTCTTTTTTACCCTGTCCCTACTTGAATCTGTTTTGTTTCCGACCACTTCTTCTCTTA
This sequence comes from Gymnobelideus leadbeateri, assembly GCA_011680675.1. Taxonomy (NCBI): domain Eukaryota; kingdom Metazoa; phylum Chordata; class Mammalia; order Diprotodontia; family Petauridae; genus Gymnobelideus; species Gymnobelideus leadbeateri. The sequence continues at coordinate 403,652 of WOXC01001210.1, read as the reverse complement.
ATAAATACTTCTTCTTATCCTCCATTAAAAAAAAAAAAAAACTCCTTTCTTTCTGACTTCTTTGTTGCATAAGATGTATTTTTTACACCACTGTGTATTTGTAAATTCTTCCCTCCTTGAAACTGTTCAGATGAGAGTGAGTTTCAAGTGTTGCCTACTCACCCACAATCTCCCCTCTTCTCTTTCTCATCCACGTCATTTTTGTGAGATAATTTTCTATATTCTTTTTCCCCTTTATGCCACTCAGTGCATACCTCTTTCTCAAATTACCCTTAATCTTTTAAGATCATCCAACATAAAAGACTCAAACCCAAGACCTCAGCCTAGGTAAACTTTCTTGAACTGCCCTATTGATGATTAAATTCTGAGGAGTTACATGTATCATATTCCACTACATGAATATGTAGAGTTTAAACTTGTTTAGTCCTTTAATATTTCTCTTATGATTACCTTGATATACTTCTTTTGAATCTTACGTCAGAATGTCACAATTACTACTCAGCTCTGGTCTTTTCATCAGGAATGTGTTAGCCTTTCAGATTATGATATTCTAAGCCCTTCTTTCCTTTATGGTGGTAGCTGCTGAACCCTGTTGACTCTTTAGTCTTCATGGTATTTGAATTATTTCTGACTGCTCTCAGCATGTTCTTATTTACCTAGGTATTCTGGATTTTAGCAATAATATTCCTGCGAATTTTCATTTTGGCATTTCTTTTAGGAGATGATCAATGTACTCTTTCAATTTCTATTTTGCCTCCTGATTCTTGGGTATCTGGGCAGTTTTCCTTTATGCTTTCTTGTTTTTAATATCATTTTATTTAACCCAATTAGAAGTATAGAAAGTTTCAACATTCACTTTTATAGGATTTTGAGTTCCAAACTTTTTTATCCCTTCCTCCTTCCCTTCCCACTCCCCAAGATGGCAAACAATTTCTAGTATAAGTTATACAGATATAATCACATAAAACACATTTCCAAATTAGTCATGTCATGAAAGAAGAATCAGAACAAAAGGGGAAGACCTTGAGAAAGAAGAAACAAAAAAAGAAAAAAAAAGGTGAAAAAAGTTTACTTCCATCTTCATTAAGATTCCATAGTTCATTCTCCGGATATGAATAGTATTTTCCATTGTGAGTCTTTTGGAATTGTCATAGATCATTGTATTGCTGAGAATAGCCAAATTTATTAAAGTTGATCATCACATGATGTTGCTGGTCACTGTGTAAAATGTTCTCCTGGTTCTGCTTACTTCACTCAGATTCAGTTCATGTAAGGCTTTCCAGGTTTTTCTGAAATCTCCTGATCATAATTTCCTATAGCATAATAGTATTCCATTACATTCATCTACCACAACTTGTTCAGAAATTCCCCAAGTGATGGGCTTCCCCTTGATTTCCAATTCTTTACTACCACAAAAGAGTTGCTATACATATTTTTGTACATGTGGGTCCTTTCCCCTTTTTTATGATCTTCTTAGCCTAGTAGTGGTATTGCTGAGTCAAAGGGTATACACAATTATGTAGCCCTTTGGGAACAGTTCCAAATTACTCTAAAGAATGGTTGGATCAGTCCACAATTCCACCAACAATGCATTAGTGCTCCAATTTTCCCACACCTTCTCCAACACCCATCATATTCCTTTTTTGTCATATTAGGCAATTTGATAATTGTGAAGTGATACCTCAGAGTTATTTTAATTTGCATTTCTCTAATCAGTAGTGATTTAGAGCATTTTTTTTCATATTACTATAGACAGCTTTAATTATTTCATCTGAAAACTTCCTGTTCATTTCCTTTGATCATTTATCAATTGGGTCCTTTACAATTTCTTGAAAGATGATATTTAGGCTCTTCTTGTAAACCTGTGAACATAAGGATTCTTAAATTATCCCCTCCTTGATAATTATTAGGTCAATTAGGTTTTTTTAGATATTTTATATTTCTTCTATTTTTCATTCTTTTGACTTCACTTTATTGTTTCTTGATGTCTCATGGAGTTATTAACATTCACTCAGCAAAATTTCACTTGTAAGGATTTATTTTCTTCAGCAAGATTCTGTAGTTCTTTTATCATTTGAGCAATTCTGCGTTTTAATGAGTTATCTTCTTCAGTATTTTGTACTTTTATTTTTTACCTACCTATTAATTCACTTTTCATAATTTTTACATTGCTCTGATGTCTCTTCCTGGTTTCTCATTTACCAGTTATTTGCTTAAACAGACAAACAAACAAAAACCATAATGCTCCACTTTTAGTTCTTTTTTTTTATTTAAACCAAAGCTTTATTAACTTCTGTTTTACATCATTCATTTCCACCAGATTTTGAGTTACAATCATTTTCCCCCCTGTTTTTCCCCTACCCACCCTCCTAGAACAGCAGTCCCACAAGACATCTCTTCCTCCAATCTGCTCTCATCCCTATCCTCTCCAACACCCCCTTTGACCTCTCCATTAGAGGAAGGTGAATCTTTGTGTCCCAATGCCTGCACATCTTATCTCCCAAACCTTGAATTTCAGATCCATTTCTTGCTTCCCTTTTCACCCATTCCCTCTGGGGAGATAAGTAATTCAGTATATATTGTACATGTCTAGCTATGCAAAACATTATCATAGTAGATATATTGTACAAGGCTGCTTATAATTTCCTCCCCCTCATCCCACCTCCCCACCTGGTCCATTCCCCACTTGATGTGTCCCTCATCCATAGTGGGTACTTCCAAACTCCCCTCCCCCCAAGGATGTCCTCCCATCCATCATCCCTCCTCTCCTCCCTCTTCTCCCCATTCTGCTGTAGGTTGAGATGTCCAACCTAGTATGCATGTCATTCTCTCCCTGAACCAAATTCAATGAGAATGTGGTTTCGCCTTTTTGCCTTCCTATTTTTCCCCTCCACTGCAACCACTTCCCCCTGCTTCCTCTACATGAGATAGTTTACCCCACCCTGTCTCTCCCCATCTCCTCCTGCCACTTTCCTCTCTGACCTCACAACTTCACCCCTTGAGTATCCTCCCTTCCCAACAAATTCAACCTATGCCCTCTACCCATATATAACTGTAACCATATACAAACACATTCACATTTATATTCACATGACCATACACCCTTCCGCCATTATTTTCATACTGAGAAAGATTTCCTCAATCACAGTTATTGTTTTTCCATATAGGAATATAAATACTTCAACTTTGATAAGTTCCTTTTGATTTCTTTTCCCTGATTACCTTCTCAGGGATCTCCTGTTCTTGCGTCTGGATGTCAAATTTTCTATTCGATTCTGTTTTTTCCTCAAGAATGCTTGAAAGTCCTCTATTCCACTGAATGACCATATTTTCCCCTGAAACAAAATACTCAGTTTGGCTGGGTGGGGGACCCTTGGGTTCATTCCCAGCTCTTTTGCCCTCTGGAATATCATATTCCATGCCCTTCTATCCCTCAGTGTAGAAGCTCCCAGGTCCTGGGCTATTCTGATTGTGTTTCCACAATATTGAAATTGTTTCTTCCTGGCTGCTTGTAGTATTTTCTCCCTGATCTGGGGATTCTGGAACCTGGCTATAATGTTCCTGGGAGTTTTCTTTTTGGGATCTTTTTCAGGAGGTGATCTATGGATTCTTTCAACCTCTATTTTGCCCTCTGGATCTAAAACATCAAGGCAATTTTCCTTGAGAATTTCTTGAAGGGTGGTTTCTAGGTTCTTTCTTTGATCATAGCTTTCAGGTAGTACAATAATTTTTAAATTGTCCCTCCTGGATCTATTTTCCAGGTCAGTGGTTTTCCCCATGAGATATTTCACATTGCCTTCTATTCTTTCATTTGTTTTGGATCTGCTTAACAGCATCTTGATTTCTCATAAAGTCAGTAGCTTCCATTTGCTCCAGTCTAACTCTGAAGGAATGAATCTCCTCAGTGAGCTTTTGAGATTCATTTTCCACGTGGCAAATTCGGCTTTTGAAGGCATTCTTCTCCTCATTGCCCTTTTGGGCTTCCATTGCCATTTGAGTTAGTCTATTTTTTAAGGTGTTTTTTTCCTCAGTCAGGCTGTTGACCCTCATTTCAGTTTTCCTCAGTCAGGCTGTTGACCGGACCTGTGCTAGGTGCTTGGCTCCCTGTGCTCTGTGTGCTGCCCACTGCCGGCTCCCAGACCGCTGTGCTGGTCCTTCCTGCAGGGCTACTGGTCTGTCCTCAGCAGGAGGTTAGCTTCTCTGTGTCGTTCTGTGGGTCCTGGGGCTCCAGAATTTGTTCAGAGTCCCCTTTTACATAGTTTGGAGGAAATCTGGGGGCAGAGTGGCTTGGATGCACTGTTTCTACTCCACCAGTTTGGCTCCCCACTTTTAGTTCTTTAGCCCTGCTAGGAATTTGTGCAGTGCTTGTGCCCAGTAGTTATCTTTCTTTAAGTTATTATTTGCCGATGTTTTCTAATTATTGTGTTGTTTTTCCAGTGTGATGAGCTTCTTTGTTACCAGAGTAGCTTTATATGGCAAAGTTCTTTGTTGCTGTTGTTGTTTGGTCATTTTTTCCACCCTGTTTCTTTAATATATATATATATATATATATATATATATATATATATATATATATATATATATATATATATATATATATATAATTTATTTTTATCACTTAAAAATTGAGTTCCAAATTCTTTCACTCCCTACTACTCCCTCCTACATCCACTGAGAAAACGAGCAATACTATGTCAATCATACGTGTGAGATTGTGCAAAACATATTTCCATATTAGCAATATTACCAAAAAGGCAAGGAAAAAAAGAAAGTTTAAAAATTGTACTTAAATTTGCCTCAGAGTTCATCAGTTCTCCCTGTGGATGTGCATAGCATTTTTTCATGATAAGTATTTTGGAATTGCCTTGAATCATCACATAGATAATAGTATTCAAGTCTTTTACAGTAGATCATCATTTTGACATTGCTGTTATTGTGTACAGTCATTGCCCAATTTTTGTCATTTCACTTTGCATTATTTCACATAGGTCTTATGCTTTTTCCTGAAAGTAGCTTCCTTGTCATTTCTTAGAGCATATCAATACTCCATCATAATCATATGCCACAGATTGTTCAGCCATTCCTCAATTGATAAGCAGCCCCTCAGTTTCCATTTTTACCTCCACAAAAGAGCCACTAAAAATATTTTTGTACATATAGGTTCTTTTATTTTACTTTGATCTTTTTGGTGTACAGACCTCCTAGTGGTATTGATGGTTCATAGAGCATGCACAGCTTTATAACCCTTTGGGTATAGTTCCAGATTGTTCTTTAGAATGGTGGAATCAAGTCACTACTTCACCATCAGTTCATTAGTATAGTTATCTTTAGGTGTGAGGTAGTACCTCAGAGCGGTTTTAATTTGGTTTTCTCTAGTAAATAGAAATTTAGAGCATTTTTATATGATTTCAGATTGCTTAGATTTCTTTTGATAACTTCCTGTTCATATTCTTTGACAATTTATAAATTGTAGAAACTTATTTTTTTATAAATTTGACTCAGTTCTATTTTCTATGTGTGTATGTGTGTGTGTGTGTGTGTGTGTGTGTGTGAGTTTGTGTGTGTATTTGACACATGAGACTTTTATTAGAGAAACTCACTGTGGAAAAAAATGTGAAAAAAGGTTACCATTATTTCATTGTCTATGATAACTTTAAGCAAAATGTAGTTTTCTTTTAATTAGGTCTGTTTTTGATTTTGCTTTGTCTGTGACCATGATTGCCTTTTTTCTTTCAGCTGAATAGATTCTACTCTATTCATATAGTTTACCTCTATATATGTCTCTCTATTTCAACTGTGTCTCTTGTACATAACATATTGTTGAATTTTGAATTCTAACCCATTCTTATATCTGCTTCTGTTTTACAGGTAAGCTCATTCCATTCACATTCATAGTTATGATTACTGGATATTTTCCTCTACTAACCTCTCACTTTGTGTTGGAAATTCTGGAAAAGCCACAGCTGCTGGTGTTCTAGGGTCCCTCTAGCTGGCTGCTGTACTGGCCGCCCTGGGGCTAAAACCTCCAACTCACATGGTCCTGGGTTTGGCTCCCAGCATGCTGAGCTGGCTGTTCCCTGCCGGGCTGCTGGGAGGTTAGCTTCTCTGTGTTGTTCTGTGTGTGCTGGAGCTCCAGAGGTTGTTCAGAGTCCCCCTTTCATATGATTTTGAGGTGGTGTGGGCTGAACCTCTGTGGAAGTGCTGTTTCTACTCTTCCATCTTGGCACTGCCCCACCCCCCCAGTTTAATTCTTAAGGAATTATTTTCTTAGTTGAATTTTTAAATCTATTTTTCCATTTGCCCAATTCTGCTTTTTAAGTTTTTATTTTCTTCATTATCTGAAAATTCTTTTACCAAGATTTTAATTGTTATTTTTTTTCATAATTTTCTCCCAGCACTCTCATTTCTTTTCTTAATTTTTTTCCTTTACACCTCTTATCTCTTCCTTTAACTTTTTCAGGAATTTTTGTTGGGTTAGGGTCCAATCACCCTTTTTCTTTCAAAGCATTTTTTGGGTAGCTGTTTTCACATTATTGTCTTCTTCCAAGTTTATGTCTTGGTTTTTCCTGCCACTGTAGTAGCCATTTGTGTTCAAGAAAGAAGCTAGAAATCATCCTTCCACAAATTCTCAAGGAAAATTGCCCTGATGTTTTAGACCCAGAGGGGGAAATAGAGATTGAAAGGATCCACCGATCGCCTCCTGAAAAGGATCCCCAAAAGAAAACTCCTAGGAATATTATAGCCATGTTCCAGAATGCCAAGATCAAGGAGAAAATACTACAAGCAGCCAGGAAGAAACAATTCCAGTATTGTGGAAACACAATCAGAATAGCCCAGAACCTGGCAGCTTCTACACTGAGGGATTGAAGGGCATGGAATATGATATTCCAGAGGGCAAAAGAGCTGGGATTGAAGCCAAGGGTCACCTACCCAGCAAAACTGAGTATCTTGTTTCAGGGGAAAATATGATCATTCAGTGGAATAGAGGATTTTCAAGCATTCTTGAGGAAAAAACCAGAGTTGAATAGAAAATTTGACATTCAGACACAAGAAGCAAGAGATGCTTGAGAAGGTAATCAGGGAAAAGAAATCAAAAGGAACTTATCAAAGTTGAACTCTTTACATATCTACATGGAAAAACAATAACTGTGTCTGATGAAACCTTTTTCATTATGAAAATAATTGAAGAAGGGTATATGGACATATGAATACATATGTGAATGTGTGAATATATGTTTACAGGTATATATGGATAGAGGGCACAGGTTGAATTTGATGGGAATGGATGATACTTAAGGGGTGAAGTTAAGAGGTAAGAGAGGAAAGTGACAAGAGGAGATGGGGAGAGACAGGGTAGGGTAAACTATCTCATGCAGAAGAGGCAAGGGGAAGTAGTTGCAGGGGAGGGGAAGAACAGGAAGGCAAAAAAGGCAAAGCCCTATTCTCATTGAATTTGGCTCAGGGAGCGAATGAAATACATACTAAATGGGATATCTCACCCTACTGGAGAGTAGGGGGAAGGGGGATGAGAGGGGAGATGATGGAGGGGAAGGCATTCTAGGGGGAGGGGAGGTTGGAAGTACCCACTTTCGAAGAGGGACAGGATCAAAGTAGGGAATGGACCAGGTGGGGGGTGGGATGGGTGGGAGGGAAATATAAGCAGTCTTTTACAATATATCTACTATGGTAACGTTTTGCATAGCTATACATATACAACACATACTGAATCGCTTATCTTTCCAGAGGGAGTGGGTGACAAGGGATGAAGGGAATGGACCTGAAATTTGAAGACTTAAAATTAAATGTTTCAAATGTATATAAATACTATTATTAATACTATTTTGCATGTAATTGGGAGATAAGATGTTCAGGCTTTGGGGCTCAAAGATTTACCTTGCCCTAATGGCAAAATCGAAGGGGATATGGGAGAAGATATGGGAGAGAGCAGATTCAATGAGGGGATATCTAGTAGGACTGCTATTCTGGGGTGGTGGGTAGGGGAAAATGGGGAAAAAATTTTAACTCAAAATCTGGTGGAAATGAATGATCTAAACAAGAAGTTAACGAAGCATTTATTTAACAAAACAGCTTTGTGACTTTTTCTTGGCCTTCCCAAACAGAATATAGTTTGAAATGTTTTCTAGGGCATTGTGGAGGAGACTTTGGTAGGGCTAAGGCAAAAAAGGAGGCCTCTCACTCTGCCATCTTTACTCTGTCCGTTACATTTACTATTTTTTTTGGAGGGTGATTGGGGTTAAGTAACTTGCCCAAGGTCACAGAGCTAGGTTTTTATTTGTGTGTGTTAAGTGTCTGAGGCCAGATCTGAACTCAGGTTCTTCTGACTCCAGGGCCAGTGCTCTACTCACTGTGCCACCTATTCTCCCCATCTTACATTTACTTTCAATATTTTTGCATATAGTTTTTCTTTCCACTTATATTGTTGTTATTTACTGTGTATATTTTCTACTTGGCTCTGGTTATTTTAGTTCATATAGATCTTTTTTTTTAATTACACATATCATTTTTTTAATTTTAACATTAATTCTTTAAAATTTTTAGTTCTGAATTCTCTCTCTCCCTGCAGCAGTACACCCTTCCACTGAGAAGGTAAACAATGATAGCAAATCTGTGTGTTTAGGAAGAAAAATACATATTTTCATATTAGCCATGTTGCAAAAAAGCAAGAAAAATATAATGAAAACAGTATGCTTTAATCTCTACTCAGTTTATCAATACTCTGGATATAGAAGGCATTTTTCACCATGAGTGTTTTGGTATTGTCTTGGAGCATTGAGTTAATTAGACTAGCTAAGTCTTTCATTTACTTACTGGGGAATAGCTATTAGTTATCTATCTATCTATCTATCTATCTATCTATCTATCTATCTATCTACCTCTTATAGATAGATAGATAGATAGGTACCTCGATAGATAGATAGATAGATAGATAGATAGATAGATAGATAGATAAATCAAATAGACTGATATAGATATACTAGATATAGATTTAGATAGATATAACAATTAGCTATTACCCAGGAGATGAATGGTCAAAAATTTGAAAAAAAAAGTTGTTAAAAGAATAATTACAAAATATTAACTGCATTAAAAAATTATCCAAATCATGAATACTAAGAGAAATACAGAAAAAAAACAACCCTTAAGCTTCACTTAATACCCTGCAAGTTGGCAAATATAACAAAAAAATTGCAAAAGCCTATATAGATGATATATATACAAAATTCATATATACATATATTTGTGTTTTATATAATTATAGAAGTTATAGAAATATATATATATATATATAAAACACATAAGTATGTAAAATTATTTGTCTATATTTTATACCAAACATCATCAGAGAAATTTGATACAAAGATTTTCCCCCATTTGACCACTTCCCTTCTTATGCTAGAAGCATTAATATTGTACAGAAGCTTTCATCAATTTTTCTTTTTTTTTTTTAATCTTTTGTAAATGACTCTATCTTTTGCTACTTAAGATTATATCTCCTGCCCATATAAAAAAGATGTATATGATCTACTTCTTTTCTATATTTTTGTATCAGTTTAATATTAAGATTCTGTCTCCATTTTGAATGTATGTGTATTATGGTATAAGATGTTGGTCTAAGCTTAATTTCTTCCAGGCTGCTTTCCAATTTTCCCAGAAATTTTTATCAAAAGGAAATTTTCCCCTCTGTACTTTATATTTTCTACTTTATCAAACACTGAGCCACTGAGTTCTATTATTTCTGAATCTCCCTTGTATAGTCTAACTTATTGATTTATTCCTCTGTTCTTAACCAGTACTAGATGATTTTGATAACTGCTGCTTTATAATATCAGGTGACGTCAGGAAGTATAGTCCCTCCTTCAGCCCTACTTCTTTTCATCGTTTCCCTTGATATTCTAGATATTTTATTTTTTTAAATGAAATTTGTTTTCATTTTATTAAGTTTTTCAAAATTTCCCTTTGATAATTTGATCGTTATAGCATTAAAACTGTAAATTAATTTTGGTAGCATTGTAATTTTTATTATGTTGTTACAGCCTAGCAATGAACACTCAATATTCCTTCAGATATTTAATTTGTTCTTTATGTCTTTAAGCAGCACCTAATAATTGAAACCTTACAAATGTTTTGTGTACTTTATCCCTTAGAATCTGGTTTCCCCCTCTATTATGTTTACTTGTGTTTTGTCATTATATATATATATATATATATATATATATATATATATATATATATATATATATATAGTTGATTTTTGAGGCTTTGTTTTGTAACCTGCAACTCTGTGAAGTTACTATCTCCATTGGTGTTTATGTTGATTCCCTATAATTTCCCAAATATACCATCATATCATCAACAAACAGAAATGGTTTTATCTCCTCTTTATCTATCATTTTATTTGTTTAATTCCTTTTCCTTCTCTTATTTCTCTTCATAAAATTTCCAGAATTGCATCAAATAGTAGTGGAAAAAAGTAGACATATTTGCTTTACTAACATATTTTTTGAAAAGGGTTACATTATATCCTCATCACATATGATACTTCCTTTTGGATTTATTTAATGCTTTTTGTGATATTTTAAAAAGGTGAGAAAAGGCAAGTAGTTGAGGCTGACGCATTTGTTGTAAACCTGGGGGACTAGGATGATGGTTGTATCCTTGATAATAGTAGAGAATTTTGCAAGGGGATAGGATTTCAGGGAAAGATACTAAATTTGGTTTGGGATATGTTGAATTTAAGATTCTACTGACATCCAGGACATTCAATAGCCAATTAGAGATGTGATCCTAATATTGACAATACATACATACACACAAATAAACACATACATACATAAACACACATACATAATTATGCATATATAAACTATGCATGCATACCTAAATATGTGCATACATACATACATGTGTGTACACACGTATGTGTGTGTATAAAATCAGCATAATGATGATGATAATTGATTTTCTTGGGAGCTGATGAGATTAGTATGTGGTAAATTACTCACCTCCTTACCCACACTCACATCACATATCCAATCTATTTTCAAATTTTGTCGTTTCTACCTTCACATCTTTCTTATGTGCCATTTTTCTTTTCATTCACACAGCTGCCATGGTAGTACAGTCTGTCATCACATTCCACTTAAAGTATTGCAACATTGATATTTCTGCTTCAAATCTTTCCCTACTTCAATCCATCCTCTACTCAGCTGCCAAAAGTATTTTATTTTTCTAAATTCCAGATGTGACCATGTCATCCTGCTTCTCAGAAGATTCCAGCAACTTCATATTACCTTTGGGATCAAATACAATTTCCTTTGTTTGGCTTTTGTTTGGTCCCTTTCTACCTTTCCTAACTTTTTACACTTTATTCTCCTCTGTGTTTACTCTATGATCCAGCTTCCCTGGCCTACATTTTTTCTTACACACCTCTTTAGATTTCCCAATTCCATGCCTTTGTGTTAGCTATGCCTCACCATCAAGATGTTCTCCCTCCTCACATCCACCGGTAATCTTCCTGGTTTTCCTTCAATACTCAGCTCAGATCCCAACTTCTGCAGGAGGCATTTCCAATACCCCTTCCCAACACCCACTCTGAGATTACTTCCCCCTTATATTGTATATATTCTCTTTACAATGTTGGCTCCCCCATAAGGATATTAGCTCCTTAAAAGCAGATACTTTATTTTTACTTCTCTTTGTATCCCCAGTGCTTAGCAAAGTGCCTTGCACGTAGTCGACAATTAATAAATGCTGGTAGACCAATAATAAATAATACTTAATCTATCCAGTTCATGTCACACTTTGTATAGAACAAAATTTCCCTAAAGACTGTACTGACCTTTTTTTCCCCAAATGTGATGTGCTGGTTTGGTGTTAAACTCAGGTAACATCAACTCAGTGATGAATCTTACCGATTATCATTAAAACCCTGACTCCTTTGTTTCATACCTTATACTTAGTAATGAAACTTGTTTTATTTCTAATTTTGGGAGGAAGGAGAAGAAGGAGAAAATCTTTCAAAATAAGATGGAAATATTTTTTCCAGTGACTAACTTTTTGCTGGTATCTATATGTGATCCTTAAGGAAGCAGCCAAGTATATAATTTCACTGTCATATGAAACATCACATTACATTCCATTCAAATGCATTTTATGCAATGATGTTTTTTGCTATCTGTGAACATTTAAAAGGAAGAGATTTCTTTGAGTTAATTTTTTTTTTAAATCTCCAGGTATGATGCCTTTGCTTTCTCTAACTGATGAACAGATGCAGCTTAACAGATATGAAATGCTGAGGGCATTCAGTGTTCCCACCTTATGCAGCCAAAGAAAACTACCACTTTGTATGAAAAATAATAATGGAAAATTGGAACAAGCATAATAATCATAAAATAAAATAAAAATGTTTTTCCTCTTTTTGTTCCTCAATGAGATAAAGGAAACTACCATGCAATGAATACTAGCCTATAAAAAAAAGTTGGTGGGAATAAAGGAAGTGAAAATATCTCGTGTCTTTGAAGTCATTTTACATTATACAATACAGGGAAAATGGTTTGCCTGGCTTATTTTTAAGTAAAATGTAGAGGAGGGGTGCCTTTGATGCAATACATATTAAATAAGATTTTTCTTAATTGTGGGAGCTTTTAAGTAATTTTTTTCTGCATGAAAGGAAGTTGATCGGAGATAAAAGGCCCAAATTGCTTTCCTTTCAAGATCTTCTTTAATTTATGTCAACTTTTATTGGAATTGAACTATCAGCAAAGATGGAATTTTGTATTCCCTTCTCATCATTCCTATATTGAAGTATATAATAATTGTTATATTATGCTTTCTTATAAATCTGGGCTCAGAGAAGTGATTATAGGATTACCATCATCTTAAAATGTAATTTTGAGCTCTGTGTCCTATTTTTAGAGCACAGAATTGGTGTCCCTATGAAACTGTAATATGGCTGAAGGTATGGAATTTGGAGAAAAAAATATCAAATGCATCATGAGCAGACAGTAATGATACTAGAATGGCTTATGCTTATTCTGAAAGGCTGTGGGGAGTCTGGCTTAGATCAAAGGCTAGCTAAAAGCAAGCCCATTAATAGAGAAAACAGTTGGAACTGTGGTTTAGCATACATGGTCACCTAATGTGAGAATGTCACTCAGACACCCTGATCCTCTCTCCTGCTGGTGCCATTAGGGGAAAAAAGTAGAGAAAGCTGTTCCCAGGTGAACAATCCCAGCACCAGCTCAGAGGCTAAGATGCTGTCAGTGTTAATGGAGCACGTGCAATTTGCCAGTATTTCCTTCTCCTCTGAACTGGGAAGATGTGTATAGACTTAAGAACTAGAGAGGAAAAAAAAAACTGACCCTATTTTCAGGTTGACACTGTACATTTCCACATTGAGTATATTGTCAAACACCACCCTATGAGAAATTTAGGGACATGGTGTTTCTTTTTTTGTGTGAGAAGAGTTTTAAGGTTCTATTTTTTTTCAAAGCTTTTAAGCACTTGAGATGCACAGCCTAAGAAAGAATGCACTGGTAATTGGGGGAAATTATCCAAAGCAATTACCTGGGAATTGACCTGCTCATATATTTTTTTTTCTGACAAGCATTCTTTTCCATTCTCACTTGATAAAAAGGGAAAGAGGGATGCACATTTCTGCTACTGTTCATCTAAGTTGCTTAGGTCACCTTATAGAGAGACTCAGAATAACCTTGATTCCATTCTAGGAAGGTGTATCAAACATCATAGGTAGAGAGATGTATGAATAGATAGACAGATAGATATATAGGTAGATAGATAGATAGATAAATAGATAGATAGATAGATAGTGTCAATTAAACTCTTACTATGTACCAGATACTATGCTAAGTGCTGGAGATGCAAACAAAAAATATAGTCTCTCCCTTCAAGAAGCTTACATTCTAATGGATGAAGACCACATATAAACTTGACCTAGAAAGTGGATGGAGGGGAAAGGTACTCATGCAGGGGCAAGGCTACTGGCAAGAATGTAGAGAAGTCCAGAGAATTAGGTTTGTACTGGTGTATATGGGTAGAGTTTAATGTGGGATCAAGGGATTTAAAGTTATGAGGATGCTTTTGAAATTACCTAGCTTGACGAATTATTTTACAGACAAGGAAATCAAGCCCCAAGGAGGAGTACACATGGCAAAAATCTCTTCATACTATCCCTGGACTTCTCATATTTGGAAGAGCCCCCTTCCCTCTTTCCTCTAACAGGTGGCCTCCTCTTCTGATTTTCTGGTTCCTCCCAGAATCTTCACTTGATTTTCCTCCAGACTTTCTCTATGATACTCCTCATGGCAAGTGTGCTAGGCCCCTTCCTTTTTCCTCCACAATTTCAGCTTCTTTTTATGTACTGAATTCTTCCATTAAAATATAAACTCCTTGAGGGTAGGGACCATTTTTCTGCTTGTACTTGTACTGCTGTAACTTACATCAGTCACTAGGACATAATAAATACTTAATAAAGCTTTACCTACTTGACTTGAGTTGACAAATGGCCATATTTAGCTCTCATTATTCTGTGGCGCTCTAAGCCAGTATCTTCAACTGACTAATGAATGTTGCCATTTGGATGATCCAGAGAGAGAGTCAACTCATTCTTTTTTTCTTTCAAATTCACATTCCCCATAACTTCAGTGTTTCTACTGAAGACACCATCATTCCTTCCATAACCTAGGTTGGCAGTCTTACAGTCATCCCCAGTTCCTCACTTTTCCTCATCCCCTATATCCAGTCACTTGTAAATCCTGGGAATTTCATTTCACAACTTTTTTTTCACCTAAGTTCTCCTCCCTTCACTTATGCCAGAGCCACTGTAGCACAGGACCTAATCACCTTTTACATAAACTATTATCATAGACTCTTATTGTTCTCTCTCCCACAGTCTTTCCCTTTTCCAATTTGTCCCCTATGCAACTGATTCCAAAACCATTTTTTTCATTGTATCACATAGGAAGTTATATCTACCCAGGAATAGCTACGTGTTGCAGTGGATAGAGGACTTTAATTGGAGTCAGGAAGAGCTGAGTTCAAATTTGGCCTCATATACTTATAAGCTATGTGACTGGACAAATCACTTAACGTCTGTGTACCTTGATTTCCTTATCTCTAATATAGGGATAATAATAGCCCCAAATCTCATAATTGTTGTGAGAATAAAATGAGAAAACATAAAGTGTTTTGTAAACTATAAATACTGTACAAATTGTAGCTGTAAATATAATAATTATAATTGTTATATCAATGATTACATATATATTTACATACATATATGTGTACACATGTACATATACACACACATGTATATATATATATATATATATATATATATATATATATATATATATATAGACACACACATATGGAGGAGGAGGATTGGAAATTAAATCTAGGTTCATTGACTTCAATTCTGCTGCATGAAGTTGCCTTTCACAATATATGTGAATATATAATATTCTTGTTACCCTATATAGGGTATTAAACAATTCTATTTCCAAGGTTTACAATGTAGAACTAGCACTTAAATATGTGGCCATTCTCTGACTGGTTCTCTCCACAGGAAGAAATGATTAAAATTCAGTTCTGTCAGGCAATACATTGCTCCTGAAATAATGTGTCAGATTCAGATGTTGATTTACCCAATGTAAATATGTTTCCCTACCAGTATACAAAGCTGCTCTTTGCCCTTGAACAGACAGATAGATGGATGTGAGCAGGCTTCAACTAATCAAAAAGTGAGAATGTTGGATGTGAACAAATATAAAGGATATCATCAAAGAAATGGACAATTCAAAAAAAAAAAAAGGCTGGTCACATAGAGGTGAAGTAAAGCCAATGAACAGTTATTGCCTGGTAACATAAAGAGACTTCAAGGAAGTCACCTATTTGGTATGGTGGAGCCCTATGGTCACTTCATAGCAAAACATGCACAATGGTTTCATAGAGGAAGCAGGCATGGATGGGTTACCATATGCTTATATTGATGCGGTTTTTGATCCATTGCTTTATTGTAGCATACAAATCTAATTGACAGACATACAACATTTGAATCTATTGGCTACTAAGGCTACTATAGGCAATACTATATCTAGAAAAATTGTAGGTAACAGCTAATATAATGAAGATAGAAAGAACTTGAGCCTAAGGTCAAATACAACTGTACTACTGAGCGAGACAGTCTAATAAGAAATAGGGAATTGTATTTGGAGACATAAAGACTTTGAATTTGAAACTTGCCTCCAAAACTAAAGTGACCCATAGTGTATGACCCAGAGAAAGTCACTTAGTTTCTCTGAATTTCCATCTCCTTATGTATAAGATTCAGAGGAAACAGATGATACTGTCTCACAGAGTTGTTGCGAGACAAATTACATGTACAACATGGAAAATAATAAAAGTCATCTGTGATGTTCTTTGGCCAGATTCGTAAGATTCCTCATCATAGCTCATATTCTCTCATTGAAATGTTCTATTTCTAGACCTTGTGGCAGCAAAATACCCCTAGTGGGAGAGCAGGCAGGCCACATGAGCTCCTGATTGCCTCCTCAAGGTCAGGAGCAGAGCCACAAAGAAAGAAATGGAAAGGAATTCTAGACCTCTGACAACCAAACTACTATGAATTTCCCAAACCACTCTTAAAGAGCCACAGTATACTGTGGATTTAGAGTCAGAAGAAACTTAGGTTCATGCTACCTACCAAACAGTATGTGTGACTATGGGCGATTCCAAAACCTCTAAATCCTAGCTTCTTCATCTGCAAAATGGAGATGATAATAGCACCTACCTAATACGGTTTGTTGTGGATCTCAAGATAATACGTGGAAGTGTCTTATACACTATAAAGCACTGTGGAAATACTATTATTTTTCTCTAAGTCTTACCTGCCTCATCATTCCTGAATTCTCCCACACACTGTCGTGACCTTCACAAAAGATGGGCCAGTGCAAAAACTGTCCTCTATTCCTAGACATAACTTAAATACCTACCTCCTCCTTTGAAACTTCATCTCTATTTTCTTCATTAGTTTTGTTCTTCAACCCTGTCCCAATTCTCATTATTATAAAGATCCTCTGAAATCACGTGTCTTCACCATCATCATCATCATAATTGATATCGATGTAGCACTTCAAAAGTTGTGTTACAATAGAAATAACCTTGTTTTGGGGGAAATCAGAGGACCTGGGTTCTAATCCCACCTGTAACACTTATTTATTTGTATGTCCTTAAACAAATCACTTGACTTGCCTAGACTTCATTTTACTCATTCAAAAAAAAAAAATTGAGTTGAAATAGATGACATCTGAGGTTCTTTCTAACTCTTGTTCTATTATCTTCTAAGTCTTTCAGTGGCACTGCAAGGTAGGTACTGCCTATGTGATGATATCCATTTTGAAGAATGAGGAAACTGAGGCTCTGAAAACTTAAGTTACTTGACCATCTTCCCACAGCTAGTAAGTGGGAGAATCACATTTTGAATGTAGGTTTTTTTTTTTTCTAATTCCAAACCAAGAACTGTGTCTGCCATGACATGAAATTCAGCCCCTCTGGGAGAGGTAGCAGATTTACCTATATATCTGAGGATCAACAAGTGAATGTTACTAGGTTGAAAAAGGCTTCTCCTGCACTCTAATCACTTATAAGATGCCTCTTCAGTATTACATTATAATGAAAGCAGAAGATTGGCATGACTCAGAGGGACGCCTAATGAAACCATTACAATTTCATTATGTTGCAGTCAAAGTGCACAACATTGACTTTGGTTCCCTGGTGAGCTTAATTTGTCATTGATTATATGGCAAAGAACCAGTAGCAGTGATCTCAGGAGGCAATGATGTTTTAGTTTTAGTTGTATGTGGTTTTTTTTTTTTGGTTCTAAATTTTTGAGTCTCAGACTGTCAGCATAGTAAGGCCTCAAAGCAGATATTGGCCCATCTGCATATTAGCAGCTAGGACCTACCTAAGTGAAAAGAAGACTTCATTTTTGTTAAATTCCATGAATTTACTATCTTTGTAGATTCAGGCAAATCATAGCCTTCAGTTTTCTCTTCTGTGAAATAGAAGAATTGTACCAGATTGTTTCTAAGGTTCTTTCCATTTCTAAATCTACAACCCCATGTTCCTTTGGTTTGTTATTCTGCACAAAGTGCTGTGCTAGGTGCTAAAGTTTAAAAAACAGAAACTTTAAAATTGGGGGGATAAGTACCTACCATACAAAGTTATATGGATATACTTGAAAGATGCTAACAAAAAGCTCTGATAGTTCGCTGAGAGAGAGGAATCTCTTATAACCCATCAGGGCTTCAAATATAATAGCTCAAATATATTACTCCTGAGATTAAGATTAGTGAATTTAAAAAAAAGGTTAATAAAAAGCAAATTCCCTTACTACATTTAATGGTGAAATAACAGACAGTGAAGTAGAAATAACACTTTGAATGAAGTAAAAAGTGAGAGATTTGCTTTTTGATTGGTTTAGAACTCACTGTGATTCCACTCAATATGCTTTATTTTTTTTTTTTTTGGTTTATTTTCTATATAATACTTCTCTGCAATTGTATCCTCTGTTCTACACATGGGTATAAAATTATGTACATGGTCAAAAAGAGATTCCTAAAAGAACTGGCCAAGACATTTTGCTCATAATCCAAATAATGATATGAGGTTCCTGCATAAATTATTCAGTTTAAGAGGATACCGTCAAAATTGAGTAAATTAACCGCGATCAGTGACCTAAATTGGTTTTGTTCAATTATGGGAACATTCCATTTGACTCCTTTGTAATCAGCCAGCACTCATTCTTTCAAAAACCATTTATTGTGTACCTATGATACACAAATTATTCCTTGATGTGATTTTATCCTTTAAGGCACACTGATTTTTTTTCCTTCTGCTGTTGGTTCCAGTAAAAAGAGAGCAATGGGAAATATAAAATACATTGTGGAAAACAGAATTTGTGAATCCCTACATATACTTTTGCTATCTATGTGGCAGTAAACACAGGAAAAGTGTGTGTGTGTGTAAAGAAATAGATTTATACTGTCAAATAATATGAAATATTGCTGATGTTACAGATGAATATTTTGATATTGAAAAAGGATAGGAAAGAATTTTAACATATAATGATCACAAGTGTTGAAGAAGAAACTCAGCTTTCTGATGGGATTTGAATATTTTGGGATAGAAAAAGAACCATGGAATGAATATAAAAACAAAACAAAACAAAAATAACCCTTTCTTAACAGTGTAGAATGATGCCTCCCTTGGGTGAGAACATTTTGATATAAGAACCAAAGAAAGATATTTTTATTTATAAAAGTTAAAAAAGTGGTGGAAAGAAACAAAATTTCAAGAGTTAGAGAGAAATGGAAGAGCATGTTGAAGCTTTCAAAGTTTCAAAGCATTTGCATATTCATGTTTTATGAGTAATAAAGGTAAAATAAAAAAAGAAATGGTATATACATTTTGAGACTGAGGAATGATTTTTTTCTATTCTATTTTATGCCCCCTCCAGTTGTAAGTAAAAACAATTTTAACATTCTTTTTAAAATTAAGTTACAAATTCTCTCTCCTCCCCTTTTAGAAGGCAAGCAGTTTGACATAGATATGTTGTCATTCAAAGCACATTTCTATGTAAGTCATTCGAGGAAAGAAAACACAGTAAAAAACAAAAGGAAAAAAAAACAAAGAAAAGTATACTTGAATATGCATCTACCTCTACTTTCTCTGGAGATAGACAACACCTTTCATCATAAGTCTTTCAGAATTGTCTCGGATCATTGTCTTGCTGAGAGTAGCTAATTATTCACAGTGATCTTAATATAATATTGCTGTTTCCCTGGTTCTGCTCATTTTATTTTGCATCAGTTCGTGTAAGTCTTCCCAGGTTTTTCTGAGAGCATCCTGCCTGCCATTTCTTATAGCACAATAGTTTTCCATCACAATCATATACAGCAACTTGTTTAGCCATTCCCTAATTGATGGACATCCACTCAACTTCCAATTCTTTGCTACCACTGTAAGAGCTGCTATGAATATTTTGGTGCTTTTCCTTTCTTTTTAAAAAAATCCCATTCAGATGCAGACCTAGTAGTGGTATTGTTTGGCTAAAGAGTATGCATCTTTGAACATAGTTCAAAATTGCTCTCCAGAATGATTGAAACAGTGTACAATTTCACCAATAGTGCATTTGTCTCTTAATTTTTCTACATCCCCTTCAATATTTGTTATTTTCCTTTTTTGTCATATTAGTCAATCTGATAGATGTGGAGTGGTAGCTCAAAGTTGTTTTAATTTGAATATCTCTAATCAATAGTGATTTAGAGCATTTTTTCCTGTAACTATATTTAGCTTTGATTACTTTATCTGAAACTGCCTGTTTATATCCCTTGATCTTTTATCAATTGAGGAATGACTATTATTGCTATAAATTTGACTCCATTTCCTATATATTTGATAATTGATGTCTTTATCAGAGTACTTTGATGTAATTTTTCCCACACTAATGATTACTATGTATTTCCCTCCACCTAATTTCTCCTCTTATCCTACTTTCTTTCTCCTTTCACCCTGTCCAATATCAGAAATGATTTGCTTCTGACTTTTAACTCCTCCACACTTCCTTTCCTTCTATTAGCACCCTATTTTCTTATCCCCTTCCCCTTCTACTTTCTGGTGTGACAAATAGCTTCTTACACCCAACTAAGTGTGGATATTATTCCCTCATTCAGGCAATTCTGATGAGAGTAAGGTTCATTTGCTCCTCCACTTCCTCCTTTTTTCTCTCTACTGTAAAATCTCCTTTGGACCTCTTTTCTTTCAGATAATTTACCCTATTTTACCTCTCCATTTTCCCTTTTCCCAATGTATTATCCTTTCTCACCCCTTAATTTTATTTTACTAGATATACATCCCATCATATTCAACTCATATCTGTGGCTTTTGTCTATGTATACTCTTTCTAACCATGCTAATAATGAAAACATTTTTAGGAGTCAGAAGTATCATTTGCCCATGTGGGAATGTAAAGAGTTTAACCTTATTGAATAACGTATGCTTTTTCTTTCCTGTTTACCTTCTTATTTTTATTTTATTTTATTATATTTTATTTTATTTTATTGCTTTTTGGAGGGCAATTGGGGTTAAGTAACTTGCCTAAGGTCACATGGCTAAGTGTTTGTTTGTGTGTGCGTTAAGTGTCTGAGGCCAGATCCGAACTCAGGTTCTTCTGACTCCAGGGCCGATGCTCTACTCATTGCGCCACCTAGCCGCCCCTCTGCTTACCTTTTTATGTTTCTCTTCAGTCTTGTACCCAAAAGTCAGATTTTATATTCAGTTCTCGTCTTTTCATCATGAATGCCTGAAAGTCCTCTATTTCATTGAATATCCATTTTCCCCCCTGACACATTATACTCAGTTTTGCTGGATAGGTGATTCTGGCTTAAAATTGTAGCTTTTTTGTTCTCCAGAGTATCTTATTCTAAGCCCTATGATCCTTTATTATAGAAACTGATAAATCTCGTGCTATACTTACTGTGGTTCCACAATATTTAAATTGGTTTTCTTTTGGCTGCTTGCAATATTTTCTGCTTGACCTAGGAACTCTGGAATTTGACTATAATATTCCTGGGAGTTTCCATTTTGGAATCTCCTTTAGGAAATGATTGGTAGAGTCTTTCAGTTTTTGTTTTACCTTCTGGTTCTAGAATATCACGGCAAGTTTCCTCGACAATTTCATGAAAGATGATTCCTAGGTTCTTTTTTGGATCACGGCTTTTAGGTAGTCCAACAATTCTTAAATTATCTTTTTGAATTTATTTTCCATATGAGTTGATTATTTCCAGTGAGATATTTCACATTTTCTATCATTTTTTGTTCTTTTGATTTCTTTATTTTTTCTTGATATCTCATCAAAACCATTAGCTTCCACTTGCTTGATTCTAAATTTTAAGAAATGTTTATCAGTGAGCCTTTGGCTTTTTTTTTTCTAATTGACCATTCTACATTTTAAGGACTTCTTTTCTTCAGTGGATTTTTTTTACTGTATGGATGTACTTGTTTTTTTTTATCATATCTGTCTTCATAGAGATCTCTTCCTCCTCTATAATCATCATGCCGACAGTACCCACTGCCAACTGCTTTTCTGCCACTGCCTATCCTAGAACCAAAGCCTCTATCATAGTCTCTGCTGCCCCTGTCGTCATATCAACCCTGGCCTGCATATCAGTCCATGTCATGCTGGGGACCATCATGGTACTAGTCTGAATCATAACGATCATGATACTTGTCTCCAAAGCTATCATCACCCCTTTGAGAAGGATAGCCTGTCTGTGACAGGGCGAGCCCTCCTGTCAGTTTTGTCAGAATCCCTATTTTGATCCCAATCATGGCCAAAGGAACAATCGTCTCGGTCTTTATCCTGTGCTTGATCAGCAACATCCACTCGTATTCTTCTGTTGCCTATAGACTCTTCATTCAGGCTCAAAACGCTGAGCAGTGAGTCAAAGTCCTCAAACTCAGCATAAGCAAAACCTTTCAACCTCTCTGGATTGCTGGGTTCTTGTGGCAAATGTACTGCACCAATATTCAGTCCTCTAAAGACCTCCTCGATAGAATCCTCTGTCGCATCATAGGGCAGGTTCCCTAGAAAAGCAGGGTAGGGTGGCGACTTGGGAAGATGGCTCCTGTCAATATTGGGTTCTGGAGCAGCCTGTGGAGCAGGGGTAGGTGCCTGGTACATATCATCATCATTGCTATGACAACTGATGGAAACATCTCCTTCCAGGTCATCAGTTTCATCAACCCAGTTGACTGGTTTGGGCACAAAGGTGCTTCCTACACCACCAGTGCCACCATCCTCAGCAAGGAAGGCTACTCAGAGGTTTGTGCTCTCCCAATCTGGTGGTATATATAGGTGATTGTATTACTTTGTTCAGACAGTAGGAGCTCTGTCTATTGAATCTCTGTGCCAATTTCTCTGCTTGTATTTTCTATTGGATTATCTGTGATTAAAGTAAGATTGTTGACCCCTTTGAAAGTTGTCTTTCCTTTAGCAAAGCAGATCAAAGAACCTGTACTAGTCCTTGTTGTGCTAGGATGCTTGCTAATACAACAGTATAGGTGAAATTCCCAATTCCTCACTTATTGTCCCTCTCCCTGCTACCTGCTCTCCATAGCCTATCTGTTTCTGACTCTTCAGACTTCAGTATCATGCCTCAGCTTCCTCCTCATCCTTAATTTCCCTAAATATCTGTGGTATTCTCATTTTGGAAGATACTTCTATCCTTCTTGTCCTCTTTTCCTATTAGCAAATTACTTTTGCAACCACTAAGATTCTGAGTGTTAAGTATGTCAGTATTTCTCATTCAATAGGGTTTTCCCTAATATTCTGAGAGAGTTTGAATGTAACTTTGTGGTGGCAATTTATCTAAAGGAACCTGGTCTTGAAAATGTGAAAGCCATTTGGAGTGAGCAAGCCAAACAGAAAGGGGATTGATATTACCATGATGTGCAAAGGATAAAAAAACTATATGATTTCACATTGACGCATCACCATTCTATAGCACATCATATATCTGTTATACCTCCCATTATATTTTGGAGGTTGTGTATCGTTGCTTTCATCTATCTCCTACCCATAGCAGTACTATTGGTCTTACATGTGATTTTAGAATTAATGAAGTTAAAACTTTAAGGTCTTGCTATTAGGTAAAATGGTGACAGAATCCATAGTAATCTTACACTTTCAATGAGTTTGTTCATGTATAAGGACATTATGTATTTCAATGCTTATATATAGTCACTTAATAAGCACTGTGCCTTGCACATAGTAAGCGCTTAATAAATGCTTATTGATTGACTTCTATTACATTTGGGGATACAAAGAAAGACAAAAACATAGCTCCTGCCTTCAAGGAGCCAGAATGTTTTCACAATTTTGGTAGGTCAAAAGATTCATCCCTTTTTTTTTTTTTTAAAGCAATTGGGGTTAAGTAACTTGCTCAAGGTTACACGGCTAGTCATTATTTATGCGTGGGTGCTCATTTTCTGAGGCCGGATCTCATCTCAGGTCATCCAAACTCCGAGGCCGGCGCCCTTACTCACTGCGCCACCTAGCCGCCCCTTTAGGGCAATTGGGGTTAAGTAACTTGCCCAAGGTTACACGGCTAGGTTTTTTTTGTTCGTATGGATTAAGTGTCAGAGGCCGGCTCCGAACTCAGGGCCTTCTGATTCCAGAGCTGGCGCTCTATTCACTGAGCCACCTAGCCGCCCCAAAAGATTCATCTCTTAATAAACTGACCTCTAATGATAAGCTAGACTGGTTCTTGGACAACTAACTTCCCTATCATACTATTTATTTACATACATGCACACATATACAAACACACACATATATGTGTATATATGTGTTTGTACTCTATATTTATATACATAAATGCATAAATATTCTGTTTTGAGTAGTATATAGGATGTTCAGGAAAGACCAGCATCTCTGGTGTGAAGGCTTGCTGATCCCTTTTTAGGGATGCTCATCCACCTTTGATGTCCACTTTCACCCACCTCTCACCTGTGGCTCAAAGAAGCTATAGCATGTACAGAGGCCACACCCTAGTAAATCATCTTGGAAGATGGGCTAAATCAGATTTAGGGTAACTGATGGATCTCAAACTTGTTGGTGAGTTAGGGGAAGGTCTACCGCAAGCATGTAAAGACCTTCTCTAGCAGAATGGATAAATGAGACTAATTTCTTCCATTGGCCATGAAGGCAGCTGAAACAGGCACTGGGAATCCAGTGCTTCGAGCTTAGTCAGACATCAAAGATACCAAGGTCATCCACTGTGGCCCAGGCCATCACTAGTCATCTTGATTTTTCTCCTCCAGTGGACTTAGATGATTCACCAAGAAGGAGTAAAGTTCTAGACTTCGTGTAACTCTATCTCACTTAAATCCAGTTCACAGGCAAGTCAAGACATCATCTATGATGCCATTGGTCTCGTTCAAAAATGAAGGATGAAAAGACTCATGAAGGAAAATGCTATCCACATCTAGAAAAAAATAACTACAGAGTCTGAATGCATGTTAAAGCATATTATTTTCACTCTCCCTTTTTTTTTCTTCTTTCTCATGGTTTCTCCCATTGGTTCTAATTCTTCTATACCACACGTCTAATGTGAAAATAACTTTAATATTAATGTCTATGTGAAGCCTATATCAAATTATGCACCATCTAAGGGTGGAGGGAGAAGAGAGATAGGAAGCACATTTGAAACTCAAAATCTTCTGGAAGTAAATGTTTAAAACGAAAAATAAATTAATAAAAATGGACGAACAACAATTTGTTCTCTTTTTATTTGTTCTGCACAAGCTTGTTTTTAGAGGCATATAGAGACATATTTTCTTGTCTCTAACATTAGAATGCAAGCTTTGTAAGAGTAGAGCTTGCTTTATTTATTGTCACATATCACTACTTCTTATCTCAGGGCCCAGCACGTAGTAGGTATTATATGCTTTTTGATTAATAATACGTTATGCACATGAAGCCTTTTTAGCTTCATAGCATTTGCTAGAGCTTCACAATTGCCCCAACCTTCCTTAATCCGTGGTCACCTTTAGGCCTCAGGTCATCAAAACAGGATTTTGATCTCAATATGCATAGATCAATATTTTAGAACTGAGTTTACAGTATCAGGATAAAAGTATTATCAAATCACATAACTTTAGAGCAAAGGATGAGGTACGGATGAGTTATGAGTTATATTATTGGAAGCTGTATTCTCATGGTTAAGATCACAGATTTTTTCAAGTATAAAAATACGTCATATAGTACTTTGCGGAGGATAATGGTGGTAGTGATAACAGTTCATGAAATCTAAGAGAATCTTACAATTCTTGAAAATGTTAGGAATCTTTTCTATATGCCTGTAACACAAATATAGCTTAAGAATATAGAAACTTGAGTTAAGTTACAATTTTCAGTTGTTTGAAGAATTAGTGAATTAATTTATTCTTGGCTAAATAGGTCCCATTCTCCCTTGAACAGGATTGAAAAAAACAGCTTGTGTGGATAGCTTTTGCTATTTCCCATAGTGAGATGGGGTGATATAAGGGAAACCAGAGCCAAAATGAAGTTTGTATTTTTCACATGTATTTCCCATTTACTTGTAGCCTATCTCTGGAAGAGTGAAGAGGCAGATTGCTATATAATCTATTCAATTTCAATTTCAAAAGATGCTGCTCCTGATCAAAGGATCCCCCTGAGTAGCACATTTCCATAAAATGAATTTTGACAACTTTCCCTCAAATGTGTGTCTTACTTTAGCTTTCAATTTGAGAGGGAAAATAGAGGTTGGCAGGAGAGATAAATGAAAGTGATATAGGCATTGTGTGATACTGCTAGAGAGTCTCAATCTTAGACTCTTGGAAGTATGTTTTGGCAATACCTACAGAGAGCTTTTAATCTAAGACATTGTGGTGTTGGCTTACTGGATGACTCAACACCCATCTTATTTAAGTCTGAAAACTTGTCATTTGTCTGTGAGACTGAGCTATTCACTTAACCTAGCTCAGTCTCATTTTGTTTATTTATACAATGGAAGCTGCCTATTCCCCTCCTGTCCAAACTGTCATATTCACAAATTTCTGAAGATAAAATCATCACACTGGTCATTCTCATTGATAATGTTTTGCTTCAGACCTCATATAGAATCGGGCTGTGCCCCTCCCTAATATACTTACCCTGTTTTATTTTTTAATTACACTTATCTGTATTTAAACTTTTTTTCTCCTTTCCCAATCGTCTGATCCAGGAGAGCTGCAATTATATTAAATTTGTACACTTGCTCAAAATGCTTAGCACAATTCTGTCTACTCAGTAAGTGCTTAATAAAATCAATTAAATA
The DNA here is from genome assembly GCA_011680675.1 of Gymnobelideus leadbeateri. Taxonomy (NCBI): domain Eukaryota; kingdom Metazoa; phylum Chordata; class Mammalia; order Diprotodontia; family Petauridae; genus Gymnobelideus; species Gymnobelideus leadbeateri. The sequence goes on along the minus strand of WOXC01001210.1, from coordinate 376,710 downwards.
AATATTTGATAATATTCAACATACTATAAGGCAGCTAGGTGTTAAAATAGATAGAGTGTCAGGCCTGGAATCAGGAAGACTCATCTTCCTGAGTTCAAATCTGGCCTTAGACACTTCATAGCTGTGTGACCCTGGGCAAATTTCTTAAGCCTTCTTGCCTCAGTTTCCTCATCTGTAAAATGATCTGGAGAAGGAAATGGCAAACTACTCCAGTATCTTTTCTAAGAAAACTCCAAATGGGGTCACAAAGAGTTGGACATGACTGAAACATATAAACAACAATCAGAAGTATGTGTGAAAGAACATTTATGTAATGAAGTTCCTTACAAATATCAACTTTATATTTTCAGAATTCTCCATGCCATTCTTATATATCTACAAGGGCTGATCATATGCTGACATCTGATGCTTTGGGCACCTCAGTATGGCCCTGTCATAGTTAACACTTTTTCAGTGACTCACCTAAAGACATAGATGCCATGTTCAGATTCACAGATGCCATCAAACTTGGAGGCATTAGTAATAGAAGGAATGACACAGTTAGGGCCAAAAAAGATCTCAGGAGATGAATAGGATGCAGCATGGTACCATGGGGAAAGCACTGACTCTGGAGACAAAAAGCCTGGGTTCAAATCCTGGCTGAGATGCTCCCTCCCTCTGTGTTACTTCAGCAAGTTACTTCACCTCCAGATGTCTCCGTTTCCTCCTCTGTAAAAGGTATAGAATGAACTAGGTGGTGTCTGAGGGGTCTTTAAGATCTAAATGCTGCTGGGTCCAACCCATTAAAATGATATAAGGACCTAAAGTCTTACTTTTGAATTTTATTTTTTAATTAATTGATTTAAAACATTTTTTCTTTTTTAAATTTTGAGTTCAAATTCTCTCCCACTCCCCCACCCCTCTCTCACCTATTGAGAAAGCAAATGATATGATAACAATTATACATGTGAAATCATGCAAAACATATTTCACATTAGCCATATCTCCAAAAAATAAGCAAGAAAATTGAATGAAAAAATTATACTTCAATTTGTATTACTATTCCAACAACAATTCATTAGTTTATCTATTTTCCCCTCATCCCCTCAAGCATTTGTCATTTCTGATAGCTGTGAGATGGTACTTCAGAATTGTTTAGATTTGCCTTTCTATAATCAATGGTGAACATTTTTTGATATGACTATTGATAATTTTGATTTGTTCTTCTGAACACTGCTTTTTTGTATCCTTTGGCCATGTATCAGTTGTTATTGTTTATTGTTTTCAGTCATTACTGACTCTTTGTGACTACATTTGGTGTTTGCTTGACAGATGTACTGGAATGGTTTGCTATTTCCTTTTCTAGCTCATTTCATAGATGAGATAACTGAGGCAAACATGATTAAGTGACTTGCGCAAGGCCACACAGTAAGTGTCTGAGGCCAGATCTGAACTCAGGAAAATTACTCTTCCTGACTCCCAGACAAGCAGCCTATCCTCTGCTTTACCTAGATACCTATAAATTTGGGGAATGGCTCTTATTTTTATAAATTTCACTCATTTCTCTATATATTTGGAAAATGAGGCCTTGAGAAACTAATTCTAATTTTTTTATTTTGCTTCACTGTCTTTTAGCAAAATATAGTTTCCCTGGTTATCTTTTTCAATTAGGTCAACTTTTGCTTTTTATATCTGGATGATGATATCCCTATCCACTTCTTTTAGCTGAAGTGTAATAGACTCAGCTGTAGCCCTTCATTTCAACTCTGTGTTTGTCTTTCTGTCCTAAGTGTGTCTCTTGTACGTAACATATTGTTGAATTCTGGTTTCCAATCCATTTTATCTCCTTCCATTCTATGGGTTAGTTCATTCCATCTACTCTCACAGTTATATTCACTAAATGTGCATTTTCTCTCTATTCCATTTTTTTATGTTTAGCTTTCTCTCTCTCTCTCTCTCTCTCTCTCTCTCTCTCTCTCTCTCTCTCTCTCTCTCTCTCTCTCTCTCTCTCTCTCTCTCTCTCTCTCTCTCTCTCTCTCTCTCTCTATCCTGTCCCTCCTTAAACATCTATTCTGCTTCTGACCACTGTCTCCCACTGCCTCTACCTTTATCATCACTGTCCACATAGCTCTTCTCACTTTCCCCTCCTATCTCTCTATTGTGTAAGATACATTTCTATACCCCACTGAGTGTATTGAGTATAGAGTGCGTACATGTGCTCTTCCCTCTTGAAGTAATTCTGATGAGAATGAGGTTCAACGTTTGCCCATCTCTTCCCTATTTTCCCCTCTACTATAAAAGATTTTCCTTTTGTACGTTTTCTGTGTAAGAAACTTTACCCCATTATACCTCTCCCATTACATCTCTCTCACCCCTACATTCTTTTCTTATAGATCATCCCAACACAACTGACTCATACTTATGTTCTCTGCCTCCCTCTTATTGCCCTAATAATGATAAAGTTCTTAGGAGCTGCATGTGTCATATTCTCATACAACCATGTAAACAGTTTGACTCCATTGAGTCTCTTATGATTATTATTTCATGCTTACATTTTTGTGCTTCCTTCGAGTCCTCTGTTTGAATATCAGATTTTCGAATTAAACAAATGCTTTATTAACTTCTGGTTTACATCATTCATTTCCACCAGATTATTAGTTACATTTTCCCCCCATTTTTCCCTACCCACCACCCCAGAATAGCAGTCCCACCAGATATCCCCTCATCCAATCTGCTCTCTCCCATATCTTCTCTCATACCCCCTTCGACTTTGCCATTAGGGAAAGGTGAATCTCTGAGTCCCACTGCCTGGATATCTTATGAAACATTTAATTTTAAAACTTCAGTTTTCAGATCCATTCCCTTTCTCCCCTGTCACCCACTCCCTCTGAGAAGATAAGCAATTCAGTATGTGTTGTACATGTATAGCTATGCAAAACCTTACCATAGTAGACATATTGTAAAAGACTGCTTATATTTCCCTCCCACCTGTCTCACCTCCCACCTGGTCCATTCCCTACTTTGATCCTGTCCCTCTTTGATAGTGGGTACTTCTAAACTCCCCTCTCCCCAGAATGCCCTCCCCTCCATCATCCCACCTCTTATCCCCCTTTCCCCTACTCAGGAGAGTGAGTGAGGGTAAGATATACCATTTAGTATGTATGTGATTCTCTCCTTGAGCCAACTTCAATGAGAATATGCTTTTGGCTTTTTGCCTTCCTGTTCTTCCCCTCCCCTGCAACTACTTCCCCTTGCCTCTTCTACATGAGAGGGTTTGCCCTACCCTGTCTCTCTCCATCTCCTCATGCCACTTCCCTCTCTCACCTCTTGACTTCACCCCTTAAGAATCATCCCTTCCTTGGGGTGGCTAGGTGGCGCAGCGAGCAGAGAGCCAGCCCCGGAGCCAGAAGGACCCGAGCTCAGATCTGGCCCCAGACACCCAACACACAAACAAAAACCCAGCCACAAGAACCTAGGCAACTCACCCAACCCCAATTGCCCTCCAAAAAAAAAAATAATCATCCCTTCCCATCAAATTCAACCTGTGTCCTCTATCCATGTATACCTGTGAACATATGCCATGTACCCTTCTTCAATTATTTTCATAATGAGAAAGGTTTCATCAAACACAGTTATTGTTTTTCCATGTAGGACTGTAAATAGTCCAACTTTGATAAGTTCCTTTTGATTTCTTTTCCTTGATTGCCTTCTCAAGCATCTCTTGCTACTTGTGTGTGAATGTCAAATTTTCTATTCAGCTCTGGTTTTTTCATCAAGAATGCTTGAAAGTCCTCTATTCCACTGAATGACCATATTTTCCCCTGAAACAAGATGCTCAGTTTTGCTGGGTAGGTGACCCTTGGGTCCATTCCCAGGTCTTTTGCCCTCTGGAATATCATATTCCATGCCCTTCTATCCCTCAATGTAGAAGCTGCCAGGTCCTGTGCCATTCTGATTGTGTTTCCACAATATTGAAATTGTTTCTTCCTGGCTGCTTGTAGTATTTTCTCCTGGATCTGGGGATTCTGGAACCTGACTATAATATTTCTGGGACTTTTCTTTTTGGGATCTTTTTCAGGAGGTGATCTGCGGATTCTTTCAACCTCTATTTTGCCCTCTGGGTCTAAAACATCAAGGCAGTTTTCCTTGAGAATTTCTTTAAGGATGATTTCTAGGTTCTTTTTTTGATCATGGCTTTCAGGTAGTCCAATAATTTTTAAATTATCTCTCCTGGATCTATTTTCCAGGTCAGTGATTTTTCCCATGAGATATTTCACATTGCCTTCTATTATTTCATTTGTTTGAATCTGTTTAATAGTATCTTGATTCCTCATAAAGTCACTAGCTTCCATTTGCTCCAGTCTAACTCTGAAGGAATGAATCTCCTCAGTGAGCTTTTGAGATTCTTTTTCCATCTGGCAAATTCGACTTTTTAAGGCATTCTTCTCCTCATTGCCTTTCTGAGCCTCTTTTGCCATTTGAGTTAGTCTATTTTAAGGTGTTATTTTCCTCAGTCAGGCTGTTGACTGTCATTTCATACTTTTCTTGCATCTTTTTCATTTCTCTTCCCAAATTTTCCCCCACTTCTCTTATCTGCTTCTTAAGGTCCTCTGTGGCCTGTAGCCAGTTTGTATTTTCATTTGGGGCTTTTGGTGCAGGAGTTCTGACCTCACAGTCCTCCTCCATGCTTTGAGCCTCTTTGCCCCTAAAAGAGGAGTCCAATGTTGAACTTTTCTGTTTATTTTGTTTTGTTTGCCTAGGCATATTGACACTTAATTACTTGATTTTTGGGCTTGTTGCCACAGTAGGACTCTGCCACCAGACAGAAGAGCTTCCGCCCAAACGTGGGGTCTTCACAACTTCTGCCAGTTGGGTGGCCTCTGTAAAGTCTCCACCCACTCTGGCAAGTTGGATACCCACCCCAAACTTCCCCCCCAGACCACAATCCAGATCCAGGCAGCTTAAAGCAAAAGCGATTAACCCCCAGACTGATTGCTGGATCTTCCTACAGTTCGCAGACCAGGAGCTAGAGCCACAACTGACACTGCAAAATGGCTTCTGTGCAGCTGTTTCTTCAGCAGCTTTTTGCCCCCAGGGGAGGAAGCCATGTGTTCCCCAAATACTGGTCCCAAAGTCCATAGGGCACTAACCTCTCACTTTGTCCTAGGCATATCTGTGCTGATAATTCTGGAATCACCACAGTTGCTGGTGTTCTGGGGTTCCTCCAGCTGGCTGAAGGCCCGGCTGCCCTCGGGCTAAAACCGTGGACCTGGCCTCAGCTCTGCGGGCTGCGCTGTAGGTTCCCAGCGCACTGTGCTGCCTGCTCTCAGAGCACTGTGCTGGCCGCTCCCTGCAGGGCTGCTGGGCTGTCCTCAGCAGGAGGTTAGCTTCTCTGTGCCGTTCTGTGGGTGCTGTGGCTCCAGAAGTTGTTCGGATCTCCCTTTCACATTGTTTAAAATTTGTGTGGGGAAGAGAACATTGGAAATGCTGTTTCTACTCCGCCATCTTGGCTCCGCCCCCACTCACAAAACTTTCTATCTCCTTAACAGGTATCCTCTCTCCCCCACTATCTTGCAAGAAAATCAGATTTTCTAATCAGGTCTGGTATTTTCATCAGGCAGCAATGCTTGGAAGTCCTCTATATCATTAAATATCTATTTTTCCCCTTAAGGATTTTACTCAGTTTTTCAGGGTAGGTTATTCCTCATTATAATCTTAGCTCCTTTGTCCTTCATAATGTCGTATTCTATGCCCTCTACTTTTTTAACATGGGAGCTGGTAAATATTTTGTTATCCAAACTGTGGATGCATGCATGATATAAGCATTGTTTCTTTCTGGCTGACTGCAATATTTCTTCTTTGACCACGGTGCTCTGGAATTTGACTATACTATTCCTTGGAGTTTTCATTTTAGTATCACTTTCTGGAGAAGATTGGTGGATTATTTCAATCAGGACAATTTTCCTTGATAATGTCATGAAAGATGATGTCTAGGTTCATTATTTTTTTCTTTTTGAAGGGGAGGTCATAGGGCAATAGGGGTTAAGTGACTTGCCCAAGGTCACATGGCTAGTTTTTTGTGTGAATGTCCAAGAGTCTGAGGCCTGATCCGAACCTAGGTCTTCCTGACTCCAGGGCTAGTGCTCTACTCGCTGCTGCACCTAGCCGCCCCCAGGTTCATTTTTTGATTATGGTTTTCAAGTTGTCTGATAAATCTTAAATTAACTCTCCCCAATCTTTTTTTTCGGTGATTTTTCTGGTGAGATATTTCATGTTATCTTCTTTTTACCCCATTCATTTCACTTTGTTTCATTGTTTCCTAAATTCTCATGGAGTCATTTACTTCCATTTCCCTGATCCTAATTTTTTAAAATTAATTTATTAGTTTAGTTTCAGTTAACAAGATTCAATTCCATAGTTCCTTGATTTTCAAATTTTCTTTACTTCCCTCCGCCCTCCCCCCACAACAGCATATAGTCCAGTATAGGATCTGCAAATACATTCATATTAGACATTATTCCAATTACAAAGGCGTATTGTACTAGGTGGGATGAAAGATGGTAAAGAAGAAATAAAACCAAACAATGAAAAGAAAAAGATCATTTAGTTTGCTTCCATCAAGATTCAGGCTCAGTTCTTTCTAGTTATATGTCTGGATGGCACATTTCTCTCTTTCTTGAGTCTTTCAGGATTGACTTATATCACTGCTTTGCTGAAAAAAGTCCAGTCTATCATAATTGGTCATCAGAGATATGGTATGTCTGTGATTGTATACAAATTTCTTCTGATTCTACTCTTCTCTCTCAGCATCAGTTTGTATATAAGTTTGTATATAAGTCTATATATATATATATATACACATAAGTTTGTATATAAGTATATATCAGTTTGTATATAAGTCTCTACAGGTAATTATGAAATCTCCCACCTCCTCGTTTCTTATAGCACAATAATATTCCATTACATTCATATACGACAACTTGTTTATCCATTCCCCAATTGATGGGCACTCCTTTAGTTTCCGATTTTTGCAACTACAAAAAGGGCTGCTATAAATATTTTTGTACATATGGGTCTTTTTCCCATTTCTGTGATCTTTTTGGGATATAACCCTAGTAGTGGTATTGTTCGGTCAAAGGGTATGAAATTATTTATAATCCTTTGGGCATAATTCCAGATTGCTCTCTAGAACAGTTGGATAAGTTGGATAAGTTCACAACTCCACCAGCAATGTATTAGTGTTCCAATTTGTCCACATCCTCTCCAGCATTTGTCACTTTCTTGTTTTTTCACCTTAGCCAATCTGACTGGAGAGATGTGGTATCTCAGAGTTGTTTTGATTTGCATTTTTCTAATCAATAGTGATTTAGAGCATTTCTTCATATGTTTATAGATATCTTTAATTTCTTTCTCTGAAAACTGCCTGTTCGGGGCGGAGCCAAAATGGCGGAGTAGAAACAGCATTTCCAATGTGCTCTGCCCCACACAAATTTCAAACAATATGAAAGGGAGCTCCGAACAACTTCTGGAGCCACAGCACCCACAGAATAGCACAGAGAAGCTAACCTCCTGCTGAGGACAGCCCAGCAGCCCTGCAGGGAGCGGCCAGCACAGTGCTCTGAGAGCAGGCAGCACAGCGCTCTGGGAACCGACTGCACAGCCCTCCGAGCCGAGCCCAGGTCCGCGGTTTTAGCCCCAGGGTGGCCGGGCCTCCAGCCGGTTGGAGGGACCCCAGAACACCAGCAATTGTGGCGATTCCAGAATTATCAGCACAGATATGCCTAGGACAAAGTGAGAGGTTAGTGCCCTATGGACTTTGGGACCAGTATTTGGGGAACACGTGGCTTCCTCCCCTGGGGGCAAAAAGCTGCTGAAGAAACAGCTGCACAGAAGCCATTTTGCAGTGTCAGTGGTGGCTCTAGCTCCTGCTATGCGAACTGTAGGAAGATCCAGCAATCAGTCTGGGGGTTAATTGCTTTTGCTTTAAACTGCCTGGATCTGGATTGTGGTCTGGGGGGGAAGTTTGGGGTGGGTATCCAACTTGCCAGAGGTCGGGTCCTTCTGGCTCCAGGGCTGGCTCTCTGCTTGCTGCGCCACCTAGCCGCCCCAAGGAAGGGATGACTCTTAAGAGGTGAAGTCAAGAGGTGAGAGAGGAAAGTGGCAAGAGGAGATGGAGAGAGACAGGGTAGAAGAGGCAAGGGGAAGTAGTTGCAGGGGAGGGGAAGAACAGGAAGGTAAAAAGGCAAAAGCATATTCTCATTGAAGTTGGCTCAAGGAGAGAATGACATACATACTAAATGGAATATCTTACCCTCACTCACTCTCCTGAGTAGGGGAAAGGGGGATGAGAGGGGGGATGATGGAGGGGAGGGCATTCTGGGGGGAGGGGAGGTTGGAAGTACCCACTATCAAAGAGGGACAGGATCAAAGCAGGGAATGGACCAGGTGGGAGGTGAGACAGGTGGGAGGGAAATATAAGCAGTCTTTTACAATATATCTACTATGGTAATGTTTTGCATAGATATACATGTACAACACATACTGAATTGCTTATCTTCTCAGAGGGAGTGGGTGACAAGGGAGAAGGGGAATGGATCTGAAAATCGAAGTTTTAAAATTAAATGTTCCATAAGATGTCCAGGCAGTGGGGCTCAGAGATTCACCTTGCCCTAATGGCAAAGTCGAAGGGGGTATGGGAGAAGATATGGGAGAGAGCAGATTGGATGAGGGGATATCTAGTGGGACTGCTATTCTGGGATGGTGGGTAGGGAAAAAATGGGGGAAAAATATAACTCATAATCTGGTGGAAATGAATGATGTAAACCAGAAGTTAATAAAGCATCTGTTTAATTTTAAAAAAACCAAAAAAACAAACAAAACTGCCTGTTCATATCCTTTGACCATTTATCAATGGGGGAATGACTTGTATAAATGGATTTGGCTCAATTCTCTATAAATTTTAGAAATGAGACCTTTATCAGAGACACAAGTTGTAAAAATTCTTTCCCAATTTCCCATCTCCCTCTTGATCTTGGTTACATTGGCTTTGTTTGTACAGAAGCTTTTCAATTTAATGTAATCAAAATTATCCATTTTGCATTTTATAATGCTCTCGAATTCTTGTTTGGTTAATTTCTTGATCTTGGTTACATTGGCTTTGTTTGTACAGAAGCTTTTCAATTTAATGTAATCAAAATTATCCATTTTGCATTTTATAATGCTCTCGAATTCTTGTTTGGTCCAAAAGTCTTCCCCTCTCCACAGATCTGTCAGGTAAACTATTCCTTGCTTTCCCAAATTGCTTACAGTATCATCCTTTGCATCTAGATCATGCACCCATTTAGACTTGATTTTGGTATATGGTGTTAGATAATGGTCTATGCCCAGTTTCTGCCATACTGTATTCCAGTTTTCCCAGCAGTTTTTGTCAAATAGTGCATTCTTATCCCCAAAACTGGGGTCTTTGTGTTTATCGAACAATAGATTACTATATTCATTAACTGCTGGGTCTCCTGCACCTAATATATTCCATTGATCCACTACTCTACACCTCTGCCAGTACCAAGCAGTTTTGATGACTGCTGCTGTATAACACAAATTAAGATCTGGCATAGCTAGTCCACCTTCCCTAGCACTTCTTTTCATTAATTCTCTTGATATTCTGACCATTTGTTTTTCCAAATAAATTTTGTTATTATTTTTTCTAACTCTAGAAAGTAGTTTTTTTTGGTAAATTGATTGGTATGGCACTAAATATATAGTTTAGTTTGGGTAAAATTGTCATTTTTTTTTGTATTAGCTCGACCCAGCCACCAGAAAGTAAATTCCTTTTTATCCCCATTCAGTTTTCTCTAGAGATCCATCATATCTAGTCTCTCTAAGATTCTATTCACCTCCTTAACTTCTTTCTTGTATCTTTTGAGCTTAGATTTATCGAGTTCAGAGAGGGGGAGATTAAGGTCCCCCACTAGTATAGTTTTGCTATCTATTTCTTCCTCTAATTCCTTTAACTTCCCCTCTAGGAATTTGGATGCTATACCACTTAGTGCATATATATTAAGTAGTGCTATTGCTTCATTCTTGATGGTGCCTTTTAGTAGGATGTAGTTTCCTTCCTTATCTCTTTTAATTAGATCTATTTTTGCTTTTGCTTTATCTGAGATAAGTATTGCTACCCCTGCTTTTTTTACTTTAGCTGAGGCATAATAAATTTTACTCCAACCTTTTACCTTTACCCTGTGGGTATCCCTTTGTTTCAAATGTGTTTCTTGTAGACAGCATATTGTAGGATTATGGTTTTTAATCCATTCTGCTATCCGCCTCTATTTTATGGGAGATTTCATCCCATTCACATTCACAGTAATGATGACTATCTGTCTCTTCCCCTCCATCCTATTCCCTCCCCTGTTTATGTTTTTGTTTCTTCCTTCTCCCTTCCCCTCCTTGAAGTTTTCCCTTTTGACCACCCCCTCCCTCAGTGTTCCCACCCAGTGATCCTCCTTCTTAACCTACCCTCTCCCCTTACTAATGTTTCCCTCCCTTCTAATCCCCCCCTTTATTCTCCTCCTTTTCACCCCCCTTACCCTTCTGCTTTCTATAGGACGCAATAAATTTTTATACTTATCAGAGTAAATTCCTCCCCGTTTGATTCCAAACCAGTGAGAGTAAATTTCAAACACTGCTCCTCTCCCTCCCTCCTTTTCCTCTATTTAATGAATTGATGTGTCTATTCACATTAAAATTTAAACTTCACTGATTTAACTTGATCCCTCTTTGAACCAGAACCAGTGAGAATAGTGTTTAAATGATGTTCCTCTCCCTCTTTCTTTCCCCTCTTCTATAGTGTGCTTTAATGCCTCTTCAAATGGCATATTTTTCCTTTTCCTATCTAATCCTTTCCTTTTTCACATTACAGTCCCTTTGATCCCCTTAATAGTTTTTTTTTTAAGACATCAGGTTAGTGCATTCATACCCACACCCTCTATCTAAGGATAACCCTTTTGAAGTCATGATAATCATAAAGATTTTGAATATTCACAGTTATCAGCTCCACATATAGGGATGTGAACATTTTGCTCTTTTTGCATCCCAAGTAATGAGAGTGTGTTTGTGGGTGTGGGTGTGTGCACTTATGCATGTGTGAGTCTCTTGTTTACCTTTTTATGTCTTTCTTGAGTCTTGTAATTGGAGATCAAATTTTCCATTGAGCTCTGGGTTTTTCATTAGGAAAGTCTGGAAGTCCCTTACTTCATTAAACGTCCATCTCCTTGCCTGAAAGATTATGCTCAGTTTTGCTGGGTAGTTAATCCTTGGTTGTAGTCCTAGCTCTCTTGCCCTATGAAATATCAAATTCCAGTCCCTCCACTCTTTTAATGTAGAAGCTGCTAGGTCCTGTGTGATCCTAACTGTAGTTCCTCAATATTTGAATTGTTTCTTTCTGGCTGCTTGTAGAATTTTTTCTTTAATCTTGTAATTCTGGATTTTGGCTACTATATTTCTTGGAGTTTTCAGTTTGGGATCTCTTTCAGGAGAAGTCCAGTGAATTGTATCGATAGCTATTTTATCTTCTGATTCCGGGACCTGAGGACAGTTTTCTTTGACAATCTCTTGGAAGATATTGTCTAGGCTGCTTTTTTCATCATGGCTTTCCAGTAGACCAATAATTCTTAAGTTGTCTCTCCTGTATCTATTCTCTAGGTCAGTTATTTTTCCAGTGAGATATCTTACATTTTCTTGCAATTTTTCGATCGTCTTGTTTTGTTTCATTGACTCTTGCTGCATCATAGAGTTTTGAGCTTCAGTTTGATTGTTTCTAATTTTTAGCGAATTATGGTCTTTAGTTATTTTTTGAAGTTCCTTTTTTAGGGAGGTATTTTCTCCAATTACTTCACTGTGAGGTTTTTCCAAGTTGGTCACTGCCTCCCTGGTTTGGTCTTTAAAATTTTTCTTAAGCTCTGCCAGGAATGCTATTTGGGCTTGAGATCAGATCATGTTTCCTTCTGTGGTCTCAGGTGTGGGTAAAGAGTCTATATTGTCCAGTGTATTTTGTTGTTCTTGCCCTGCATAGTATGCTGGAATAGACTTTCTTGCCTTCCCCTTCTCCTTCTCAGCTTCTTTTTTTCCCATTGTGACTTCCTGTTTCTTAGTTTCTCAGGCTATTTGTTTAGGGCCTCATCCTTGACTTTGAATACCTCTGGGTGGCTAGTTCATAGCTAAGTCAGGGAAGTCAGTGAGGGATGTAGATTGGTAGGTGTGGGTGTGTCTGATCACTTCAGATTTCTGCCTCTATACCCCTGGGCTATAAGTAGGCTTTTGTTGGTGAGGTGAGGTGGGGCTGGTTGGGGCCCCACCCTCTCTTCTCTTCAGACTCCTGGCTGTCTCAGTTACACCCCTTCTTGGAGACTCTCAAGCCTGGGGCTATTTCCATTAACTTGGGATTTCCATCTGGGTGGGAGACTTATCTGTGGGTTTTCTGCTTCTTGAAGGAGGGATGGGAGGAATTGGAGCAGCTAGAATTTACTTTGCCATTCCAGCCCCTGTATTATACAGGCAGGCAGTTTCTAAAATTCCAGGCTGGGGGCCAAATGCAACCAGAGAAGCCCCTCTTTCCACTGAGGGCCCAACTCTCCTACCTGGATCCAATGATCCTTCCCCTCCGCAAGATGACTGTGATTCGTCCTTGGTAAGTCTGTAGGCTGGGGCTTTTGCTCTCTGGTGTAGTCTGCTTGTCTGCTCTTAGGTCTGGGCTGTGCAGACCCCATGTGCTTGTGTTTGACCTGTCCAGACACACTGGGCAACCTCCTGGGCTGGACTCTGCCATGCTCTGTCTTCCAGTGGGCTCCATCACTCCGGAATCCGCTCAGATTCACCCTTTGAGACTTAGTGACTAAGGAGCTCAGCGAAGTTACTGCTGGTACTGTACTGCTGGTACTGCTATGCTTTAGGCATAGGACTACCCATACCACCACCTCTCCTGAGTACTACTTATGTTGTCTTAAGCTGGAAAAATGTCCCTTTCTTTCCTATTGTTGACTCTGCCATTCTAAAATTTGATTTGAGAAATTATTTTAAAGTTGTTTGGAGGGGGAAGTTGGGAGATTTTCTCTGGGCTCCAGCCTGTACTCTGCCATCTTGGCTCTTTTCCCCAATTATTTTTTTTTCCAAAAATAAAACAAACAACAAAGCACCAAACTCACAAATGTAAAAAACAAAGTAGAAAGAAAAGAAAAAGTGCTAGATAGTAGTTTAGCTGAAAAAATTTAGGTGATTTTAATGCACTTCAGACTCAATATGAATCAAAAGTGTAACATGGAAACAAAAACAAATATTTAAAGGCAATAAAATCTTAGATTACATTAAATGAGAATAATTAACCTGAATGAGAGGAGAGACATACTATATTTTGCCTTCATTGAATCATATCAATAAATTGGGAAGTATTTATTAAAGTCCTATTCCATGCCACTTCCCATTGTATATTTTAGACATAAAGAAACTAATAAATAAATTAAAAAAATAGTCTCTACCCTCAAGACACTTTACATTCTTTTGTATGTGAGGACAGGCCCACATAGAAATTCATACAAAATACATAACAAAAAATACAAGACAATTTTGGAAGAAGACATTAAGAATTAGAGAGGTATTTTGAAAGACCTCACATTGAAGATGAAAGGAGCTGAATTTGGAAGGCAGAAATTGCACAGTGATTAGAGCCCTGGGCCAGAAATCAGAAAGACTTCTGCTCCAGACACTTAGAAGCTATATAACCTTAGGCAAGTCCCTCAATATCTGTTTGTCTTAGTTCTGTCATCTGTAAAATAGGGATAATAATAGTGCCTATTTCCCACAGTTATTGTTAGCATTAAAATGTATAATAATTGTAAAGTGTTTAGCTAACACATATTAAGCACTATATAATTATTAGTTGTCATTTTCATCATCATCATCATTAAAGGAAACAAGGAATTCTAAGAAGCTGAAGGGAGAAGGAAATGCATTTCAGATCTGTGCATGGAGGGTCATGTGTGAGGAACAGTAGGAAACCCAGTTTGGCTGGACTAGACAATACAGGAAGGGGGATAATGTATAATAATCCCATAAAAGTAGGTTGAAGGCAGGTGCATGAAAGATTTTATAAAGCCAATCAAAAAAGTTCATATTTGACTTGATCAGAGAAAAAACTGAAAGTAGAAGAGATGGGACAGGGGAAGGGGGAATTTTTCTCTTAGGAGGTGGCACCTGAGTTGAATCTCAAGGGAAGTTACAGGTTCCTTGGAACTATGACCTAGGAATGGGAAATGGATTGTTCCTGTCAATGAAGGAGCATTCCACCCTATGCATGGCCTGAAAGGGATGGTTGTCTGAGTGAATCAAAGGTCAGGTATTACTGTGTATTGTCCAGATCCCTTCCCCTAGAGCAGCATTGAATGGGGGAAGGGAGGCTTGGGAGATAGAACATTTTGGATATAAGTAAGAGTTCTGTAATAGAATACTTTAGTTTTAACAGTGTTCTGCCCCGGGGTTAAAAGTTCTGCTGATAAAAGCTTTGTAAAACTCATTTTAATTGGGTTGGTTGCCTTTAAGGAGATTTTATAGTGTGTTTGGCAATTGTGATACATAAAAAAGTATTATTGTTATTATTACCATTATACAGAGGGAGAAATAGTTTCCAAAAAGTTGTCCTAGTTTTTTTAAAAAAGAGAGAAGAATGTGGCTTATTTAAACTATAGGTCAGGGAACCTGACTTTAAAATGTGGTAAAATTATAGTCTATATTATTAAAAGGATCATTTGGGAGGATTTAAAAAGAGAAGTAGCGAACAATATAAAAGTAGCATGGATTCTTCAGCTACAAGTTATACCAAACAAACTTTCCTTTTTTGATAGATTTCCTAAGGTGAGAGTTAAGAGGTATTATAGATGCATAATAAAATAATTCATCCTCATCATAGCAGCTAGATGGCACAGTGAATAGAGAGCCAGGTCTGGAGTCAGGAAGACCTGAGTTCAAATCCAGCCTCAGACATTTCCTAGCTGTGTGACCTTGGAAAAGTCACATAACCCTGTTTGCCTCAGTTTCTTCATCTGTAAAATGAGCCAGAGAAGGAAGTGGCAATATGCTCCAGTATCTCTACCAAGAATTCTCACAATTTTACATCGCCAAATGAGGTCATAAAGAGTCAGAAGTGACTGAAATGACTCAACAACAACAATAGCAAACTTTTACAGAGTGTTTTAAGGTCTGTGAAGCACATTACAAAGATTATTTATTTCTTTCTAACCTCACAATAATCCCAAGAAGCAAGGCCTACTATTATGTCCATTTTACAGATAAATGATTTTCCCACAGACCCAGGGTTTTGTGCTAACTCAGATATTCCTCACTGTAGTCCAGTACTCTTTTCATTGTTCCCCTTAGGTTTCTAGTATATATGGATTTTGGCAAGATATTTGATTAAAAAAAATCTCATGATATACTTGTGGACAAGATGGGGAGATATGGTCTGAATAATAATACAGGATTTCAACTGAATTCATAATAAGGCATATTACAAATCATATTCTTGCTTAGGTACAGGTTGTGAAAATTGGGGGAATTAAGGGGATTAGGACATCGAGTGGTTAATTGTTGGAATTGAGTAAACCACACTGACACCATCTTGTGACTCAATTCTGGAACAAGCTCAATTCTATTTCTCTCCAATTATGGGTCTAATCCAAATTCTGTTGTGTGAGAAAAAATTATTCAATTGTGAGAATTAGGAGAAAAGTATTATATCATTTGAATTTTGTCCTTCATGACTGGGAAGCTGAACCACCTCTACCTTTTGCTTAGAGACTCTTAACCAAGGACCTAGGTTATACTGACAATCAACAGATCCAAAGTTTGATGCATCAAGTTTTCTCACAATTATACATCTCAACCAATATGTCTTATCTGAAAACTGGTCCCATACTCATTAGATATTATTTCCATGTTCATTTGATTGTTTACAGACACTTGGAGGGGGAGGAAATTTGACAGTTCTTTTTCTGAATTCAGGGAATTGCACCTGTTCACTCTCTACCTCTCAATTTGGAAACTCTAATTTTTCATCCAATTCAAAATCAGATTACCTAACATAGAATTGTTGCCTTTAAATTAATTAGCCTTATTTGATTAATTGTTTTTACTGTATAAAAGTCTGTCTCCTTCTGTATCTGGGGTCCAGGAAATTATGGGGTATGGGCCTAAGCCTAGACCTTTTCTCTTTACCCCAAAATAATTTGAGTCCCATTTGTCTATAAGCCCTGGGAAACTCCCACCTGAATTTTCCCACTTAATCTGGCTTTTTCATGCCCAAATCTATTACCCTTAATCTAAGCTAGCCCTCCATTGTTGGTTACCTCTGGATTACCTTCAGTTGCTTCTCACCCTTGAACCCATCAAATTCCCATTCTCTTGGTTCCTGGAATTTGGCCTCTAGTCACCTCAATTCCATCAAGATCCTCCTTAGACTCCTTCTCAAGACCCTCCCTAAACCCCATCTCTGGTCACCCCAGACTATGTGATCACCCCTAGATCCCTCCCATAGTCTTTCTGTTTATAAGATTCATCTCGTCTCCATGAAGGTACTCAGATTCAATCTATCCTAGATTCAATCTAGCTGAAATTCAGTCTGGCCAGCTTGTCAGTATAAGCATAACCGATGCTTAGGCTCCTTAAGAATCTACCCAATATGATGAATGTTTAATAAATATTGTTTTTCTTTGGCTGAAAAAAGGCTTGGGTTGAATTCATTTGGGCAGGACTCAGTGTGTTGTAATTTTGGGGTCCTGAGCACCCCTAAACATAATATTTTAAACCCCAATAGAAGGGTCCTGGTCCTGATTTGTTAGACAATTGGCATATATTGCTGAATAAATAGATATGCTTGGGAAATCAAACCTTGCTTTCCTCAATCATTTTATCATTCACTTGTCACAAGGTTGGATTGAATGACTTTTGAGGAATCTCCTATCACTGAGATCCTAGAAAGTGAAGTGTAGACAGGAAATCAAAATATGCCTGTGGACCATGTGCTCATGGATCAGTCTCACTGGTGAAGTAAGAAGACTCACTCATTGCAATTTAGGAACAAATAAGTAAATCTCTTTGGTTTCCCTTTAGTTTCTATGTGAGAAATGTTGTATAGTCTCTTATTTCATAAGTCAGATGTGTTGCTTGTTTTCTTAGCTTTTTTGTCACAGGTAAGAAGGTTCAGGGAGATCCAACCTAGCATGCATATATCACCAGAAGCTACAAGAAACTTGTCAAAGGCAGTATGGGGAATATTTAGTAAGTGACTATATTTTCCTACTAAAATATTCTAAAAGTTGTAGTGTTTTAAATAATTGTTATGTTATTAAATTTTTTATTTATGCAAAAACAAACCTCTTTATTGAATTTTATTTCATATGTGCATTTGCATAGCAAATTCTAAAACTGATTTCATTTCATATTAAGTTGAGGGTATAGGAAGGTTGGTTGAAAAACAAGAGCACAGGGGTCAAAAATATTGGGAATCCTTGTACCAGTTAGTAAGCCTTCACAGAGTCTAAGAGACACACAAAACTACAGGGTGCGGGTACCAGATAGGAGAATTGGTATGCCTGGGGCACAGACAGTATATCACAAGAAAGGCTAGACCTCCAAAACTTAGAGAGGCTTGTTGGATTACCACAGAAATCCTAGAGACAACAGACCCATGAAGGTTAAGTGAATTTCCCAAAGTGCCATTATTAATTTGTGGTGTTCTAGGAGAAATATTTCCTCTCTGAGTTCATGTGGTAAGGTAACTGCTGTGAAAACCTATATTTACTACAATGAAGAAATTATGGAGGTAAAAAAAAAACCAACAAAAACCTAGGTTATACCATTTTGCTGAAGCACAGATTCAGGTTTCAGAGAATAGCTGAGCAAAGATTAGGCTTTTAACAAGACTCCTTTCTTAAAGACAAAATTATGTCCCTGTGAAGAAGAAATAATTTTTATGTAGTGCAATCTTATACATTTCTCTTAAACTAAAAAAGTTAAGAAGATAGATCCATAATTTCATACTTTCTTCATTGTCATTAATGTTGAACAAACTTAAAGAGACTCATAACCTCATTTATCCCATAAAGAAACAAACCTTATAAAAAAACAAACAAACCCAAAAACCTATATGTAAACTGAGGTGGCGCGATGTCTTGCTAACTTCAGGCACAGATCTGAAGTTAGCAAGACACATCTTCCTGAGTTCAAATTTGGCCTTGACACTTACTAGCTGTGTGACCCTGGGCAAATCACTTAATCATGTTTGCCTCAGTTGGAAAATGAGCTGGAGAAGGAAATGGCAAACCACTCCAGTATCTTTGCTAAGAAAACCCAAATGGGATCATGAAGACATGACTGAAAGGACAGAACAACTACGAAGTCAGGTTACAGATTAAATTATGTTCAGAGGTTTTCCAAATAGGTTGATTGACTGGGAGGATTTATATGTCACTAAGATAACCAAGAAGACTCAGAGTCAGGGAAATCCTTCCTTCAACAGTTAGCCAGGGGAAAGGACAAATAACTAAATCACATGGCTCCCCTTTAGTTTCTATCTGAGAAATTTTGTATTGTCTTCTCTTATTTCTTAAGTCAGATTTTGGTCATGGAAGGCTAATATTAACAGGAGCAGCACAGACTTTTAGGTAACCAAAATTCACAGAGTCCTGAATAATACAAGAAAATCAGAAATCCTCCTAACAGTAGCCTCATCTCTTATATCTCAATCCAAGATTCTTTCAGGTTTCAATTTAACATGGACCATGTAGCTTACCCTTTCTGTCTCAATTTCCCCTCTGTTACAAGGGGGGATAATGCAACTCCTGATTCCAGTTGGCAAATATTTCTTAGGTTGCTCCTTTGTTGAAGGATGCAGCATGGTGTAGATACAGGGGTGACCTCAGAGCTAAGTAGAACAGATTTCAGGTCCTGCCTCTGATAGATACTGGCTGTTTGACCCTAAGAAAGTCACCTAACTTCTTCTCTGCTCTCCAATGGTGTCAGACTCAAATAGAAATGGATCAATGCTGGCCTCATATTGACTTAAAATGCCACAGATTAACATTATCCATATTGTTTTATATTTTTATTTATTTTTAAATATTCTTGAATTATCTTTTGATATAGTTTGGATAGCCCTCACGAGTGGCCATGCAGGCAACTGGGTGCTAGTCAAACAAGATTAAGTTGTAAGGTATGGAAATGCTTATATTATTTCATAAATTAAAAATAAATAAACATTTAAAAATATAATAAAATAGCAAAATACTAACAAAACAAATACAACAGATTTGTTTATATTACATTTTAAAACTTAATCAACATGCTGCTTACAAGGATCCTTCTGTACTGATTAGTGGCTCTTGTTTCTATTTGAGCTTGACACTACTGCTCTAGGCAGCTCTCTAGAACTATAGGTTGCAGACAGAAGGGGATCAGCATTGGTAGAGGGAGTCTCCTCAATGGGAGTCTTTGACTCTAATGAAATCACATAACTGATTCAGAAAAAAAAAAAGTCAAAGAACTCTACTGTGTGCTGAAGGGAGTATAAACATGAAGATTCCTCGGACCTTCCATCTCAGATTCAACAGTTTAATACAGGAAAACAAATAGCCATAATCCAAGACAGAACGCGTTTAACTAGTATGGGGAAATCACAGTCAGACTCTATATGGAGCTCAGAGAAGAGAGCACTCACTCTCTGGTAAAGGAAATAGGGAAGGCTAATTCCACTGAAAGGGCAGCTGTGATGATCAGTCTTTCTGAAACTATGGAAGAATAGTGATAAGAAAATCAATTTCATTTCATAATTTGATGGTTTACATCTCAGAGGCAAATAATTGCTTGCATTTATACAGTCCTTTAAATTTTACAAAGCATCTTCCTCCCAATGATCCTATGAGGCCAGCCACACAAATATCATCTCAATTTTACTGATGACCACACTGAGGCTCAGAAATGTGAAGCACTGGGGCAGGTAGGTGGCTCAGTGAATAGAGCACCACCCTGGAGTCAGGAGGATCTCAGTTCAAATCCGGACTCACTCTTAACACAAAAAACTAGCTGTGTGACCTTGGGCAAGTCACTTAACCCCAATTGCCCTCCACAAAGAAAAAAAAAAGTGAAGCATCATAGAGTTATGAAGTGCTAGAGCTGCAACTCCAGCTCCAGGCCTTGGACTCCTTATTTGGTGTTCTATTCGCTCCATCAGAGAATCTCTAATGTCCCAATATTGTCTTTGTGTGTGTGTGTGTGTGTGTGTGTGTGTGTGTGTGTGTGTGTGTGTGTTTGGGTGTATGTGTGAATGTTTTGTTATGTCCACTGAAACATCCCCAATAAATGGGGAAAGGAGGAAATGAGATTCCCATCTTACACTTAAGTTTCCAGAGTTCAAAGCATAATGCAGTCATCTCACCCATTGAATCCTGAGGTGTAAACCATTCCATATGGTACTCTTCCAGTCTTTGCTATTGCACCCACCTTGCAAGCTGTTTAAGATCTTCCTGAAATATACAGGGCATGTGGAGTGTTTGTTTTCTCCATTTATGCTGTAGACTGCTAAACATGTTCTCTCAGATGTAGTTAAATGAAAGGCCAGCCTCACTCAGATGATATTAATAATGACAACAGCATCTCAAATTCGCGCACCGTTTTAGACTTTGCCATGTGCTTTTCCTCATATATGTTAGGTGGTATTATAAGTAATATTAGGTCCTATTAAAATCAACTTTTATAGATGAAGAAATCAAGGCAGAGGGGGCTTAAATACTTTGCATAGGGTCATATAGCATACAATGTTCAGAGCCTCCATTCATACCGAGGTACCCTGATTCCAAATCTAGCATCTCTTTCCACTTTATCCTCTAAGGAATATTAGGGAAGGGAATACACATTTTATAAGGTGCCTACTGTGTGCTGGGCACTCTGCTAAGTGCTTTTTGCAAATATTATCCTATTTTGGCCTCACAACAACCCTCAGCAGTAAATGTTATTATTACCCTCATTTTACAGATGGGGAAAATGAGTAACTTCCTCTGAGTCACACAGCTAGTAAGTGTTTTCAAACCATTCTGGCCCCACCCATCTTCTATCCACTGTGCCACTAGCAATTTCAGCATCATTTTGGTATCAATTCAATTAAACAAATACACAATCATAGACAAAACATCCTGCTAGGCATTGGGGAAAGAGGAGAGAATTAAACAATCAACAAGCTTATGTTAAAGATCTACTATGTGTCCACCAGCATACTAGGCAGTGGGGATAAAAAAGGAAATAATCATTTAATCAATCAAAAACATTTGTTAAGCTTTTGCCTATAGAGTTAGCAAAACTGAGGATACAAAGGCAAAAAAATGAAACAGTTCTTCCTCTGAAGGATTATATATTCTGTCAGAGGTGGCAACACATGCGTGTATATGATAAATACAGAAATAATTAACATAAGGTAGTTAGGAAGGCTGGGCATGAGCAATTGGGGAAGGGGAGGAGGAGGTCTATTCAATTCCATAAATGTTCATTAAGCCTATACTATGTCCAAGGCACTGTGCTAAGAGCTAGGAACACCAATAAGAAAAGGAAAGACAATTCCAACCCTCCAGGAGCTTACAATGTAATGGGGGAAGACACTACAGGCATAACTCAGGGATATTGTAGGTTTGGTAAAATGAATATTGCAATAAAAGTGAATCACAAGAATTTTTTGGTTTCTCAGAACATATAAAAATTATGTTTATACTATACTGTAATCTAATATACTATACTGTGTGTAATAGTATTATGTATACAATACTATTAAAATGCACATACCTGGATTAAAGAAATACTTTATTGTTAAAAAATGCTAACCATCTTATGAGCCTTCAGATTTATAATCTTTTTGGTGGTGGTGGACGTTGCCTTAATGCTGATGGCTGCTGACTCATCAGGGTGGTGGTCACTGAAGATTGGAGTGGCTATGGCAATTTCTTAAAATTAAACAACATTGAAGTTTGCTGCATCAATTAACTCTCCCTTTTATAAAAATTTCTCTGGAGCCTGCTATGCTGTTTGCTAGACTTTTAGCCATAGTAAAACTTCTTTCTAAATTGGATTCAATCCTCTCAAACCCTGTCACTGCTTTATCAACTAAGTTTATGTAGTATTCCTTAGTATTATTATGTCTCAGGGAATAGGGAGGCTCAAGAAGAGGGAGAAAGATGGAGGTACGACAGGTCAGTGAAGCAAACAGAAGACACAATGCATTTATTAAGTTAACCATTTTATATGGGTACTGCTTTTGGTCCTCCAAAACAATGACAATAGTAACATCAAAGATCACTGATCACAGATCACCAGAATAGACATAATAATAATAATGAAAAAATTTGAGATATTGTGAAAAGTACCAAAAGATACATAGAGAATTATAAAATATAACACATGCAGTTGGAAAAATGCTGCTTATAGACCTGCTCAATGCCAAAACCTTCAATAAAAAAAAAATCGGGGCGGCTAGGTGTCACAGTGAGTAGCGCCAGTCCTGGAGTCAGAAGGACCTGAGTTCGGATCCAGCCTCAGACACTTAACGCACACAAACAAAGACCTAGCTGTGTGACCCTGGGCAAGTTACTTAACCCCAGTAGCCCTCCAAAAAGCAAAAAAAAAAAAAATCAGTATATGTGAAGTGCAATAAAACGAGGTGTGCCTATCCCCAAAAGGAGGCAGGAAAGAGGGAGGAGGGACACCAGGGGTTAGCCAGCATAGGGGCATCTTGTTAAATGGAGTTGAAAGCAGGCATAGCAGCAGATGACTTGTAAATCCAATTTCTGCCCTCTACAAAGGAAGAGTTTAGGAGATATTTGGTACTCCACCTTCCAGCCCTCTGATCAGAGATCACAAAAAAACAACCACGTTTGTAACAAGAGATCAGAAGATCCTTTAAGTAGAAATCCCTAACCCCCAAATTTATATTCAAATGTGCAAAGAAACAGATGAATTAAGCCATCATGATGACTATTTCTGTAGCATTATCTAAGTTTAAAAGAGCTACAGATATGATTTAGTGTGGTCCAGCCCCCTCATTTTCATAGTCTTGTTACTGACTTTGTTATTGTTGACTCCTTCCTAGATATCACTTCTTACATTTAGTCAATTAGCAGGCATTACCGATTCTATCTCTAGGACTTCTGTGCATTTTTTTCCTTCCATTCCTTCTTACAGCCACCATTCAGGTCTTTATTAAGTCAACAATAGTCAGTCAACTAACATGGAAGCACTACCAGGCATTAAGCAAAGAAACAGGGATACAAAGGAAGACAAAAATTTGGCCTTTAGCCTCAAGGAGTTCACATTGTAATGGAAAAGACAATACACAAACAATTGCATGATGCCAATCACCTGGATTATTGTAATTGAATCTGAATTGGTCTCCTAGAAACTATTCTCTTTCCCAATCCATCTTTTATGTTGCTGACTAATCTTTCTTATGCATACATCCATTCATTATCATTTCTCTGCTTAAAAATCTTCAGTGCCTCCTAAGCAAATGTAGTTCTCTTTGCCTGATATAAAAAGTCCTCTCCCCGTTAGATCCACTATGGATTTTGAGCCTTATGGAATGTTACTGCTTCTAAGTATTCTGAAGTGGACAGGCAATTCTTAGTTTTGAAAACATATTGTCCTGTCATGGAAAAAGAAGATGCAAAGAACTGGGTGAATATAAAATACAATGTAAATGAAAGGTGATCTTAGAATGAAGGCACTAGTAGGTTAGGTGATCAGAAAAGGCTTCTTTTGAACTGTCTTGAAATAAACCAGGGAAGCTAGGACCCAGAGATGATGTAGCACCAACACAATATTCATATTGCCCATGGTCTCTATAAATATAGCTTCATGATGCTTAATTGCAAAATATAACAAACTCTCCATATAGAAGACAAAAGCAAAACATTTATTCAGACACCAGAAAACCAAATCCCCAAACCATTAAGCCTATTCCAAAGAAATTAATAAGCCATAACAGCACAGAGAGCCACACCATCCTTTAGCCCTTCCACAAAATATATATATGTCCAATATTTACTTACCAGCCTGTCTCCTGGGAAGGATGCTCTCCTCCAAACCATCTAGTAAAGCTCTGACTCCCAGAGCCCTTTGGGCACTGCCCCACCCTTCATCAAAATCCCACCACAGGCTTCATGTGATTACATTCAGCCCATTAGGAGGCAGAGTATATTTTCAAAGCAGGGAAGGTCTTCAAATTCCATTAGCCTTATTAAGGGTCAGGGGAGATGTTCAAATCCCCATTACCATTACAGATGAGAAAGGAGAGAATTCCAGGTTTATCTAGTTTCCCATAAATGCATGGATGTAGTTGTGAGATATATGTTATGGATAAAAAAGAATAACTAAGCCAGTACAGTTAAATTGTGGATTTTGTGCAGGGGGATAAAATGTAAGGAGACTGGAAAGTCAGGAAAGGGATAGCTTTTGAAGGACTTTGAGGATTTTATATTTGATGCTCGGGGTAATAAAGAAGCTGTACAATTTTTTGATTTAGGATGGTGGGCAGAGTGGGCTGTTATGGTCAGACCTGTGCATTAGGACAGCTGAGTGAAGGACAAATTGGAGGGAGATGGGCAAAGACTTGAGGGACAAATAAAGAATCTGTATTTTTGTCTTCCTCTTTTAAACAATATATATATATATTTTTTTTCCTGTAAGAACTATATATTTACAAGTAAGAATGCAATCTTTTCAGTGTAGTAGGGGTATTCTGTATAGATTTCTCCAGGATATTTTGAGTGTAAACTATGAGCCAAGAAAGTGAGAAAACTCCCTAAAGTGTACTCACATCCTTCATGTTAAGTGAATGTTTGACATAAATATTACACACAAATTTCTTGGTACAGCAGAAAGAACACTACCTCTAGAGGCAGAGGACCTGGGCTGAAATCCCACCTCAGATGCATATTATCTGTCTAACTTTCGGTCTCAGTTTCTTGATCTATAAAATGAGCAGTTGGACTAGATTGCCTCTGAGTTTTTTTCTAACTCTACATCTATGGTTCATTCTATCTTTTATTGAAAGATTGGAATTCAGAAGACATGGGTTACATTGTACATTGTCAATTAATTTTTGAATATTCATGGTTCTTCTAACCCCAAACCTCCCCGACCATCACCTCATCTAATCACCAGGTATGACTTGACAGGTCTTTTTTTTTTTTTTAAAGCAATTGGGGTTAAGTAACTTGCTCAAGGTTACACGGCTAGTCATTATTTTTGCATGGGTGCTCATTTTCTGAGGCCGGATCTGATCTCGGGTCATCCAAACTCTGAGGCCGACGCTCTTACTGCGCCACCTAGCCGCCCCTTAGGGCAATTGGGGTTAAGTAACTTGCCCAAGGTTACACGGCTAGGTTCTTGTTTGTGTGGATTAAGTGTCGGAGGCCGGCTCCAAACTCAGGGCTTTCTGATTCCAGGGCCAGCGCTTTATTCACTGCGCCACCTAGCCGCCCCTTGACAGGTCTTTTTGAAATAACATTGGAAAATCTATCTTAATCTTTGATGACAGTTTTTTTTTCCCATTTGTACTCCCCCATTGATGTGGATACAAATGGCGCCCTAAAGGTTAAAAAGAATATTATTGAGCATAGCTTTTCCAGTGCTTTGTGAAGGACCATAGTCTATTCTGTAACTTGAGGGCATCCTCAAGTCCTTTGCCTGTTATCTTGAACCTGTACCAAAAGAATTGTTTTGTCTCCCTTATCCTGTGTTCCCCCCTCTCCTTTGATTTTTAACCTGTGTCCCCCTGCCCTGTCCTTAAATCTTTAAACCATAAAGAATTCTCTTTGTCTCCCTCATCCTATGTCATAAAATCCTTTCTTGTCCTATCTTTAATATTTAACCCCCATTAAAACCTCTAAAACGATATCATCATTCTGAAACCTCTGTATAAGCACAACTCCCCAAAATACTGGGGTCTCATTTAGGTTTCTTGCTAAGGAGACCCATGTGTTTCATGTAATAAAGCTCCCAATGGCTACAGAGAAAGTCTAAGTGAATAATTTCACACCTGAACCACTCTTGCAACTTCTTTCTCAACATAATCAGGTCTGCTCGAGATCAAAACAAGGCCTTGTAGTGCTCTGAAAATGATCTCAACTAGATTTCCCCCTGTTGATAGCCATTCTTTTCCCTGTGTTTCCCATAATGATCACCCAAGGGCAGTAAGGAATGGTGGATATAGAATTTTAAGAAAAATGTTTCCAAATTGTGTTTGTGCTTGTTCTATTTATTGTTATGCTTAAATCCCAGTTTATAATCTATCAGCTATTTCTAAATTGTTCTCCATAGCATTGGAGTGGGATCAGAGTAGGGCAGTATTAGTGACTGTTAGGAAGTATAATTATAAATTAGTGAAATAAATTTGGTAAAGGGAAAAGAGAATTACGGAGGGAATCCATAGATGTTGGACTATATATATATATATATATATATATATATATATATATATATATATTTTTTTTTTTTTTAAAGCATAGCTTCAAGGTAGAAGGAGGTGATAATTCCTCTTTTCTCTGTCCTAGTGGCCAGAGAGTAATGAGGTATCATATTTAGTTCTGATGGTCCCAGCTGAAGTTGGACAGTGATGAGCAGGAGAGGATCCACAGGAGGCTCAACTAGTAGGTGAAAGGCCTTAATCCATATCATATTAGAACTGATGAAAATACCTGGGAAGGTTTAGCCTGGAAAAGGGAATACTAGAAGAGAGATGCTAAGAGTGGGGAGGGAAAATGATAAATATCTTCAGGGTATATTTTTATGAACATTCCTTTCAGGTATGAGTTGAATTAGATGACCATCAATATTCCTTCTACAGAGGGAAATTGGAAGCACCCACTTTTGAAAAGGGAAAGGATCAAAGAAAAGAGTAGAACAAATGGGAGGTGGGATATGAGGGAGGGAAATTTAGTCAACCTTTTACAATATATCCACTATGGAAATATTTTGCATAGCTACACATGTACTACCTATATTGAGTTGCTTATGTTTCCAGTAAAGGTGAGTGAATCTGGAATTCAAAGTGGTAAAATCAAATGTTTAAAAAAATATATATATATAGTGATTTATGATTACTTATATTGACTGGCATTCATGAGCACTAATTCCTCAAAGGGCTTAATACTTCACAATTCATAAATCAAACTTGCTTAATCAGTGAATTCAGTATTATCCTGCAAGAAGAAAACAGCAGGGGTGGAACCAAGATGGCTGAGTATAAACAGCTCATCCAAGCCACACTGCCCCCAGATTCCCCCCAAACTATGTAAAAGGGGACTCTGAACAACTTCTGGAGCCCCAGCACCCACAGAACAACACAGAGAAGCTAACCTCCCACAGAGGACAGCCCAGCAGCCCTGCAGGAAGGACCAGCGCAGCGGTCTAGGAGCCGGCAGCTCGTAGAGCACTGGGAGCCAAGCCGAGTGGAGGCCAGGTCCCCTTGAGCCGCGGTTTTAGCACCTGGGCGGCAGGGCCAGTGGCCGGCTGGAGAGACCCCAGAACACCAGCAGCTGTGGCGACTCCAGAATTATCAACATAGACATGCCTAGGACAAAGTAAGAGGTTAGTGTCCTATGGACTTTGGGACCAGTATTTGGGGAATGCATTGGCTCCCTCCCCTGGGGGCTAGAAGCTGCTGAGGAGACACGCCATTTTGTAGTTTTCAGAGGCAGC
Source organism: Gymnobelideus leadbeateri (assembly GCA_011680675.1). Taxonomy (NCBI): domain Eukaryota; kingdom Metazoa; phylum Chordata; class Mammalia; order Diprotodontia; family Petauridae; genus Gymnobelideus; species Gymnobelideus leadbeateri. The sequence goes on along the minus strand of WOXC01001210.1, from coordinate 348,954 downwards.
TCCAGCTCCTGGCCTGCGAATTGTAGGGAGATCCAGTGATCAGTCTTGGGGGGTAATCGCTCTTGCTTTAACCTCCCTGGATCTGGACTGTGATCTAGGGTGGAAGTCGTGGGTGGGTTTACAGCTTGCCAGAAACGGAAGTTGCCCCCCACACGTTCGGGACGAAAATTCCTCTATCTGGCCTTAAAGCCATAGTGTGGCAACAAGCCCAAAGTCAAGTAATTAAGTGGCAACATGCCAAGGCAAAGGAAACATAAAAATGCAACCCTAGACTCCTATTTTGGGGGCATAGAGTGGGAAAAGGATTGTGAGGTCAAAAGTCCTGCTCCAACAGCCCCAGGGGAAAACACGAGTGGGTTTCAGGCCATAGAGGACCTTAAGAAGGACTTTAAAAATCAAATAAGAGAAGTGGAGGAAAAATTGGAAAGAGAAATGAGAAGGATGCAGGAAAAGTATGAAATGAGGGCCAACAGCCTGACTGAGGAAAACAACACTTTAAAAATAGACGAACTCAAATGGCAAAGGAGGCCCAAAAGGGCAATGAGGAGAAGAATGCCTTAAAAAGTCGAATTTGCCAGATGGAAAAAGAATCTCTAAAGTTCACTGAGGAGGGGGCGGAGCCAAGATGGCGGAGTAGAAACAGCTCGTCCAAGCCTCTCTGCCCCCAGATTCTCCACAAACTATGTAAAAAAGGACTCTGAAAAACTTCTGGAGCCCCAACACCCACAGAACGACACAGAGAAGCTAACCTCCCACTGAGGACAGCCCAGCACCCTGCAGGAAGGACCAGCGCAGTGGTCTGGGAGCCAGCAGCGCGCAGAGCGCAGGAGCCGAGCCGAGCCCAGGTCCACGTGAGCCGAGGTTTTAGCCCCAGGCCAGCAGGGCCAGCAGCCAGCTGGAGGAACCCCAGAACACCAGGAACTGTGGCGACGCCAGAATTATCAACACAGACTAGCCTAGGACAAAGTAAGAGGTTAGTGTCCTATGGACTTTGGGACCTGTATTTGGGGAATGCGTCAGCTCCCTCCCCTGGGAGCTAGAAGCTGCTGAGGAGAAACACCACTGTGGAGTTTTCAGAGGCATTTCCGGCTCCCAGCCTACAAATCGTGGGGAGATCCAGCGATCAGTCTTGGGGGGTAATCGCTCTTTCTTTAACCTCCCTGGATCTGGATTGTGATCTAGGGTGGAAGTTGTGGGTGGGTTTACAACTTGCCAGAAACGGAAGTTGCCCCCCACACGTTCGGGACGAAAATTCCTCTATCTGGCCTTAAAGCCATAGTGTGGCAACAAGCCCAAAAGTCAGGCAATTAAGTGGCAACATGCCAAGGCAAAGGAAACAGAAAAATGCAACCCTAGACTCCTATTTTGGGGCCATAGAGCGGGAAAAGGACTGTGAGGTCAGAAGTCCTGCTCCAAAAGCCCCAGGGGAAAACATGAGTGGGTTGCAGGCCATAGAGGACCTTAAGAAGGACTTTAAAATCAAATAAGAGAAGTGGAGGAAAAATTAGAAAGAGAAATGAGAAGGATGCAGGAAAAGTATGAAATGAGGTCAACAGCCTGACTGAGGAAAACAACACCTTAAAAAATAGACTAGCTCAAATGGCAAAGGAGGCCCAAAAGGGCAATGAGGAGAAGAATGCCTTAAAAGTCGAATTTGCCAGATGGAAAAAGAATCTCAAAAGTTCACTGAGGAGATTCATTCCTTCAGAGTTAGACTGGAGCAAATGGAAGCTAGTGACTTTGAGAAATCAAGATGCTGTTAAGCAGATCCAAACAAATGAAAGATTAGAAGGCAATGTGAAATATCTCATGGGAAAAACCACTGACCTGGAGAATAGATCCAGGAGAGACAATTTAAAAATTATTGGACTACCTGAAAGCCATGATCAAGGAATGAACCTAGAAATCACCCTTCAAGAAATTCTCAAGGAAAACTGCAATGATGTTTTAGATCCAGAGGGCAAAATAGAGGTTGAAAGAATCCACCGATCACCTCCTGAAAACGATCCCAAAAAGAAAACTCCCAGGAATATTATAGCCAGGTTCCAGAATCCCCAGATCAAGGAGAAAATACTACAAGCAGCCAGGAAGAAACAATTTCAATATTGTGGAAACACAATCAGAATAGCCCAGGACCTGGCAGCTTCTACACTGAGGATCGAAGGGCATGGAATATGATATTCCAGAGGGCAAAAGAACTGGGAATGAACCCAAGGGTCACCTACCCAGCAAAACTGAGTATTTTGTTTCAGGGAAAATATGGTCATTCAGTGGAATAGAGGACTTTCAAGCATTCTTGAGGAAAAAACCAGAATTGAATAGAAAATTTGACATCCAGACACAAGAAGGAAGAGATGCCTGAGAAGGTAATCAGGAAAAGAAATCAAAAGGAACTTATCAAAGTTGAACTATTTACATTCCTATATGGAAAAGCAATATCTGTTACTGATGATATCTTTCTCATTATGAAAATAATGGAAGAAGGGGATGTGGTCATACGAATACATATGTGAATGTGTGTGTATATGGTTACAGTTATATATGGATAGAGGGCATAGGTTGATTTTGTTGGGAAGGGAGAGTACTCAAGGGATGAAATTATGAGGTGAGAGAGGAAAGTAGCAAGAGGAGATGGGGAGAGACATGGTAGGGTAAACTATCTCATGTAGGGAAGTGGGTGCAAAGGAGGGGGAGAATAAGGAAGGCTAAAAAGGCAAAACCACATTCACATTGAATTTGGTTCAGGGAGAAAATGACATACATACTAAATGGGATATCTCAACCTGCAGCAGGATAGAGGGAAGGGGGATGAGAGGAGGGATGATGGATGGGAGGGCATCCTTGGGGTGAGGGAGGTTGGAAGTACCCACTATAGAAGAGGGACAGGATCATGTAGGGAATGGACCAGGTCGGGGGTGGGATGAGTGGGAGGGAATTATAAGCAGCCTTGTACAATATATCTACTATGATAATGTTTTGCATAACTAGACATGTACAACATATACTGAATTACTTATCTCCCCAGAGGGAATGGGTGACAAGGGAGGAAAGAAATGGATCTGAAATTTGAGGTCTTAACATTAAATGTTTCAAATATATATAAATACTATTATTAATACTCTTTTGCTTATAATAGGGAGATAAGATGTGCAGGCATTGGGACACAAGATTCATCTTCCTCCAATGGAAAAGTCGAAGGGGGTATGGGAGAAGGTATGGGAGAGAGCAGATTGGAGGAAGCGATATCTTGTGGGACTGCTATTCTGGGAGGTTGGGTAGGGGAATAACAGGGGGAAAATGATTGTAACTCAAAATCTGGCGGAAATGAATGATGTAAAACAGAAGTTAATAAAGTATTTGTTTAATAAAAAAAAAAAGAAAAAAAAAGTTCACTGAGGAGATTCATTCCTTCAGAGTTAGACTGGAGCAAATGGAAGCTAATGACTTTATGAGAAATCAAGATGCTGTTAAGCAGATCCAAACAAATGAAAGATTAGAAGGCAATGTGAAATATCTCATGGGAAAAACCACTGACCTGGAAAATAGATCCAGGAGAGACAATTTAAAAATTATTGGACTACCTGCAAGCCATGATCAAAGAAAGAACCTAGAAATCACCCTTCAAGAAATTCTCAAGGAAAATTCCCCTGATGTTTTAGATCCAGAGGGAAAAATAGAGGTTGAAATAATCCACTGATCACAAAAAAAGATCCTGAAAATGATCCCAAAAAGCAAACTCCCAGGAATATTATAGCCAGGTTCCAGAATCCCCAGATCAAGGAGAAAATACTACAAGCAGCCAGGAAGAAACAATTTCAATACTCTGGAAACACAATCAGAATAGCACAGGACCTGGCAGATTCTACACTGAGGGATCGAAGGGCATGGAATATGATATTCCAAAGGGCAAAAGAACTGGGAATGAACCCAAGGGTCACCTACCCAGCAAAACTGAGTATTTTGTTTCAGGGGAAAATATGGTCAAGCATTCTTGAGGAAAAAACCAGAATTGAATAGAAAATTTGACATCCAGACACAAGAAGGAAGAGATGCCTGAGAAGGTAATCAGGGAAAAGAAATCAAAAAGAACTTATCAAAGTTGAACTATTTACATTCTTATATGGAAAAGCAATAACTTTGACTGATGATATCTTTCTCACTGTGAAAATAATGGAAGAAGTGTGTGTGGTCGTGAATATATATGTGAATGTGTGTGTATATTGGGTACAGTTATATATGGATAGAGGGCATAGGTTGAATTTGTTGGGAAGGGAGAATACTCAAGGGATGAAATTATGAGGTGAGAGAGGAAAGTGGCAAGAGGAGATGGGGAGAGACAGGGTAGGGTAAACTATCTTATGCAGAAGAAGCAAGGGGAAGTGGTTGCAAGGGAGGAGGAGAATAGGAAGGCAAAAAAGGCAAAACCACAATCTCATTGAGTTTGGTTCAGGGAGAGAATGATATACATACTAAATGGGGTATCTCAACCTGCAGCAGAATAGGGGGAAGGGGGATGAGAGGAAGGATGATGGATGGGAGGGCATCCTCGGGGGGAGGGGAGGTTGGAAGTACCCACTATAGAAGTGGGACAGGATCATGTAGGGAATGGACCAGGTGGGGGGTGGGATGAGTGGGAGGGAATTATAAGCAGCCTTGTACAATATATCTACTATGGTAATGTTTTCCATAGCTAGACATGTACTACATATACTGAATTACTTATCTCCCCAGAGGGAATGGGTGACAAGGGAGGAAGGAAATGGATCTGAAATTCGAGGTCTTAAGATTAAATGTTTCAAATATATATAAATACTATTATTAATACTCTTTTGCTTGTAATTGGGAGTTAAGATGTGCAGGCATTGGGACACAAAGATTCACCTTCCTCTAATGGAAAAGTCGAAGGGTGTATGGGAGAAGGTATGGGAGAGAGCAGATTGGAGGAAGTAATATCTTCCTGGGAGGTTGGGTAGGGGAATAATGGGGGGAAAATGATTGTAACTCAAAATCTGTCGGAAATGAATGATGTAAAACAGAAGTTAATAAAGCATTTGGTTAAAAAAAATAAAAAAAGAAGAAGAAGGAACCAGCACCCTGATGTTTTAGATGTTCGAGAGATTTCTTTTTTAATTGACTCAACAAGGAACAGTCTCTGCCCAGTCAGAGGGAGACTGGGGTATTTAATCATCTGATGATCCTCCAAAATCTCCATTTATCAATCTGGACTACCCTAGAGCCAACCTGGTTTAAAGTAGAAGAAGGTAGGAGCCAGTCCTAGTTATACCCTAGGAATACTGATGGCTGAAGTCTCAGGTGGGTTTTTATACTTTCAGCCATTGATGTTCTTAAGTGGTTTACCAAACAATTTGATTGTGAGTTTACTTCAAAATGACTGATAAAGTTGTTTTTAATTTTCCTCCCGTTGGCAGTCTGTCTTATCAGAAAGTCCACATTTGTTTTATCAGTTGACTTAAAAATATACACTTATTGCTTACTACATCATATCACTTAGGTGCTGATTTTATATTCAAAATGGAACTTAAGAAAAATAACTACCTCAAAGCATATCGCTTACAAAATAGATGCTTAAAACAAAATAAAATAGATCATGCAAAACTGAAAAACTGTTAAGGTTATAAAATTTATTCTGACTAAATTATCAATGATGTTAAATTAACTGATTCCTACTACCTAATTGAGGTGTTAAAATTATTTTTAGTACAGCATATTTGCTTTAAGCCACATATAAATTAATATATATATATATAATTTACACAAACACATAATACATATACACATATGTAAACATATACATTCATTACATAATCCTGTATTTCTCTGATTCTGTATTGGGTATTCTCTGTTTCCTGTTCTAACCTATGATTTTGCTATTCTGCACTTAAATTTAACATAGTTAAAGACTTTATCAAATGTGCAGTTATTCATAGCATCATGAGACCAAATAGAATCTCAAACAATGAAAATAACTTCTAGTATTAGCCCCTTCTATCTGGACAAGCCACAGAAGGATTGGCAACAGGACTGGTTAGGATAATGGGGGAGATGAGACTAGAAATAATTCAGGAAATAAGTAGAGCATTTGGACCCTTAGTATTAAAAACAATAATACTTTAAATTCATTGAGTGCTTTATGGTCAACATGTAGTAATATATTGCATGCTCTTTAAGGAAACAGTCAATGTCAGGATTTTAACCTTTGTATTACTAGTGCCTATGGGATATGTAACCAACATGGATAGGTAGAAAACAATTTTGATGTGTGATAGTATGATTGTTCCGAGGAATTCCCAAAATGTCTGGCTCACAAATGCATTGGTTATTAGAGTAATTCCAGCATCTAGATCTGTACCTAATAGGGGTGGGGAACCTGTGGCCTCAAGGCCACATGTGGCCTTGTAGGTTCTCGGGTAAGACCTGTTGACTGAGTCCAAGTTTTGCAGAGCAATCCTTTTATTAAGAGGATCTGTTATGTGAAGCTTGGATTCAGTCAAAGGGGCATAGTTGAGGACCTAAAGGGACACAAGTGGCCTCAAGGTGGTGGCTGCAGGCTCCCGTCAGCCCTAGCATGTAGTAAGCAATTTAGATTTAAATGAAACACAATTAAAGTTTATTATCTCATTTGATCCTGATAATAATCCTTGGAAGTAGAAATGAAAGCATTAAATCTTCCATTTTGCAAATGAAGAAACAAAGCCCAGAAAGTTTAAGTGACTTATCCAAAGTCACACAGCAAGGAAACAGTAGAGATGTAACTTGAATCCTAGTCCTTTGACTCCAAATGCAAACACAGCTGTCTCTATTATGTATATTTCTATCTATTTCCTTGTAACTGGAAATCCTAGAATTTTGCTCCTAAAATAGATAATCAGTCTTTGGGGAGTGTTTAAAAGGTTAAGTCCACAATATTGGTTTAAAAGAAAAACTCAGTAGCAGCAACAACAACAACAACCACAAAGCAAAAAACAAACAAACAAAAAAACACTTGAATACATAAAGACATATCCAAAGTGTTCAATCCCTTCTCTATTCAAAGGGAAGAAAATAATGTATTTGAAAACTAGAGCCCTCAGAGTAGCTTCTAGAATACCCAGGATTAAGGGAATGGGAGAAGTGTCTGTCTGCTATAGGGTTACTCCTGTGAAGAATGACTGTAAAAAGAAATGTAATTTGAAATGCAATTAAAGGGATCCCTGAATGAAATGAGAAGAGAAATGGAAATGATGCCTTCTGTAGAACACTAGGTGTGCATAACAATGTCATGGGTAAATGGCCATCTGATAAAGAGGTTTTAATTAAACTAAATAATTTATTATTCATTATACTTCAATGAATTAAAATGGGATATCATCTAAGTTGCTTTATTTCTCTGAAACAGGATTGTATACCATAAATTCAGTGCATCATGTGTTCTCAAGCAGGAAAACGTCCAGGTTAATAAAATGTAGGCAAGATAATAATTAATTTCAATAATATCTTAACCCTTAGAACATCCATCCGAGTTTTATCCCCTCTGCATGGTGAAATATTATTTTAGTTGCGGCAAGCTTAAATGAAGAAAAGTTTTGTATAGGGACAATTATTTTAATTAAATCGAAGCCCCTGAACTAATGAAGTTACATAGAAGAATATATGCATATTGGAGATACACACACATATACATGTATTCATTGTATATCAGTTGTAATATTCTAGGATTACACACATATACACATGTGTACACAATAATGCCTCTCAATATGTAATTTAAAGGGATTATGGAAATAACTTATATAATTTGATATTAAATTTAAATAATTAAATTAATTTAAATTAAATATTAAATATGTAACACAATTACATATATGGTAGCTTGGTGATGCAGTAGATAGAGCTATGGGCCTGGAGTCAGGAAGACGAGTTAAAATGTAGCCTTAGATACTTACTAGCTACATGATTCTGAGTAGGTCATGTACCCTGTTGCCTCAGTTTCCTCATCTGTAAAATGAAAAGGAGAAGGAAATGGCAAACTAGTATCTTTGCCAAGATAACCTCAAATAGGGTCACAGAGAATCAGACGTGATTGAAATGAGTAAGCAAGTATATACATACACACATGATATATAGTATATATGTATATGTGCATGTATATATATACACACATATACATACACATATATGTATATGTGTTCACATATACTAAAGTCATAGAGAAAGGCACCATTGAAAAATGAGAGGTAGCCTCCCACTAAAAAAGACCTAGGTCCAAGTTTCACCTTTGACACTTACTTGTTATTTGTGATCATGGACAATTCACCTAGCCTCTCAATTTCCCCAGGAAGATTTAGAAAATTAGAAAAAAACAGTTTCAGAATAAATAGTTGTTCTTTTGCATTGGTGAAGGAAGTTTCTTCATCGGGAGTTGCACATGTTGATAAAATCATAGACTCAAACCTCCACCTCATATATATGTACACAATATTTGAATGTCTGAAAACACATGCATCATGTACATAAAATTGCATACTATATCTTTGTGTGTGATGAATATGATTTATATACATACATAATTTTCTCTTTACACAAGAAACACACAGATATACATACACATGTGTGTCTGTGTTTGTGTATGTATTGCACTCACAAATTCAAGTGGACGCATAAGTGTACACCTACTTAAATATATTTTGTATAGGCATATCTAATTTGCACTTGATAGAGGCATGTTACAGAGTGATGGACTTGGAGTAAAATTTGTTAAATGGGAATTCTGCACCTAACACTATCTCTATTATCATGGGAAAGTCACTTCAACTGTCAAAGCATCAGTTTCTTCATATGAAAAACTATGGGTAATATCACTTCAAGTGTCTATTACAAAAGTTGTCATGGAGAAAGCAGTTTGTAATTAATAAAACAATTAATGTGAGTTATTATTATACCTTATTAACTGGATCCAGAAAAATACAATATTTGATGAAATAACATTACAAAGATAGTTCTATTTCTTCCCTAAGAACAATATTATTCATAATATAAATGAAATATCAACCAATCTATGTCTTACTGGGGCTTTGAAACTGAATTTTCATCCTAATGATACTACAAAACTTTGGGGAGCAATCTTTTAGAGCATATGCCTATAGATTTATGAAACATAAATGAGAAAATTTATTACTTCCTTTCTTCCACTAAAGTCCTCCTCCACAATCTCTTCTTGTTGTAGACATAACCTCAGGACTTAACAGTTATACTGGCAGAGTGAAAATTTTGGTAGGTCTTACCCAGCTGGGAAATCTTGTCACATAGGACCAGCAACAGACTATCAAATGAGGACCAGCTCAGTGCTACAAGGTGAAGGTTTTAGATAAATATCAAGTCATGGTGCAAGCTACTAAAACAAAGAGGAATACTCTCCCCTGCATTTTCATGATGCAACTCTACCTTCTTTCTTCTACCTATCTGGCATCCCTTCTTATTCTAATATTCTAATTTAGTAGTTGTTCATCTATGTTATGTCTGTAAACTGTGGTATCCCCCAAGATTCTGTCTTGGTCCCTGTTTTCTTATATTTCTGTATTATCTCACTTGGTAATCTCACTAGTTCTCTTAAGTTCAATGATTATTTCTATGCTGAAGATTTCCAGATCCATATATGCAGCTCTCTTCTGAGTTCTACCCCACATCACCCACTCCACTGTCTATTAGACATGTCAAGCCAAATGTAGGCAAAGTTATGCTGGACCCAATTCTAACAGATTATTACATTTCATTGACTAAATGTTATAAATCAGGTCCTCCTTAATTGTTTTGTTGCAAGGTTAGTGGTACCCTCAATAATAATTAGGAAGTTTGACAAAAGTGTGAATTTGAAAGAAAAAGGTAATGGCTTCTCTTTTGGGCACATTGAGTTTTAAGTGCCTTCAGTCAGGGTCCAAGCATTCTGGAGAACAACTTGGAATAACACCTAAAGGGCTATGAAACTGTGCATACTCTTTGACCCAGCAATTCTGCTTATTGAGTCTGTATCCCAAAGAGATCAAAGAAATGGGAAGACGACCTATTTGTACAAACATATTTTTTTTTTTTTTATTAAGCAATTGGGGTTAAGTAACTTGCTCAAGGTTACACGGCTAGTCATTTTGATTTATGCGTGGGTGCTCATTTTCTGAGGCCGGATCTGATCTCGGGTCATCCAAACTCCGAGGCCGGCACTCTTACTCACTGCGCCACCTAGCCGCCCCTGTACAAACATATTTACAACAGCTTTTTGGGTGATAGTGAAGAATTGGAAATTGAGGGAATGCCCATCAATTTGGGAATGACTGAACAACTGTAGTATATGATTGTGATGAAGTACTATTGTACTATAAGAAATGGTGAGCAGTCTGGTCTCAGAAAAACCTGTGAAGTTGTATATGAGTTGATGCAAAGCTAAATGAGGACAACCAGAACAATTTACAAGTAACACCAGTATTATAAAAACGGTAATCTGTGAAAGACGTAGCTACTCTAATTTAGACAGTGATCTAAGATAATTCCAAAGGACCCATGATGAAAAATCCTATCTACCTCCAGAGAGAGAACTGATGAACTCTGAAGTGCAGATTAAAGCATAATTCCTTTTCTTTATTTATTTTTTCTTCTTTTGTGAGTTTTCTTTTTCTACATGTCTAATGTAGAAATGTTTTGCATGATTTCATAAGTATAATCAGTATCATTTTTCTTGCCTACTCAAGGGGTAGGGAGAAGTGGAAAGAAGGTAGAGAATTAGCAACTCAATTTAAAAATGAATATTAAAATTTTAAAAATACAACTGGGAGACATTTACATACACATATATGTAGGTATACACATACACACACATATATGCACATCCATTATGTATGTACCACAGATGTGTAATTTCATGTTTGATGTTCATTTCCTGTTCTACCATTTATATGAAAATGATTATTTTATTTAAATTGTTAAGCTTAGAATATTTTTTGTTAGAAACAAAGGGAGAGAAATCTGTCAACCCTGAAGCAATGAACCAAAGGCAAACCATGAGCTAAAGGAGACGGATTGGTATATACTCTTAGCTTCTGTGACCTCAGTCGGGCAGTGCCTAGCTAGCCACTGTGCTGTGCTAGATTTCTACTCCCAGTACTTGCACAGATTATGTGCAGAAGAAACATTTAATAAATGCTTGTTGACTGGATGATTGATTTATGTCACTAAAGAGCATCTAAAAGTTATTTAAGAATTCCAAGCTTTAATAAAGGACCCACTTACAGAGTTACTTGAGTACCTTGATTGAATCAATGGATGGATGAATAGATGACAAGTAAATGAATGGATGGATGAGAGGTCAAAACATCCTTAGTGCATTTCTTGCATAATTTGATATTGTTTTTTAATGTGATGGTTACTCTCATTGTGGTGGGTAGAACCTCTCTGGGTTCTCAAAGTCTCTGCCAATAGAGCATTAGTTCTAGACTGATCAAACTTCAGGAGACTTAGATACTTACCTATAGGACTGAAATTAAATGACTTGCCTGGAGTCATACAGACAATGTAGTAATATATAGGAGACCCTTTAGAATGTAAACTATTTAAGAGTTGGGATCCCTTTGAAATTAAAACCAACTTTTGGGAATAGGAAGAGTTTTAATCTTTGTATTTGTATCCACAGTTCCTAGCATAGAGCCTGGCACATAGTAGGTGCTTAATAAATATTTGGTCATTGAACAGCAAGAAATACTTGTTGATTGAATAAAAACTGAGGACCTCTCTTTGCTGATGCAGGACCTTCCAGTCTTAGCCCTTGATTTTAGTTTTAGGTTAATTTTCCTCTTCACTGCTGAGTTTCCATCAGGATTCCTAGATTACTAACTCTTTGAATGAAACGTTTTTAGCTACAATCAGGAATCCCTAAAGCTATTTTGGTTACTGTGGTGACTTCCATTTTTTAAAAATATAATTTAGCATATGCTTTTCTGCTTCAACCAATTCCCCTTTTTTGCTTGGATGATAGCATACATATCTGAGAACAGAATCTTTAAACTCTTTATTTTTATTCTTCCCTGGTTGCTTCATGTTATTCCTTTCTCAAATGCATACATATCATTGTAATGAAACTAATTTAAAACTCTGTTCAAAAACATTTACATTTTCTTCAAAATGTTCTGCTATGTGGATAAAGGGTCTTTCAGAAACTAGTTAGCACAAAAAAAAAAATATTTCAGAAAGTCTGTAAAAGTTGCAGGCTGCTATTCCTCCCTAGGGTAACTTGTTGGAAAGTCTGTTAATTAAATAAGAATTGAATGCAAATTAATTGAAACAAGTCTCACTCCACTGGATAACTGAAGAAAGGGATCTTATTCCAATCTTCATGATAGGAAATTATTTTATGGAAAGGATTTTACCTGGGGTCCATGAACCCCTAAAATTTTAGACTGTCAGTGAACTTGGAGAAAAATAACATTTTTTTCACTAACCATTTGGTTTCTTTTATAGCCTTATGTATTTTATGCATTTATAAATATTATTCTGAGGAATGCTAACAGGCTTCACTAAACTGACCAAGGGGTTCATGACATTAAAAGGGAAAAAAAAGTGAAGAATCTTCTGAGACTGAGAAAGCCCTTTTCCTGAGTTGGCTTTTCTCCCCAAAGCCTGGGAAGTTTAGGTTGGACTAGGGTGGGGGATGTTCCTTCCATGCGTGTATATATTCAGAGTGGGACTGCACATTGTCCCACAAATCCTCCTTGACTCCCTGCCAAATTTATTTTAGGCACAGTTGCAGCAACTTACGCTCTACAGAAAAGGGAACCAACCTAAAAAAAAAAAAAACTTGGTATATTGGCCATATACTGCTTTTCTTCCTTTCTAATTGAAAGAGGAAGGAAATACCATACTTTTGAGAGATGACTGCTTTGAGAAAGAGCCATAATAAGGTTGAGGAGAAATAAATAGGCAACGATGATGATAATGATGTTGATAACTGAGATTGCAATAGGACTTTGCTATTCATAAAACACTTTCCTGATAACAATCCTTCAGAATTATGTGACATAAGTATTATAAAATGAGAGAGTGAGTGGATAAAAAAGAATCATTGATTACTTAATAATGATACAATGTATAAAGTGTTTTAAAATTTACAGAGCACTTGTATATGGTGTTTTATTTGATCCTCATACAACTGTGTGAAACAGGTGCTATTATTTTTCCTATTTTACAAATGAGGAAACTGAGGAAGACAGGTTAAATGCCATGCCCAGGGTCATGTAGCTACTATCTGAGGCAGAATTTGAACTCACATGTCCCTGACTTAAAATCTAGCACTTTCCACACTGCGTCGTAGTTTAGGACTGGCAAGCATTGAACTCAGCATTGTGGATATAAAAACAAAATCAAGACAATTCCTGACTTTAAGGAGCTTAGAATCTAATGGAGGAAGCAACACATACAGGAAAGAAGTGTGCAGGGAAAGGTGTTATGGTCGTGGGAGTCTCAAAGACACTGAGCTGAATAACAGAGCAAATCCCTTAAAATAACTGAGCAATTCCCTTTTCTAAAGGTAATGGCAATTGTGATTTGATAATAGTTCTTGACAGTAAGGTCAGGGAGCTGGGAAGGGAGGTTTCAAGCTCAGCAGCATTTTGTAGAATAGAAACTAGAGGCTTAGATAAGGAATTTTCAGGATCACAGTGACTCTAACACAAGCCTTCTGACCCTAAAGGCATCCCTTCCCCTCTCCCCAACCAAACCATGCTCTGGATATCTAGAGTGCTAATGGGAATTTGAAAATCTTCCCTGCCCCTTAATAAGCCTAAGGCAATTTGAATATGTTTCCTGTTTTGAAGATCTTCCCTGTCCCCAAATAGACAGAATATAATCATATGGAGCCTGTGTTGGGAAGAGTTTGCTGAAGGATAGAGCAGAGACCACAGGAAACTGGGAGTCAGAGCAGTTAGAATTGGAGGCAGGAAAGGATGCATGCAGGGAGACAGTTAGGCTTGTTAGCAGTTAGACAGTTAGACAGTTAGCATACTCACAGTTGCCATTGGCACTGTGAATATTATATTGGTCCTAAAATATCAAAATAAGGGGGGAATTTCAGAAAGGAACATTTTATTTAGTGCTTGTATATGAATTAAGTTTAGAAGAAACAAATAAGGGAATGCAATATTTCCTACATTATTTGGATGGAAGGCAGGGTATCTAAGGTATCTAAAATTTTGTTTACAATCTTCTTTTAAAAGTGTCATCTTTAAGCAAAATTTTTTTTTTGAACTGTATTTTGGGAAGGAGCCCTTGTGATAAAATTGTGGCAATACACAGGCAAAAGTCCCACGGGATAGTCAGGTATGGAGAGGTTAAATTTGCATCCGAGAGTAGAATTCTCGTGTCAATGAGATCAGAAATCCATTTGAGCAAATATTCTTTCTTCAAAAAAAAAAAATCCAATCTTATGCAGAGGTGTCATAGTGTAGTGAAAAGAACACTGTGCAGAAAAACCTGGGCTTCAGTCCTTCCTCTTCCACTTACCAGCTCTATAACATGACCATGGCCAAGTAATTGAACTTTTCTTCATTTATAAAATAAGGATAATAATACTAGAACTGATGTAAGAAAAAAAACATTAGTAATATTAAACTCTTTAGAAATGGGAGTCATTACTATTCTAACTATTATTGCATATTTTGATAAAAATTCTTGATCTTGTAGTGGTGTTTCATGCAATATTTCCTACATTGCTTGGATAAAGGGCAGGGTCTGGAGGGTTAGGATGCCTATATTAATGAACCATCCTCATAGCTGGAAGACTTTTTCTCTATAGGTGTCTACATTAGTCAGCTTCCATTTGCTCAAGAGGCAACTTTTTGATCTTCTGATAAGATCTGTTGTTCAGTGTGACTCATTAAATTAATATTCCAGTACAAATTAGTTTTGTATGTGTTTGTTGTGGGTAAGTCAATCTTTCCTATTTATTGTTTTACTCATCAACAATCTTTTTTCTTTCCTTTTCACCTATCCCCCAACTGAAGAAGACAAGTAAAATTACTGCTACATACATGTATAATTAAGCAAAATAAATTTTTGTATTGGTAATATCCAGTGTGTGTTTCTGCACACACGTGTGCATGTGCACACACACACACACAAACACACACACACATACACACACACACACACACACACTACCTCTTTCTGGGTTCTGAATCTTTCCCTCTCTATCAGGAGGCTGGTAGCATGTTTCATCATTAGTCTTCTGGAATAAGATTTCCCAAGCATTTCAAAGTTTTGTATTTTTTTTTATTTTTTTGTTTTGTTTGTTTTTGGTCGTTAGAGCATGGTTGTTATATAAGTTGTTCTGGTTCTGCACATTTTATTCTGCATCACTCCATGCAAGTCTTCCCAGTTTTCTCTGAAACCATCCCTTACACATTTCTTATATCACTATAGTATTAAATCACACACATATACTGTAATTTGCTCAGCTATTTCCTAATTGATAGCCACACCCTCAGGTTTTTGGCAGTAAAATAAATAGCTATCAACATTTTTTTGTAAATCGTTATTTATAGGTTTTGGTTTGTTTGGGGATTTTTTTGGGGGGTTGTTCTTTGCTTAGGTATAATCTCTCCCTTAATCCACTCATCTACACTCCCTGTAATTCCATTTATCCTTTGTTCCCCTTTCCTTCCTATTTCTCTGTTGAATGAAATGTATTTCTGCAGTCATATTCTGCACTCTGTATATATTCTTCCCTCCTTTGCCAGTTCAGAGAAGAGCAATGTTCAAGTGTCAGTCACTCCCCACTAGCAGAACAACTTATATCATGATAATCATGCATTCATTTTTACCTTTTTTATGTTTCTCTTCGTTCCTGTGTCTGAACTTCAAAGTTTCTATGAAGCTCTGGCCTTTTCATCAGGAATGCTTGGAAGTCTCCTATTTCATTAAAAACCCATTTTTTTTTTTACCACTTCTAGGGTTATATCCCAAAGAGATCATAGAAGTGGGAGGAAGACCCATATGTACAAAAATAGTTTTAGCAGCCCTTTTTGTGGTTGCAAAGAATTGGAAAATAAAAGGGTGCCCATCAATTGGGGAATGGCTAAACAAGTTGTGGTATATGAATGTAATGGAATATTATTGTGCTATAAGAAATGAGGAGGTGACAGATTTCATAATTACCTGGAGAGACTTATACAAACTGATGCCGAGCGAGAAGAGTAGAATCAGAAGAAACTTGTATACAATCACAGACATACCATATCTGTGATGACCAACTATGACAGACTGGACTCTTTTCAGCAATGCAGTGATATAAGTTAATCCCGAAAGACTCAAGAAAGTGAGAAATGTGCCATCCAGAGATATAACTAGAAAGAACTGAGCCTGAATCCTGATGGAAGCAAACTAAATGATCTTGTTCTTTTCATTGTTTGGTTTTATTTCTTCCTTACCATCTTTCATCCCATCTAGTACAATACGCCTTTGTAATTGGAATAATGTCTAATATGAATGCATTTGCAGACCCTATACTGTACTATATGCTGTTGTGGGGGGAGGGGGGAAGGAAGTAAAGGAAATTTGAAAATCAAGGAACTATGGAATCGAATCTTGTTAACTGAAACTAAACTAATAAATTAATAAAAAAAATCCATTTTTTTTTCTCTTAAAGAGGAAAATATTCAGTTTTGCTGGGTAACTTATTCTTTGCTATAAGCCTATATCCTTTGACTTCTGAAAAACCATACTCCAAGCTCCCTGCTCCTCTATAGTGGTGATTGTTAAATCATAAGAAATCCTGACTGTGCTCTTTTTTTTTTTTCTTGTTGCTTGTAGAATTGGCAATGTTCTATGTATATGGCTTTGAAACTCTGAACCTTGGCTACTCTGTACTTGGAAGTTTTAATTTTGGGATTTCTTTTTGAAGGTCATGAGTGGATTCTTTGTATTTCCACTTCGACCTCTCTGAGTTCACAGCAGTTTTCTTTTAAGATATTTCAAAATATAATGTCTACACTCTTATTTCAGTTATAGGATTCCATTATCTTACCTTGATCTAACTTCCAAATCTGTTGTTTTTGCTATAAGACACCTTACGTTTTCTTCTATTTTAATTTTTTTTCTTTTTAATGTTTTTTTTCCTCTGGAGTCATTGGTTTCTATTATTTTCATTCTAATTTCTATATGGTTTCTTACCTGGGAAAGGTTTTTTTATCTTTTGTACCAAGCTGTTAATTCCTTTTCTAATTCTTCCATACAACTAATTTCTTTTCTAATTTCCCTTCCATTGTTCTCTTTTCATTTGTTAAAATATATAAATGAACAAATAAATAACTCTTGCTTCATCTTTTCCCAGAATTTTAACAGAAGATGGGCCTTGGATGTGCTTTCCTTTGAGGTCTTCCTAATAGATGTTTTGGTGCTTTTAGGTTTGTCTTGTGTCTTTGTGTCCCCACCACTGAAATAATTTTTTTGTTGAGACTCTTATTTTGTTTGCTTGTTCTTCAAATATGTACTTGCTAATGTTGGAGTATTAGGGCAGGGCTCTGTGCATTTCTGAAGGGAATGTCTGGGCTCGTCCTGTTGCCACTTTCTTTAAGTCTTTAGTATTATGTTACTTCAGAATCTCAGGACCTGCTAAGGTTGAGGACCTGCAAGTTTTTAGTCCCCCAAAAGTGGTTTGATTCTGAGCAAATTCTAATTATTGCTCCCTTGTTCTGAACTCGGCATGTTTCTGATATAGGTTTAAGTCTAAGCAACAGGACTGTGTATTTCCCCATTTTACATTCCAATAGACTACTGCTGGGTTCAGCTACTATCAACTAGCTAGAAAGTTCTGCTCTTTCACAGTGACAGAAGTGCGTGTTCCTTTTTGGTCTGGGACTCCTGCCCCCATTTTTTCTGCTATATGTGTCAGATAGGGTTATAGGCAAGAAGACCCTCTTTTACTCCTGGAGTCAGATCCACATAAGTGCTACTTGCTAATAAACTTATTTCTCTCTTGCTTCACAGTTTGGGGCCTGCAACCACTACTCACCCTGTAATGTCCCCCATAGGCACAGGTCTTCTCAGTCTGCCCTAGATCTGTGACCTAGAACTACGTAGTGAGTGACAAACCTGTCTCTTGGCACTTGTTCTAATATTATTCACATATTTAAACCCCTCTTTACTAGATCTAGGTGGCTCAGTCGATAGAGTGCCAGACCTGGAGTCAGGAAGACTCATCTTCCAGAATTCAAATCTGACCTCAGATACTTAAGTTATGTGACCCTGGGCAAGTCACTTAATCTAATTTAATCATCTATAAAATGATCTGGAAAAGGAAATAGCAAACCACTACTGCTACATACGTGTATAATTAAGCAAAATAATTGCTTGTATTGGCAATATCCAGTGTGTGTGTGAGTGTGTGTGTGTGTGTGTGTGTGTGTGTGTGTGTGCTATTTTCTTTGCCAAGATTACTCCAAATCGGGTCACTAAGAGTCAGATACATCTGAAAAATAACCAAGCAACAGTACTAGATCTTGGACCTGCCCTTGCCATGGTGCAGAGCCTCTCCCTGCATTTGGATGGTCCATGTGGCACTCTTCTGGCTTCACTGTCTCCAGTTTCTATATACTTCTCTGTCTGTCTCATGCTAATTTGGGCTTAAAAATAACTCAGTGATTTTTCTTGATTTTTTTTTTTTAATTAGGATTTGGTCTAGTGCATTTTCTATATCTGTTTGGAATTCTTTTTTTTTTTTTAAAACAAATGCTTTATTAACTTCTGGTTTACATCATTCATTTCTGCCAGATTTTGAGTTACAATTTTTTCCCCATTTTTCCCCTATCTGCCTCCCCAGAATAGCAGTTCCACAAGATATCCCCTCATCCAATTTGCTCTCTCCCATATCTTCTCCCATACACCCTTCGACTTTACCATTAGGGCACGGTGAATCTCTGTGCCCCAATGCCTGCACATCTTATCTCCCAATTACATGCAAAATAGTATTATTAATAGTATTTATATAAATAAATTATATATATATGAAAAAAGCCGAGGCATTCCCCAAATACTGGTCCCAAAGTCCATAGGGCACTAACTTCTCACTTTGTCCTAGCATGTCTGTGTTGATAATTCTGGAATCACCACAGCTTCTGGTGTTCTGGGGTCCCTCCACCCAGCTGCTGGCCCGGCCACCCTGGGGCTAACACCAAGGCTCATGTGGTCCTGGGCTCAGCTGCCAGAGCTCACTGAGCTGGCCGCTCCCAGAGCGCTGTGCTGGCTGCTCCCTGCAGGGCTGCTGGGCTGTCCTCAGTGGGAGGTTAGCTTCTCTGTGTTGTTCTGTGGGTGCTAGACCTCCAGAAGTTGTTCAGAGTCCACCTTTTACATTATTTGGAAGTGGTGTGGGGGAGAGCACCTTGGAAGTGCAGTTTCTACTCTGCCATCTTGGCTCCACCCCTGCAGAATTCTTTTCTTGTTGTTGTTGTTAAATAGGGAGCTTACTGCATTTCTTCCTCCTACTCAGCTATCTTGACTCTGCCTTCCAACTTTTCCTATTTTTTCAAGAGCCTGATAGTTTAAGAATAGCAAAAATTGGAAATGAACATCAATATATCTAGTACCTGACATTTTGATCAATGTGGGCGCTGCCCCTAATCACACACACTAAATCCATCTGTTATTTATAATTTAGCAAGTTAAGTGAAACTCAGAGTTTAAGTGAGTTGAGATTTGAACCCCTTCTTTGCAAAACCAAGTATAGAAATCTATGTATCCCATGCTGCTTCTTGGACATCAAACATTGGCATAAGGAATATTCATAGTATCAATCATAATAGCTCATGTTTACATAACTTTTGAAGTCTTATTGGTATGATTGAAGGTTATATGCTTGAATAGAAGGAAGATCAAACTGGGGCATGAAGGCAGGAAATAGCAATCTTGAGGCCTTTTTTATTCAGTCTATTTCCCTTAATACTACAGTATGAATCATACATTTTATTCTCTAGTTCTGTGGGGTGATCCTTCTAATCTAATTTAAGAATATTTTCACAGGGATGAAATACATCAGCTCCCTATGCTTTAGAATTTACAATTTTAAAAAAAGAAAAAAGGTAAGTTTTATTTTATTTTTTTCTTTTTGGGTGAGGGTGTGTGACAGGGTTTGTTTTTTTGTTTCTTTTTTGCCAACAATGTTCTCAGCATCCCACATGATAGATAAACCATGAGTGCTTAAGGTACAAGAAGATGAGCTAAAAAAAAAAAGAGAGAGAGGAAAATCTCAGGTCAAAATTCAGTTCAGTTATTTAAGTGCTTTCTGTTCCACTATGAGGTGAGATGAAAATTTAGAGGGAGAAGTATATAGCATGTGACTCAGCGTGTAATGATCGAGAAACACCAACATATTTTGACCTCCAAGCTTTGTTTCTGAATCTCAGACTTTACCATCATCAATTAGTTGCCCCTTTACCATGAAACACCCCTCGATACCTGTGACCTTCTCACCATGTAACACCACAATCACATTCTGGCCTTATTTTTCCATTGATATGTTCTTTCTGGGGCCTCCATTTGGGGATGGGCTCGAGCAAGACATGCTTCATTTCACTTCTGGCCATTGTTCTGACTCTATGGACTTTGACATCACTGCCCTCATCATACCTCAAGAGTACCTTCTCCTCCCATCAATGCTTTCCCCTTTCCCTCCCCATTCACTTTTTAGCTGCTTTTTTATATATCATCCTTCACCACTAGAAAGTAAACTCCTTGAGGGCAGGGACTGTATTTTTTTGTTTATTTATATTTTTATGCTTAGTACAATACCTGACACATAGTTAATGCTTAATACATTAATACATTAATGTTTAATACATTAATACATTTAATACATACTTGTTGCCTACATGCCTGCCCATATTGACTTCCTGAAAGTGAAAAGGCATAGCACAAGGTCAAGCTGTAAAAATTAACATGAATCCAGGAGCACCCAATAGCATTTTTTACATGATTATTACCCTAGCAATTACAGTATTGACTGAGAGCTTAGCTTAATTTGTATCAACAATACAAAGATCATTTTAGTCTTTCTTCTCTAATTTCCTTGAACAGAAAAAAGTCAGGGATTTGCAATATCTCAATGTCTTGGAACTTGCTGTGTATTGTATCCACTAAATTTGTTAGGAATACAGTATATCCAAATTTGAAAACCTCAAGTTAATCCTGGGGATTATCTTGGTTCCCATCTCAAGGAGCTGTTCACAAGATCTCTGTTTTTTTCTGTGTTTACCACAAAGTAGGAATCCATTTTCTGTTGAGATCAATTGGACTGAACTGAGAATATAAATTATGAGAGACACACAGGCTACTGGCTGGAGAGCAGGCTCAGATTTAGGATGATCTGGGTCCAAGTGCCATCTCTGATAGCTATCATTAGATACTAAACTCCTTGAGGACAGGGACTGCCTTTTGCCTCTTTTTGTATTCCAAGTGCTTAGTAAAGAGTCTCTCATATAGTAGGTGATTAATAAATATTTACTGTCTGATTTATTGATTGGCTATGTGACTCTGGGCAAGTCATTTAACCACTGTCCAAGGAAGTTCTCTAATAACTTAAGTTTCAGAGCAATTATTGAGTTCTATAGTACATTCACATATCATAGGTTTAATACCAAAAAAGAAGGTCTAATGACCTGAAATTTGGTCAGTAGGGAATGAATTGTTTCCACAATAAGTCATCAAGTTTATGTTCTATGTTATAGAGAAGTTATGATCTGCAATGATAGAAGTAGTACTTGCAACATAACTCACATGGGTCTTTTGAAATTCAATAGTGCATCTTTGGAAGTTTGAAGTATATCTGCTTATAGAATAAGATAAGTGAAATTAGAATTTAAGTAAACTTTTTAAAAAAGTGAATAACTTTCCATGTCCCAATGCTTGCCAATTTTTTCTTGTAAAACTTTAAATTGTAAAATTCTGCAGGAAAACATTGTGTAATTCTTATAGCATTGTTGGGAAACAGGCCTATCACACAATTTATAATACTGTGTCTCAGTGCAGACTCAGAAAGGTTCAGAATAACAAAGTCCTATACAAGGGAACATGAAGCCCACAATAAAACATTCAAGCAAGCCAGCTTTATTGACGAAACATACAATATAAAGGTCTATTAGGAAGTATGATCAAAACAGATCAGATCAGGTCAGCTAAGACCTAAGTGGAACTGGACTCACTTTTCTGGCATCCCAGAAAGAATGGGGCACAGTACCTCATTGAAGTATGATGGGCTTTTATAGGGTTCTTAGATGGGTATAATAGGATCAGGGATTGGAGGAAGGAATTATGGAGCCAGGACCTGGGTCGTGATGCTGATTCATACCAGTCAATGGTAAGAGGAGGCGGGGAGAAGATGCTCCTGAGAAATTGATGGCTAGTTGACATTCAGTTTTGCCACCAGCAAGGAAAAAGAAAAAACAAAACAAAACTTTGGGTCCCTACTGCTGATATTACTCTGACAGTAACTCGAGAGTTTTGATCTTCCCAGGGCTGCTTTGCTTAGCCAGATGTGGACACTACTAAGATCATTAAACTATGTCACATCAAGAGTTATTTTTTTCCTTTGTTTTTTGCAACTATGCTTCTGGGGACATAATTTGACTTATATCTCTATGTGATACAATAAAACTCACTAATCAAATTCCATTGTATTTCATATTTGAAACTGAGGTCCAGGGAGTTTGAAACTTATCTAGTATCAGAAGCTACTAACACCTGCAAATGTTATTAAAGAGCAGAGCTTGAATTTGAACACTCTTCCTCTGATTCCAAATTGATTGCCCCTTCTTTTTGCTTGTCCAACATGGACAGGATGAGAAGGCCTGGATGAGCCCTGATCTGTGTTGGTAGAGAGAACCAATGGCAATGAGATAATAGATCAATCAAAGGGAGGATATATGTTTAAATATAATAAGGAATTACATTATAACTGCTCTATTAACTTTTACATCATCAGAATGGGAAAGATGAATTTCTTCTATTGATATCAGGTCATTCTCTCATCAAAATTTTGTTCAGTTCTCTTTTGTACCGCATAGCTAAAAATACTTTGTACTTTTTCAGTCTGAAGATGACTGCCTCTGAATGGCATCATTTTCATCTTTCATGTGAATTATTCCATGTTTTTATGAATCTAACTCAAACATAGTATTATTTGGGCATATATATTAGCTAATCCACAAAAATCCATTTTTTTCTTTAAACGGTCATTTTATAATCATTAAAGGGAGATTAGAAGCTTCCCTGTTACCTCAGTATTGAATTTTTCTTTTTCACATCAAAGTGATATCTGAGAAGGAAGATCTGGGATAATAAAAGCTTATTTATTGCAGCTGGCTTCAAAAAATGCAGCCTTGTAAGCCTAATGAAATACAAGTAGAGAATGATATTCAGCTTGAATTGTCAGTGACACTATAGATTACTATAGGAAGCACTTTGTTAGAATTTATTGACAAGGGGTTGCACATACTTTTTGCCAGATCCCCCCCAAATGAACGGTGTATATGTGTGTGTGTGTGTGTGTGTGTGTGTGTGTGTGTGTGTGTGTGTGTGTGTGTGTGTGTATAAATGAGGATGTGATAAATTAGTTACTCATTAACCTTATTTTTTCCCCACATAGCCAGGGGTGGTTCCAAAGTCACTTTTCAAAGGTGTTTCCATCTCTCCTTCAAGGACTTCAGGGGTGGGGAATCTGCAGTCTTAAGGTCGCATGGGGTACTCTAGGTCCTCAAGAGCGGAAGGGCTAGAAGAGCTAGAGGACTGCATGTAGCCTCGAGGCTGCAGGTTCCCCACACCTGGTAAATAATAGCTCCATTATCTTTTCCTTCCACATTTGTGTGGAAAGACCCAACAAAAGCATCTTCCTTTTTTGTGAACTCTACTTTTATTACATGAATACAAAATATATTTGAAAGACAAAGTGAAAACAGATATCACAATAAGAAGTGATTCAGAAAAACAAGTGAAGTACAAATTCAACAATACTTCTGTTTCAATGTATCTAATCTCCACCCTTCTTGAGGCAAAATGCCCATATGGCAAAACATTGAAAGATTTGTGAGTATAAGAGCTAAGAAAAAAAAAAACCACCCAAACAAACAGCAGTATTTATAATGATATTTTATAGCATATTTCCTAATGACATAATTAAATTCCTTCTGGGAAATTGATTTAGATTCTTTGGTAAACTATTAGCCATTTCATGTCAATAGTGCTTTCATTAATGCATCTGTTATTTCATCAATGTGGGAACTCTCTCAGCAGATGCAGAGAGGAATACATCTACTCACTCTGTGTTCTTTTTTAAAATTATTCATATACTCCCATATATTGTATCCATATTATCCTATAAATATTCTATAAAGAATTTATCCAGTGCTCAGGAGACACAGGAATATAACATAGCCCTAGAGCTACAAGGTCCATCACAGACCATCTTGTCTATTTCATTTTACAAATAAGGAAACCAAGGCCCAAACTAATTAAGTGACTTGTCCAAAGTCATACGGGTAGGCTGTAACAGTGTCACTGTGTTACACTGTGGCACTGAGAATAAAAAGACAAAAGCAAAAATAGCTTTTGCCCTCAAGGACATTAAAGTATAGGTAAGGGAAACAACATGTTCCTGTAGTAATGTATTCAAAATAGGTACAAGGAGATTTTAAAGGTAAGGTCTTAGCAATTGTGGGTATTAGAGAAGTCTTCAGGTGGCACTTTTCTTCCCTCCCTCTTTTCCTTCCTCCCTTTCCTCCATCCCTCCCTCTCTCTCTCCCTTCCTTCGTTCCTTTGTTCCTTCCTTCCTTCCTTCCTTCCTTCCTTCCTTCCTTCCTTCCTTCCTTCCTCCCCTTGTTTCCTCCTCAGTTTCAAGGCTTTAAGCTGAGCCTTGAGGTAGATTATGGGTTCTGAAAGATGGAGACGGGGAGACAGTACATTCCTGGCACTGAAGACAGCCATTACAAAGACACAGAGGCAGGAAAAGACAGAGCAGGTATGAGGTACAGCAAAGAAAGCAATTTTGCTGCTCTACTACGTGTGAAGGAGAGTGTTGTGTAATAGGAAAGTTGGGGCCAGGTGGTAAAGGGTTTTAAATGCCATAGAGAAGAATTTATACTTGATTTTTCAGGTATTACAGAGCCACTGGATTTTATTGGATATGGGAGTAACCCGGTCAGATTTGTGCTGAATGAAAAATTAGTTTGACAGGTATGAAGGACTGATTAAATTCAAGTCTTCTGACTCAAGAGCTATAGGATCATAGGATCATAGATTTTTTTAAACAAAGAAGGACCTGGGGGGTTGAGTCGAAATTCTTCATCTTAGAGATAAGGAAGCTAAGTGTAAGAGAGGTTAAAAAGTACTATATAGCCAGTGTTTTTTTTTCCTATTCTACTAGTATTCCTCAATCTTTTAATATTACCCTTCAGAGCAGACTACAGCTAAGTGAGAAGGAGCCCCAGACAGCAGATACCCCCACCCCAAATGTGATTTGCAGCCATCTCACCACAGGACAGAAGATTGGTCATTGGTGGGTAAGAGAAATTTCAGGGCTGGCAGCAGGGACAGCAGCTTCTCCTGGGTCTATCAGCCCACTGTGTGGATGTTTAAAAATCACCTACCTGAACTTCCAGGGGCCAAGATAGCAGAGTAAACCCTAGCTGCTTTAATCCCTTTCCTTGACCCCGAAAACCCAGAGATAAATATCCCACCCAGAGTAAAATCTTGAAATAGTGGAAACAGCCTCAGGCTTGTGAGTCACTGAGGAAAGCTGGAGTTTTAATATCACCCCTCATTCTATGACCAGTTAGCTTCCTTTTCCAGTTGAACATATCCTTTATGTTCCTTCTCACATGAATCATTTTTGGTCATATATCACAGCTTACCTAAGTCTACTATAGTTTGAGTCACATTTTGATTTTTCTGTGATCAATGTTCCATGATCTATAGTACTACTAAGCATCATCTATTAAGGAGCAAACTGAAACATCATACAAAGCCCAGGTCAAAAATGTGACTGAAGTTATTTCAGAGATAATTAACCCGGGTGTTCATTAAGGATAAATGAATTTGGGTGGGAAAAATGCAACTTTATTTTCACCCACCTCCCATTAAAATTTAGGATTTCATTCAGTTATTTAAAAAGCAAAAGGGTTTATGTCACAAAAATATAAGAACCCTTGGATTAGCTAAAACCAGGGATGCAAATAAAGTTTCAGGAATAAAATAAAACAATTCCTGACCTCCTACTTCTCTACTCCCTCACTACTCTCTGCCTACGGAACTTCAACAATGATTTTTCATATAAAGTCATTATAAGATGGGTCTTTATCAAATGTTGAAAATATTTAAATTAATAGTATTGCCTTTCTGGGCAAGAAAATTTTGGAGCTAGGCAGAGGCAGCTAGAGAAATTATTTCCCTTTTCCCTCATTCCTTCCCTTTCTCTTTCCTTTTTTGATCTCAGTCTCATCATTTGTACAACTAAGTCATTGGGATAATCAGGACAAGCCTTATCTTTTGAGTACTTCATTTTAGGAAGGGTGTTGAGAAGCCACAGAGTATTGAAAGGAGAGTGGTCAAGAGGATGAACACCCTGCAGACCCTATTATATGAAGGCTAATTAAAGGAAACAGATGTTCATAACTAGAAGAAAGGATATAAAGGAAAATGTGATCACACAATCCTCAAGTATTTGTAGAGCTGTAATGTAAAAGAATGATGAGCTTGACTTCAGGAAGTAGAATCAGGAGCAAGGAATAGAAATTGAAAGAAAAAGATTGAGGTTTAATGCAAGAAAAAGCTCCTGATAATTAGAGTTAACTTTAGGGTCTAGGTAGTCATCAGGGTTTCCAGGTTTGTTTGAACTAGATGGTCTCAGAGGTATTTTCAGATTCTGTAATTTTATCTTTTATTCTTTACATAGGTGGTGCAGTGCATATTATGGTTGCTGATAA
This sequence comes from Gymnobelideus leadbeateri, assembly GCA_011680675.1. Lineage (NCBI taxonomy): Eukaryota > Metazoa > Chordata > Mammalia > Diprotodontia > Petauridae > Gymnobelideus > Gymnobelideus leadbeateri. The sequence continues at coordinate 321,958 of WOXC01001210.1, read as the reverse complement.
TAAGTTAGATGGTACAATTTAGAGCACTGGACTAGTAGTTAGGAAATTTCAGACATTATTTACTACTTGTTTCACCCTGGGCAAGTCTTTTAATCCCAGTTTGCTCTCTGTAAACATCAATTTTTAATCTGTAAAATGAGGATAATAATAGCACATAACTCCCAGCTTATTGTTTGGATAAAATGAGATGAGATGTGTAAAGAATTGTTCATACCTTAAAGAGCAAAAGTGTTTTGAAGTATTATTATTATTATTATTGTTATTATTATTATTATTATTATTTCCCCTCCCTTCTAACTTTCCTCCCTTTCTTTCTACTCCCCTTCCTTCTTTCTTTCCTTCCCTCCTTCCTGCCTGTCTGTCTTCACCCCTTCCTTCCCTCTTTCTTTTCTGTGATACAGAATGTAAGACACTGAACTAGGTGAAGGGAAATTAAAAGAGCAGAAGACATAAATCCCACCCTTCAAATATCATAAAGTATATGAACAGAAAAGGTAGGAAAATAAGTAATTAGAATAAGTGTTTTGTATAATTTTGATAGTTACTAGTTCCCTCTAATAAGAACTGTCCAAGAATGATTTGGTAGTCTTTTGGTTTCTGTTGATTTGCCCCTAAGGAATCAAACATGAGAGCAAAAACCAGAGTGGGAAAAACAACTAGACAATTTGTTTAGGTATTTTGTTTATAATTTGAAAACAGAATTCACTGTTTATAGTTGGCACTAGAATACATTTTGGACACTATAAAATTATTATGGTAGAGTAAATAGAAAATTATGCTTAGAGTCAGAAAGTCCTGAGTTCTGCCTGCTTCTGACACATTTTGATTGCATAATGTTAGATAGGTCTTGTAATCTCTCAGGTCCTAAGGCAATTCTCTAAAAGCATAAGTTCTAGACAAATTGTAGATTTGCATCAATGGAGGGAATTTATACACCACAATTTGCATATATACCAATGAAATGACAGGTCTCACCAAAAACAAAACAAATAAAAATTGCAATAAAATATATTAGTTACTCCACTTTTTTCCACATTATTTGCTTCAATTGCAATAAATAGTTGCTTAAATATCATATGCTAAAATGCTTCAGTAATTCCACATTTCCCAGATAAACATTTTTCTTGTTATTGTTTACTTTTGTTGTTGTTTGTAGTGTTTTCTTTTTCATTCATACTGTTGAAGTCATTGTGTGTTTTGTTTTTCTGACTCTATTTTCTTCAATTTGCATCAATTCATATAAGTCTTCCTATGCTTCTCTGAATTCACCTTATTTATTATCTCTTACAGCATAACACTATTCCATTATTTTAATGTGATTAAGTTTATTTGGCTATTCCCCATCATTGGGCATCCACATGGTTTCCATTTATTTGTTACTACAAAAAACTTCTGCTAAACATAATTTGGTGTATATGGGACCTTTCTTTTTGTCACTAACCTCTTTGGGTTAAAATTTGGGTTATGGAACTCTAGGTCAAAGTGTATGGGCATTTTAATCACCTTTCAAATAATTCAAACTTACTTTTTATACTGGTTAATACGAATTCATAACTTTACCAGAATGCAATAATGTGGCCATTTCCCACAGTTCTCCACATTGTTTATTCTTATCTTTGTAACTTTGCTGGTCACCTGGGTGTAAAAATGAAGCTAGAGAGGTATTTTGATTTTCACTTGTCTTATTATTAGTGCTTTGTAAAATTGGTTCTTATGGTTGTATGGATGTACCTATTAGGAACTGACTTTATCGACTTATATGTTTGTTAGTTGTTTATATTTCTTGGATAATAGACCTTTATCAAAGATATTTGCAAGCAAGGTTTTATTCTTTATTTTTGCCTGTTTCTTTTCCTAGTTACATTTTGATCATGCAAAAGCTTTTTCAATTTCACCTAATCAGAGTGACATATTTTATAATCTTTTTAATTCTTCAATTGGTTAAAAAAATTATCCCTTACTCATGTCTATCAAAAATATTGTGATCTGATTTTCTTCTAACTAAAAAAATATTAACTCTATAATTCAGCTCATATACCCATTTTAAGTTTATTATAGTACATTGTATATGATGTTGATTTAAGATCAAATTTCTGCCACACTGCTTTCCAGTTTTTCTAGCAGTTTTTATCAAATAGTGAATTTTTTCTTATGCAATTTATATTTTAATATTTCTAGAAACCAATGCTATTGAGTTCAACTATTTCTGATTCTTCCATTTGTTTCACTGGTTTATTTTTCCATTTTACTATCAGTACCAAGTAGTTATGATGATTACTATTTTATAATATGCTTTGAAGTCTGAAAATATTATTCCCTTTTCATTACTACTTAAAAAAAATCATTTCCTTGCTGGTGTAGATAGCTCCTTGAGGGTAGGGATTGTTTTTGCTTTTCTTTTTAATCCTAGAATCCAGTTCAATGCCCAGTAAATAGCAAGCACTTAATGTTTGTTGAGTGATTAATTAATTGATCTAAATGAATTTTGATATGCTTTGGCCAACTCTGTAAAGTGTCCTTTTCGTAACTTGAAAATACTTCTTTAAAGTCAAAATCTTTTTCTCATCTTAACCAAATAATAAGATAAGATAAATATAGATATGATAAGATAAATAGGCTAAATTAAAAAATAAGGCAAATTCGGATGAACTTGTACATGGATAGAATTCCCAAAATGGGACTACACATTTGAGGTTAATTGGAACTAGCTGCTCAGATCCTGAACAAGTCTCCATATTTTAACAATTGTAAATGCTTCTTGGCTAAGAGTGGATAAGGAAACTCACTAATTAAAGGGATCCTCTACTCTGGATTCATAAATACTATGAATATCAGGGGAAGCCTAATCTCTAAAGTGTGTGTTTGTGTGTATGGTAGGGGAATTGTGGAGATAAGAAGAATTTGCTTAGCTACTATTATGTGCCAAGGCACTATGGTAAGCACTTTGCAAATATCATCTAAGTTCACCCTTACAATAACTATATGGATCAATCTCTGCTGCTTATGCTAATTATGGCCTAACAACACCAAGAAAACACAGGTGCTCCATCATCCACCACCACACTGTCCATTCATGGAATCATTGGTTACAGCAAATGGAGAAGTTTTGAATGCTGTGGATAAGTTCACTTACTTTGCAGTGTACTTTCCAGTGATGTACACATTGATCATGAGATTGATGCACACACTGGCAGTGCTAGCTCAGTATTTAGAAGGTTCCAAAGTATGGGAGAGAAGAGATATTAGACTGACTACCAAACTGAAGGTCTACAGAACAGTGGTGCTGACCTTGTTGTACATCTGTGAAACCTGGACAGTATTCCAGTGCTATTCTAGGGAACTGAGTCACTTCCATTTGAATTATCATAGGAAGATTCTAAATATCATCTGGCAAGATAAAGTATCAGACACTGAGGTCCTTTCTTGAACTAAACTGCCAAGCATTCAAACACTCCTTCAGAGAGGACTACTCTGCAGGGCTGGCCATATTGTTCGAATACAAACGTCTGCTTGCCAAAAAGACTATTTTACGGATAACTCACACAGGGCAAGCATTCACATGGTGGTCAGAAGAAGCAATACAAGTACATGCTCAAGGTCTCTCTTAACTTGGGAATTAATTGTGTGACATTGGAGACACTGGCATAGGATCGCTCAGCATGACATGCCCACATCAGAGAAAGTGCTCTATGAGCAAACCAGAATTGAGACAGCTCAAAGGAAACACAGGATGCCCAAATTCAGAGAATTGACCCCAAATGTTCACACAGATTATTTGTGTCCAGTCTTTAGTAGAGCATTCCAAACTTGTATTGGTCTGATCAGCCACAATTGGACACACAGCATAGTGATGTCATTTTCGTCCTCTTCAAGAATGAAGTACTGCAACCAACCAACCAATAGTAACCATGGAAAAGAGGTGATATCATTATTCCCATTTTACAGTCAAGGCAACTGAATCTGACAAAGGTCAAGTGACTTTTACAGGGTCACACAGCTAGGAAGTATCTGAAGGTGAATGCAAGCTCATGTCTTCTTTACTCCAGTCCCAAAGTTCATTCTTCTCCATCACTTAGCTGCCTAGTAAGAGGGGTTAGGATCCTTTTCTCACATTCTTTGACTCATTATATATCCTGCCAGGAAGCTGGGGGCAAAATTACATAACACTTAGTTTGAGCTCCTTTGTGTATGGTGATAAAGGCCCAATGAATCAAGTAAGGGAATTATTTCATTATCCTTAAAATGCTCAGGGTTGAGCTAGCACATACCTGGAAGTAAGAAGAAGAGCTCCTCAAATCTCCTGCTATATAAACAAAAGCTTCTAAATAACTAGGACTTCCCACAAATGGAATGTGCACATGTATTTTTAAACCTTACTTCAAGAAGAGGCTATTTGACTTACCTATTGGGAATGCTATAGAGCAAAGTTTCTTAATCTGGGGTCCATGAATTTGTACATTTGTATTTCATTTTTTTGATGATTCATTATAATTAGTTTCGTAATTTCATGTATTTGATCTTGTGAATTCTAACACATTACTCTGAGAAAGGCTTCACAAGATTGTTAAAGAGGTCCATAACACACAAAAAGTTTACAAACCTCTGCTGTAGAAATATTTCTGTTCAGAAGAAGACAGATTAGGTATTCTTTGAAGTCCCTTTCAATTTTTAAATCCAGGATCTGCTGACCCCTTCTGGTCTCTCCTTTGTTCTTACCTTTCTCTCTTCTGGATAGTTAGGGTTGTTGGATAAGTGGCCTTTGAGTGAGGCATCACACCACTTAATGTTGGGTGTAGTTTAGTTATGAAAAATGAAAAGCAAATAGACATATTTCTCCCAGACTTTATTTATAAATGAACCTTAAATGGCCTAGTAAATAAAAAACACTAATTACTAAAACTGCTTCCAAATTAAAAATCCCATCTTGTGATTTTAGGAGATATTCTCCTCAATTTCTTTATTATTGTGTTTTTATGCCTTCATACTTGACAGACCTCCAATGATCCTACCCACCCTAACCCCAGTTAAACCACTCCATTTTCAGATTCTCCCTAGGGCAGAGTTGTTTAAAAAGAGGCTAGGCCCATACCCCAATATTATAATTCATCTCACCCATCACATCTACCAGGTCACTAGGACCCAGCCAATTTGTCCTTTGTTTCTTGAAGAGGACCAAAACATAAGGGAGATGATAACATGACTTGCAATTGTATTGGATTTGAGAGAAGGAGGCTTGTAAAAAGTCACCAGCCTCATTCTCAGAGTCACTGGGTCTAGTGGTCAGATATAGATCAGGATGACTGGAGATGGCCCTGTATACAATGGGAGACCTTGACCTTTTTAAGCTAAAGTCTTTTTGAGTTCTCACTTTGAGTGAGGCTATGCCCATTTGGTGAATGTCTCTTTAAGATCCAGATCTCAATGATTGCACAATAGGTCCCTGCCCAAGCCTAGCCAGTATAGCATCTTACAAACTACCCTGTTCTCTGCATCTCCTGATAAGAACCAATGAAACTGACCTATGTTGGCTAGAGTTTATATACTTGGTTTGGGGAATCACCCTGTAGTGGCTTGACTTGAATGAGAATGTTAGTTAGACTTCTGTAGCTAACTGATCCCAGATGCAGACCATTCTTCATTATAAGGAACCATCCACTAAGGCACTAGAGCAGGTCTGCACAACTTGTTGCCAGGCTGCTTGTAGTACACCAATGGTGGAGAGGGGAGGGGGCACGAAAAACGTAGGGGATAATGTCTTTTGTATGTAAAGGAAATCCCTTGACAGGCCCCAAGCAGCCTGAGGTATGTAAGCCACAAGCCACAAGTTGTACGGGCTTACACTAGGGCCTAACCAGTATAGGCATTCTGCTAGCTGCTTAACATTATACATGAACCATGCCACCCCCACTTCTTCAGTGTAAAATACTCAAATTAATATTTCCATTGCTACTGGAAAAGACATGATCATCCTATGTCTCTATCCACAGTCCCTCTGACTAAATAGACACTCACTTCTTTGGCCTCCACTAGCCCATATGTATTATATCCCCATTGTAGAATATAAACTCCTTGAGAGTAGGACTGTGTCATTTTTTAATTTCATGCCTAGTACTAGGCACATAATAGGAGCTTAACAGATTCTTGTTAATGGGTTAATTGATTTCATATACCCTTAATTTCAATATTGTGAGTGTTCTTTCAACAAGTAATGATGAAAGCTTGTCTATGCCCTCTTCTCTATGTTATTCTTCTACGTATTTTTTTCCTCCATAAATCCATTATAGTGATCACACTGAATGCTTTGATTATTTTATTATCTTGATATTAATTATATTTCCTTCTTGTGACACAACTGATCTAGTTCCTTTTCTGACCATACACATCTTACATTAAGCAAAACAAACAAGAAAAAACTGAAGTGACAACTGTCTGTATTGAAATGTTAGCATTGATTTATTTAGTTGGTAACAAATACTTATGGTGTGACTAATATTAGTTGTCAGGAAGGGAAGGGCACAGTAGAGAAGACAGACTCTAATCATAGTACCAGAAAGCAAAGGGACTCTTCAGTCAGGCAGAGGATTAAAAGGACATGTAATTATTTCTCATGAAAGTACAGGAAAGTTGATATTAAAGGCCTTTAAGGCCTTTAAGAGGGATAAAACTCAGCATGTTTCACTTTTATCTATGAAAGTGTTTCAGATACAGGTCTCAAGCCAGAAAAAGACATGAGACACAAGGTCTGGACTTTCATGAGAAGAAAAGACATTAGAATCTAGTTATATATCTGTTCTTTTTTTTTCCTTTCCATCTGCACCTCAAATGTGATCAAGATCAGGTCTGTTACCTGTTCCTCATCTATACAAGATTGGAAGATATTACCTTAAGACAACCCATGGTCTTCAGTTAACTGTGGATAAAGCATGAGAAGATCAAAGGTAGAACTGTTAAGAAGCTGTGTTTTAATTTGCAGATAAGGAAAGACTTTTCCTTCATAATATACAAACAATTATTGGGCATTAAAATATATGCATATATAGATGTATGTTAACTATATATATATATATATATACACATATATATATAAAACACAAACATGGTTTTAAATATATACCTATATATATAAACATACATTTCATTTATACATACATACATATATGTAAGTGAGCGTGGGGGAAAGAGGGGGTTAAAAGGAAGGGGGAAGTAGGAAGTAGGTTAAAAGGAAGGTCCTCCCTATGTTTGTAGCTAAGGGGTGGAAAATCCATAGGAAAAATGTGGATAAAAGAGGAAAAGAAAGAGAATAAAACCCTGCTTCTATTAAAAAAATAAAAACGTACAGTTTAGAAATGGGCAGAGAGTATAAAGTATCAGAGTTACCCTGGCGACTATTGGTCCAGCTCACAAACTGGTGACTCGAGTAAGAATAATTGAAAACAAAGACCCACCGTACTCCAAGCCCACTATTATATCTCAGCCGTAACAGACTTGAGATATAGAACAAAAGATACTTTTTGGATAGCATAGAAGCCTCAACACAATTATAACTTGCTAAATTACAAGGAGATGAGGGAGTGATTTGCTTAAATGCTTCTAGGAGCAGCAGGCCTTCTAAAGGAGTCCCTTGCTGTTTGCAGACACAATGGGTATTTTAAAATAAATAACTTGAATTTTCATAAATGTTTGAATAACACTGGTCTCCCCTCTTCCCACCTCTATCCCAAGTTATCATTCGTGGGCCAGGGTGGGGAGACGGATGCTTGATCTCAATGCAATTTTAGAAGGGGATGCAAGCCAAGAGCCAGGTTTAAGACTACATGTTACTGTCCATAGCCATTTTTGCAAGTAATTACCCATCTGTTTGAGAACGAAGTGGTGTTTACAACATCATTTGAAAGAAATGCACCTGTCTTGGAGCAGGGTGAGGATAACCTAGTTTGCTGAGTGCTTCCAGCTCCCTGTAACATCCTGTCCTTTCCTGAATCTATGATTTCCTACAATCTTTGCTGGGTGACCCTGGGATTCTCAGTCTGTCCTTTCACCTGTTCAATGTGATTCCTCTGTATAAGTATATATAATGGTGTTGCATTCTTCAAATACATTAGGTGAGGTGGGGTGATGGGAAGTGTTAGAGTAAGAAAAATGTAGTGCAATACATTAGCTTTCTTCCCCTAACCCCCCTCGCTACCAAGGTGACACAGGAACAGAGCTGGAATTTGAAGGCTGATAATTAGGGCTCCAATCCCAGCCCTATTATCTGTGTCATCTTGGTGGGACTTTAAGGAAAGAGGAGAGAAGAGCAGACAGAGGGACAGAGACAGAGAGAGACAGAGACAGAGAGATTGAGAGACGGACAGAGAGTGATTTCTTAAGGGATCCTGGTCATGTCATATACCCTATCACTTACAGTTTTTGGAAAGCATCAGTGTTCTCATTTCTAAAATGAGGTTATCTCAAAGATCTTTTTTTACCTCCAAATCCCAGTCCCATTCCTGACACTAATTTGAACAAGTCACTTCCCTTCTTTAGATTATTTTCTTCTCTAAATAAAGGGGAGCTGATTCGAGGGGTTCTTAGCCTTTTTGTGTGTCATGGACCACTTTGGCAAACTGATGAAATCATTCAACTCCTCTGAATAATATTTTTGAATGCATAAAATAATATATAAAGAATTATAAAATAAACCAAAACTTAGTGGGAAAAATATTGGGGGGAGAATTTTAAAACTTGGGACTAATCCAAGTTCATAGACCTCCTGAATATATCATGGAAGCCAAGTTAAGAACTCTTGGCCCAGATGTTCTCTAAGGTCTCTCCCAGCTCTCAATCTCATGAACCTAGGCCAGGGGTGAGTGGGCTTCGAATTATGCCATTTTATTTTCTGCCTATGCATGCTTTAGAGTGACTTCATCTTAAAAGGTTGGTGAGAATTTTTATATACACACATTTAGATAGACAAATGCCCCTCCTGATGGTCAATAACAAGGGAAACTTAATGAACAGGTGCGATGGCTTGGTAACAACTTGCTTTTGAGCTCTCCCTGCCAACCCTAATGGGACCCATACAGATACATAAACAGACTGTAATGCTCATTAGGAAGCATGTGTAATTAACTGGAGCTAAAAAGAACCCTGGCCTTACTTTTTCAGGATGGTCTGTTAAGGCTTTCTTTTTCTTTCTTTTCTTTCCCCCTAAAACCACTCTAGCCAATACTATAAAACTTTAGAACATCCCTGTCCCCAGCTTTGCTTAGCCCATTCCACCCCCAGTGCCCTGTTGTCACCATTCTGCTCCTCTTCCCAGTCCTGCCCCTTACTGGGTGCACCAGAAAGTTTGCCATTTTTGACGGGTTTGCCAATATGCATTGGGAGGGATTCAACAAAATCCCTGTATTCTGAAGAACTCGACTTCATTTTGAATTTCATAAAATGCTAAGAAAATACTGAGAATTACCAAGACAATAATATAGAAAGGAAGCCTCAGAGAGATTATAAATTGCCCCCAAACATTTGGTCCCTTTTCTTTTGGATATATTCCTTAAAGTTAAGTTGGGTCCTATAGGGAAGTTGGAAGTGTTCCAGCGGAAGGGAGGGGGAGGGATTGCATATACATACACATATGTGCCTGTGTGTGTATAGATTTATAGAAAGATCTATATCTATTTATAGATATATGTGTGTCTATGTATGTACACGTGTGTATACATGTATATACATGTGTACATACCTACATACATATAGATGGAGACAGGTGGCTCAACGGATAGAATTCTGGGTCTACAGTCAGGAAGACCTGAGTTCAAATGTGACCTCAGATACTTATTAGCTATGTGATCCTGGGCAAGTCACTTAACTTTTGTTTGCCTTGATCCATGGGAGAAGGAAATGGCAAACTACTCCATTATCTTTGCCAAGAAAACCCCATGGACAGTATAGACCACAGGGTCACAAAGAGTCAGACACAACTGAAAGATTGAACAATAACAGCAATATATGTATATATATACATATATGTTAATATAAATAGAGAAATATCTCTATGTATATTACACACTCACACATACTCACACCCACCTCCCCACACACATTCATACACACACAACCTGCTATGTGTCCATAGCTATATTCTATGAATCTCACAGGAAAATGATTTGATCCCTTTCCCCAATGATATATTATCTTAGATATTGAAGAGACTTCCAAAATTATATCATATAACCCCTCTCATTTTATAAATGAGGAAACCAAGGCCCAAAGAAGATAAGATTTTATAATCTGGTTGAATTGACAATGGCCTGTATACTTGCATCATTTAATCCTTAGGTTTCTATTTGCCTCTTCATAATATTTACACACACACACACACACACACACACACACAGTATCTGTCTTATAAATCAAAATCAAAGAACCTCCAGGGTGTCTTTATCAACTGATTTGCTGAGATATTATCTAGTAAAGAAAAGTAAAAAGTGGAATATTCCTGTGCTTATGTGGGGGGCTAGGGAGGGAGGTTTTGAGGAGAGGAGGTAATCCAGATGTAGCTTTTAACCAGAGAACAACTTTCCCATCTGTTAGCAGAGACTTTCTCCAGTTCAGAGTAGTAACCCCCAACCCCTTTTACACCTGACAGATGGCATTTAACTAAAAAGCCAAATTGCTTTATTGGTGGGGAAGAAACCTCAGTGCCCAGCAGAGAGCTCCCCTCCTGGTTTTGTCTTGCCTTGTGAAAATTTGCAGAGAACTAAGCTTAAGGTCACATGAAGGAGATACAAGGTGAAATAATAATAAATTTTTGAAACAGTGAAATAAAAAAATATTTTTATTTTTATATCCCTAGAATCTATCCTAATTCTTCCCAATTTTTTTTCAAAGCAATTGGGGTTGAGTAACTTGCTCAAGATTACATGGCTAGTCATTATTTATGTATGGGTGCTCATTTTCTGAGGCCGGTTTCGATCTCGGGTCATGCCAACTCCGAGGCCAGCGCTCTTACTCACTGCACCACCTAGCTGCCCCTCAAATTCGACTTTTTAAGGCATTTTTCTTCTCATTGGCTTTTTGGGTCTTTTTTGCCATTTGAGTTAGTGTATTTTTCAGGTGTTATTTTCTTCAGTGTATTTCTGGGTCTCCTTTAGCTGGCTGTTGACATGCTTTTCATGATTTTCTTGCTTCATTGTCATTTCTCTTCCCAATTTTTCTTCCACTTCTCTTAATAGATTTTCAAAATCCTTGTTGAGCTCCTTTATGGCCTGTAATCAGTTTTTATTTTTCTTGGAGGCTTTTGATGCAGGAGTTCTGACTTCACTGTCTTTCTCCCACTCCATTCCTTGATTCTTTCTGTCCCCTCAAAATGAGTCTTTGGTCTCTTTGTCCTTCCTCTATGTGCTTATATTGCCAGCCAATTACTTGACATTTTAGCTCTTTGGCACAGTAGAACTCTGCTTCCAGAATGGAGAGAGCTTTGTCCCTAATCCCTGGGGTTTTTGCAGCTGCCAGAGCTATTAGGAATGTGCTCTCTCTAAAGCCCCCACCAGCTCTGGCTCACTGGCCACAAACTGTAGGACCACCACCCAAGACCATGATCCAGATCCAAGCAGGTTAAAGCAAAAGTGATTACCCTCTGAATGGTCTCTTGGTCCCCCTAAGATCTGCAGACCAGAAGTTCCTGAGGCAGTCTCATGGCACAGCTGCCATGCCTCTGCCCACTTTTGGCCATAGGCGCAGGGGCTGGCCACCCTCTTCTGTCCACCCCTGTTCCAACAGAGTTCCACATTGACCTTTCACTTTGTCTTTGGTGTTTATGGGTTGAAAAGTCTGGAAACTGCCAGAGCTGCTGTTGATTCGCTCTCCTAAAGTCTGCTCTGGTGCTGATGATCAGGGCTACCTTGGGGCCAGAACCATGTGGCTCACACTCACTGTGCTCAGCTCCCAGCTCAGTGTGATAGACCCTTCCTGTCTGCCTACCACACTACCTTCAGTGGGAGATTTGTTTCTCTCGGTCATTTTGTGGGTTCTGTAACTCTAAAGTTTGTTTAAAGTCATTTTTTTATATGTGTGGGAAGTGATTGGAGTAGGGGCTCATTCCAAGTTTGTGCTTCTACTCCACCATCTTAGCTCCAGCTATCTTTTTTCATATCATCGCCATCTTTGCATTCTTTTAAATCTTCATCTTATTGAGGTATCTTGAAAATAGGTCCTTGAGTTCATTTAAATTTTTTTTTTCATCTTCAACAGATTTTTTTATGTATCTGATTAAGTTCCATCACTTTATTTTCTTGTGTGGCACTTTGATTTCTTCATGGATTATATCAAATAGAAATGTTTTAGAATCCCAAAACAAAGATTCTCCTGTCATCAATGGAGAAAATGAATAACTCCAGCAATTTTGGCCAATCTCTCCATTTTCATATCTATTTATTCTCTTCATGTGAGTGTTAACTATAACTTAGAGTGTCAACTCTAAATTATATCATCTTGCAATGAAATAGTTCATTTGAGTCTCATGGTAAGCTTTGTGTAATGTTTTCCTACTACATCTTTTCCATGTTTTGTGTTGATACTACAAATATTTTTCCTCTCCATTTCCTTATTATATTTTTTAAACAAGCTTGTATTCTAAACTGTTGTTACTCTTGCCTGCCATATCTCCCTATTTGGCCAAGAGATAAAATGTTTTCTGTTTAAGACAATCTCTGGGCTTTTTCCAATGGCCCTTGTTTTATATCAACTAAACTTCCCTAAGGAATTATAATAATGATTTGATTTCTTGACTTTTAGAAATTTCTTTCAGCATAATCATCTTTCCTCTGGACCTGTGCTTTATCTCATCTATGTGGGTACTCTAGCAATATAGCCTGAAGTATGGACAGTTTGTTTAAATGTGTTGGATTGGAACTTTTATAATTGAATAGTTTCTTCTCATCTTTATCCCCTCTTCTAATTAGATATTCATCTTGACATTTGGCCTAAGCAGTTGATGACCTCACTACACATAGACAAAAGGTTCTGAAATGAATCCATATTCATAAACAGAAATAAAAGGACAAATGTCAGATACTTGATTGTATGCATGAAGAATAAGAGCTAAATATTGGAAAGTAAGAATAAGGAAAGATGAAACGATAAGAATAAGTTCAATGTTCAGAGTGTGGGGACAAAAGGATTCTAAGGGCAAAGCAGCTGTGTTAAGAATGTGAAAAGAAAATTTTGGTTAGAGAAGTTCTAATACTCCCTGGCTCCTCTGTATTGGGTGAATGGACAGTTGATTCTGGGGTAAGCAACCATGTGCTTATCCCTATGAAAGAATATCAGTATTTTTAGATAAAACACAATATAACAAGGATATAGATTTGCTTTGTAATTGGAACTTAAAAGTTTCCACACTGGTTTTAAAAAGTCTTTATCTTCTTAAAACCATTATTCTTTGTTATGAAACTTGGCTTTGAACCCTACCTCTGATGTTTGCTAACTGTGAGTCTGCACCTTGATCATAGAATCATAGGATCACAGGATCATAGAATCAGCAATAACTGGAATGAATGAATGAAACATTTATTAATCACTTACTGTGTTCAAAGCACTGTGCTAAGCACTGGGGATACTAGTTAAAAAAGTAAAACATTTCCTACTCTCATGGAGCTCATATTCTAATGAAGAAAACAATATATATGGAAAGTCTCCCCAGTAAGACAGAAGGAAAGATCCCATGGTTCTTAGGGCACAGCAGTAAAGTAGTTAAAAATGCCATATCTTTCAATGTCATTCCCACTGTAATCTTTTACATCAATTTTTTCATCAATTAAATTAAGATGATAAACCCTAGAGTGCTTATTTCCTGGTTGTAGTGAAGAATCAGTGGAATGATGTGTATAAAATGTTTTGCAATCCATATCAGTCTCAGTTATCACTGTCCTAGTTTCTGGTTTATTTCCATTTTTCTCTCTCTTTTCAGAACATGATTTCTATAATTTTTACAGCAGTGGAATGTGTTAGCAATATTTTGAAATCTACTCCAAATTGGCATATCCCATAATGCTCTTATCTCACTTGATGTCATTAATTTGTCATACCTTGATGTCTCATGTCTAGTATTATTTGGATACTATTTTAATGAGGAATATGTTCTCCGTGGAAAGATAGAGAGACAATTGGTAACTTGCTGATGCTGAAATAGAGAAGGAAATAGAGAAAGGAAATTCCATCTACATGATATTGGTGCCACATGATATGTTTTACAATGAATGTCAACAATGACATTTACTATATGAGGTGGAACCCAATTAGTACTACCATTGTTTTTTTTTTTTTTTAAAGCAATTGGGGTTAAGTAACTTGCTCAAGGTTACATGGCTACCATTACTTTTTTTTTTATAATTTATTTATGATCTCATTTTGGTCTTGTTTAAATACATTGTTTTATATGTTTCTACTTTCGTAGACATGGTAAATGAGAGTACTGAAATGGTGATGGAAATTATTCTTGATGATATGTATGCTGATGAAACAGCACCCTACCAACAAGGGGAGAATGTTAGCAGGTAGCATATTGCAATGCTTATGAATGACTTGCTGAGGCAATAATGATGTTTCTGAGCAGTGTATCTGAATATTGTCAGTCCCATGTGAATATAGAGGAGCAATGGAAAAAAATTGTAGAAATAACCTCTAAACGGTGTTAATGAAGCTTTTAAAAAATATCTCATTGTTTTCTGTCCCTTGAAAAGACATGTTCCTGCATGATTCACCAGAGTCATGACTATTATAGCTTTGGGATAGTATGAGGACATGTAATATTGCATGAATTGTAATTCTGGACCCCAAAATTTTACACAGGAACTGAACAGGATTAAAAGTAATGACCCAGCATATAATCTAAGGACGGTTTATGATTCTCAGATTCAAACCTAATAGGCAAAATTAGTTGCCACAACATCTCCCCTCCTCTCCTTTCATAATAAATTGCTATATTTTCTTATGGTCCTTATAAAATTATTGTTCTGTGGTGATAACTTGTGCAACTGCTTAACTTGTATGGATGGAGATGACAGCATTGCTTGTAAAATTAAACTAAACTAGAAAGGGATTAAAAGAATGAAAAATGGAGAAGAACATACCCATAATAATTTCTACTTTTTCCTCTTGTCCCAGAGTCTTCCTGATTCTTATAAAACCTTGAGAATGTAGCCTTATCCAAAAGAAACTATACCAATTGCTCAGAACCTTATGATTACTCTAGTCTTTGGTCTATGGGGCCTAATTATTTATACCATGAACAATGGCATAATCATAATAATACCTTGCCACAAAATAAATGGTATTATAGCAATTAATATGACCCAATTAAACAGTATGGAACCTTATGAAGGCCATTATCCAAAACTACTTTCTCTCTCTCTATTTTTTTTAAAGGTTATCCCCAATCTTCCTTAAAGATTTTATTTCCAGGACCACAGATAGGTGCTTACCTTCCTAGAAAGCTGCAACTGATTTCCCAAGATATTTGTTCTCCCTTTCAGTCTATCACTTAAGAATACATAAAATCTGAAGTGGCAGAAAGAGAAATAGGACATTTGGATTAAAATTCCTGTGGTTAAATAGCTCAGTTATGTGTAATGTATTTATCAATGGTTTGGATAAGGCCACAGTTGGCATATTCATCAAATCTACAAATGACACTAAGTAGGGAGGATTAGCTAAAATGCTGGCGACAAAGTCAGTTCCCAAAATCCCTTGACAGACTACAAACCTGAGCTGAATAAGATGAAATTCAGTAAGGATAAATGTAAAGTCTTTTATTTGGACTATAAAAAAGTAAATACAAGGTGGGTGAGGCATGGTTGAACAGTAGTTTGTCTGGTAGCAATATCTTAAATTTTTGTTGGACTTCAAATTTAGTATGAGTTAGTAGTATGCATCTTCTTAACCCTACCTCACACCTCAAAAAACCAAAACCAAAACCAAAACAACCCAGTAAACTAATCTGTGTAGAAATCAGGCCTTGAAGCCAGAAAGACTGGAATCCAAATATTGTCTTTGAGTATACTGGCTGCATGACCCAGAATGACCCAAATTATTAACCTGTCTTTAGGTAAATTGCTAATAATAAAAGTTTCAGAGAAGATATCAGGCTGCATTTGTAGGGAAAATTTCCTCATTTCCTCATTTGTAAATTTCATGTCAATGAAATCCCAGACATAGCCCTTATCTTTAACTATAATTTTTTTTGTTGTTTTTGGAGGGCAATTGGCTTAAGTGACATACCCAAGGTCACAAGGCAAGTTTTTGTTTTAAGTGTCTGATGCCGGATTTGAACTCAGGTCCTCCTGATTTCAGGGTCAGTGCTCTATTCACTAAACCACCTAGCCACCCCCTTTAACTATAATTCTTTAAAAAATAAGCTATATATCAGGAATTTCACAGTTTCTTATACAAACCTCTTTTTTGTGGCAAAAAATTTGTGATTTTTGATGACAAAGTTCACAATAAAAATAATATTTTAAAGAATAGCTCACCTATAAATATTTGTTCAAGAAGCCCCCTTTAAGATTCTTATAAATACTTGCTTACTTATATAAATACTCCTTTTGACCTTGAGGATTTATAAAGTTTTGCTGTATCTGATGCTGGCCTCCAAAGCAAAATTTGCCGTTTGTTTTGGGGGATGCTTACTCTCAAATATGTGCATGATGGTAAGCTCTTTCTATAAGGTTTGTATATGTTGGTGAATATCAGTTTCCTGAGAAGCTTCATTTTGTATAACATTAGACATTTTGCCAAGTCCAGGCTTGCCTAGCCTATATGCTAGTGTCACCCATGAATAATGCTATAATGAGTTCAAATTTGAGGGATACTAAAACAGTAGTCCCTAATGTATGTGTGTGTATGTGTATGTATGAGTGTGGGCGTGTGTGTGTGTGTGTGTGTGTGTGTGTGTGTGTGTGTATGTGTATATTGGGCCCTTTGGTTTATCATTGAGAAAACTAAACTAGATAGGGATTTAGTGATTTGCCCAGGTTCACACAGCTATTAAGTATTTTAGGCTGTATTTAACCTCAGGTTTTTCTGACTCCAGGCCTACTTTGTTACCTGACTGACAGACATTTAAATAGACAGACAGATGGAGAGACAGAAGGAGAGAAGAAAGAGAGAAACGGAAGGAAGAGAGAGAGAGAGAGAGAGAGAGAGAGAGAGAGAGAGAGAGAGAGAGAGAGAAAGACTTTCATTGAAGAATTACTTTCTCACAGGAGAACAGAATTGCTAGTCTTATGCCCCTTCTCTTGTTACTCTCCAGTCAGAATGAAAACTCTACTTTGGAGAAAGGTGAGCAAGAACCAAAGATAATTTATCGATTCCTCCTTGTGATCCACATTAGACAGCTGAGGTAGACATACACATCTTACATAGGTCAGCACACACAAACACACAAACACACATACGTACACACATACATACACACACCCTTCCCCCAAACACTGTAGAATTTTTACTATTATTATCTCCATTACTTAAATGAGTAAACCATGCCTGGCTGAAAGGTTGTCTGAGATCATATAGCTAGAAAGTATTTGAGGCAGCAGAGTTCAAACTCGGGTCCTGTCTTCCAATCTAACACTGTGCTACACTATGAAGAGGCAAATTAGAAGCAACAATAGATCCCCAGCTCCTTTCCAATAAAAAAAAAATTTAAGAGTCCAAAGTAGATGGAGAAGTGAGGCTTAGAATTAGTGACCTGAAAAGAACTTAAATGACAGAGATAACCATGGACATCGGGTCATATGCTGTGAGTACAACTATAGAGGCTTGGGAGACACCCCTCTGAGTAACTGAACTAGCTCATATCACAGTGCCCAACAAAGCCTTTGCCCACTCTTACAGGGATTAGCAATCTAGGGACTATACACCCTTGTGGTATATCATTGAATATAATTGGAAACAGGCATTCAAGAGTGTATATGTGAGATGCCACTTCTGTGCAAGGGCTAATGCTATGTTTTGTTTCGTTTTCCTGAGCAGATCTAGAAGCTGAAAGACTATTCACCCCACTCACCTTGGCAGAGGTTGATGTGCGGTGAGGCTGGCACTTGCCACTCCAGAGCAGATGGTAATGGGGAGGGGATCTATACACTAGTGACCTGTACCAATTGATATAAATAATCAGAAAGTACATGTAAAAAAAAGGAATAGGGAAGGCAGGCAGAATAACACCAGCTGCTCAAGCTGAAGACTGTTCATTGGAAGCATGTACTTTGTAAACCTGCCTGGCAAGCCCCACCATACTTATTGACCCTCAACTAGTCAGGGTTGGGACAAGGCAGCAACCCAAATTCCCCAAGGCCAGAATTTGAAAGTGTAAAAGGACCTTGGCAATCATCTAATGCAACCCAAACTTGAAAAACAATGTCCACAATAATATATTTGACAAGTTCTCATTCAATATCTGCTGGAATACCTCTAATAATGGGTAATCCACTACCTCCTGAGGTAGTGCATTCCATTTTTAGACAGTAGGACTTGTTACAAGACTTCAATTCTAGGAAATTGAAAGAAGTCAAGTTCTGGTAGCAAACTTGATCATTCATTGCAGGAGGGATTTGGGAGGAAATTTAGTGACTTTCCTACTCAATTTTATGAACACTATGACACCCTGAATAAGTAGAGGATAAGTAAACTGAAGGACCAGTAAGGATTGGGACAAAGCCGTGCCATTCCTATGGCTATTTATCAGTTCAAATATTTGAGAATGATATCTATCATATTTTGCTAGACTGGCTGGATGTAAAGCCAGAGGTTTTGAAGCCTATGGCCACAGTGTGCCTAGAATGATGATCTTATCTTGCACCTCCTCAAAGTAATGAGTAAATGTACCATGTGTCTCAAAGGAGTAAAAAAGTGGATATAATAATATCCAATACCTAATAATCTGGAACTACCTGTTTTGTGATTGATAATGGACTAGCAGAGAGAAGAGATGACCTATTATATCACTGATGTTATCATTTGATTGCCACATAAAAACTCCATTGCCTATTGGGTTTTTGATGACATCATCTATATACCAGAGTTGATCAATAAATGGGGTAAGAAAATCTGAGCATCCCAAAAACATGATTGCTTAATGGAGAAGACAACTGGACAGTTAAGGGGAAAAGGAAAGGCTATTTGGACAAGGAGCTCTTTGGAAAAAAAATTAAAAACACCTTTGTAGCAAGGTTCTCTGATAAAGACTTTATATACATGATATATAAAGAACTAATTCAAGTGTTTAAGACTAAGATCTATTCCCCAATAAATGGTCAAAGGACATGAATGGACATTTTCAAAGGAAGTCAAGCAACCGTAGTTATTACAGGAGAACTTAGCAACCTTTCTGGGTATAGTTTGTTTTCCTTTGTTCTCGAGGATGATATCACTATGCTAGAGTCAAGTTACAGTGTGCCCGACTGTGACTGATCAGACCAACATGATATCAGAATTCTCTACCAAAGGTTGGACGCAAATAGTCCATGTGAACATTTGTGTTGGATACCCCAAATTTGCATATCCTGCATTTCCTTTGAGCTGGCTAAATTCTGGTTTGCTCATAGAACACAGCATCTTCTCTTTTGTGGGCATGAGATACTTGGTGGTCTTGTGCCAATCTCCCATGTCTTACAATTAATTCCAAAGTTCTTAAGAGAGAGCTTAAGAGTGTCCTTGTATTGCTTCTCCTGACCACTGTATGAATGCTTGCCATGTGTGAGTTCTTCATAAAAAGTCTTTTTTGGCAAGCATATACATGTTTTGCATTCAAACAATGTGGCCAACCCATCAGAGTTTCACTTTCTGAAGCAGAGTTTGAATGCTTTGCAGTTTAGTTCAAGTAAGGACCTCAGTGTCTGATACCTTATCCTGCTAGGTGATCTTCAGAATCTCACTAAGATAATGCAAATGGAAAATGATTCAGTTTCCTGGCATGATACTGATATACTGTGCAGGTTTCATAGGCATACAAAACAATGGCTCTGTAGAATTTTAGTTTGGTACGCAGTCTAATACCTCTTCTCCCCCAAACTTTCCTTCGTAGCTTCTAAAAAACTGAGTCAGGTCTGGCAATGAATGTATCAACTTCATTCTCAATGTGTACATCCCTGGAAAGTAAACTACCAAGGTAAGTGCACTCATTTGCTGTGATGGAAATCCACATATGGATGGTGTGGGGGTGGCTGATGGAGCACCTATGCTTTCTTGGTCTTAATTGTTAGGTCAAAATTAGCACAAGTAGCAGAGAACTGATCCATCCTTTGTTGCATCTCAATTTCAGAGTCTGCATTGAGTACACAATCATCTGCAAACAGAAAATCATGCACCAACACTTCCTCTACTTTGGTCTTGGATTGTTTGCTTACCCAGCCCTGGCCTGATTCCCTCTGCAGGCAGGTAATCCTCCTTTATGGTTGAAACACACAAAAATGTACAAAAACATCTGTAACGATGATTCCACTTACCATTGGCACATGGGATATGTGCACACTTACAGATAATGCAAAATCCAGTAGACCTGAACTCCTGTTACAACAGAACTCAGCAAGTAACTTATCCAAATAGGAGCTGTGAGTGAAACAAGACTGGTGAAATAAGGCCACTTTACTGAAGTTGGAGCTGTATAGATGTATTTTTTTGTTGTTGTTGTTTGTTTTGTTTTGTTTTGTTTTGCTTTTTGTTCTGGAGTGACCACAGTTAAGGTGAGCTCTTGAAGCTGGAGTAGGTTTTTTGATAAAATTTTAGTCAACTAAATTAGTCAACTATCTTGTATGCCTGCCAAAAGGAGTGAATAACAGGCTCATGACAATGTGATTGTCACTTGCATAAAATATCATGCCACCATCATCAATACCTATGTTCACACCATGATGAACCCTCATGAGGTCAAAGAAAAATTTTATGAAGACCTGGAGACCCTTATCATCAATGTTCTAAAGGAGGACAAGCTTATAATTCTGGGTGACTTTAATGCTAAACTAGACTCAGACTTGGCAAGGAGTCCTAGGGAGGAATGGAATTGGAAACTGCAATACCAGTGGTCACTTACTACTGAAGATTTGTGCATCTCCTGACCTTCCTATCGCCAACACTGTCTTCCATTTACCTAAATGCAATAGAATTTTTTGGATACACCCTTACAGCAAACATTGGCATTTAATAGACTATGTGATTGTAAGGAGACAGATGGGATGTGAGAGCCATGAAGACAATATGTGGTGCAGAGTACTGGACTGATCATAGACTTATCCTCTCCAAGGTTCATTCATATTCAACACAAGTGGTGTCCCCAAAGCAAAATGACTACCAGAAGAATTAATGTCAACAAATTCCCACTCAGAGAGAGGGAATGGGTTGTTGCTAATTTGGAGGGAAAGTTGAGCCAACACACAGTTGGCAACAGTGGAGCAGAAAAGGAGTGGGCAGCTTTTAGAGATTTGGTATATAGCACTGCATTTGCTCATCTTGGCCAGGACACTCACAAACACCAAGACTGATTTGATGAAAATGATGGGGAAATTCAGAAGCTGCTAAATGAAAAATGAGAACTCCACAGGGTTTACCAGCAGGATAGTTCATACGTGTCTAAGAAGGCAGCATTTCATGCCATCAAAAGTAAAGTACAAGTCAAGCTTAGAGAGATGCAGGATTCTTGGTTCAGCAAGAAGGCAGATGAAATTCAGTTTCATGCTGATAATAACAATCCAAAGTGGTTTTATGATGCCCTGAAGGCTCTTTATGGGCCAAACACCTCTGGTGCATCTCAGTTACTCAGTGCTGACGGAGCCACATTGACTAGTAATGAAAATATGATCCTAGAAAGAGATGGTCTGAACACTTCCATAGTGTTCTCAACAGACCATCTTCAATCAATGCTGAAGCCATTGACCATTTACTTCAGGTTGAAGTCACTCCCTCCCTAGCTGAAGTTCCAACAAAAGAAGACATTTTGAATGTCATTAAGCTCCTTTTGCGTGGCAAAACCTTGATGTGTCAGAAGGAAGGAGATGGATTATATTCTAAATTATGAATCTGAAATTCATTGTTTTATACCTGGCCAATAGAAAATGATGAGTTTCAGTGTCTAAAGTAAACTGTTGGGGGAAAAAAGATATATAGGAAGAATTTTTGGCAAGATGTTCAAAATGTTTCATATTAAACCTAACTATATTACCATCACAAAAATATTAAGTATTGTGCCAAATAAAGGGGAGAGCTACAGTGAAAATAAGAATACTAAGAGAAGTTGCCTCATGGGAATCCTTACAGGGAGGACAGCAATGAGCTATCTATGAACTCCCCCCCCCCCACTTTTTCTCTGTCCTCACTGGAGGTCTCAAGCTGTGGACTTTGATTACTGTAGTTAAGGGAAGTTTAGAAGTAACATCAAATAGGGATGACCATCCCAGAGATCTTAGCCAGTCACCCCATTGTCTGATATTGCTATTGGCTCACTGTTTGTGACCCCAGTGGGTGTTGCTGAGGATTTTGAATGACAGCATTTCAATCAACTGCAGAGTTCAATTAATTTGTAAATAACTGAAGGTGGGGCAGATAATAGTCAAGGATCTTCAATAGACAACTGTAAAGGAAGTCCTACCTTGGCAATGATTCAGCCAGAATCTACTACCACTCAAAAGTGAGCAGGTTGTGGATTGAGGTTCTACAAGAGAATGGAAGAAAAACATAAGGAAGCTAATGAAAAGAGCAAACAAAGGACAAAGTATAATAGGATAAATAAATGCTAGAGGATAAGAGAATCTCAGTATAAATCTCTAGAAAAAGGGACTAATTTAGCAACAACTACAATTAAAATCCCCAAAAGAGGAAATGGAAATGACTACAAAGAAGTGCTCTGAGAATGTGTAGAAGGCTGGAGGAACTGAAGGAAGTGATAAAGAGTGAATAAATACCTTAGAATAAATGGTAGGAAACTTTAGTGAAGCAGCAGATTCCCTGAAAAAAAAAGAATGGAAGGGGTATTACTAAAAAAATCAGTAATATAGCAGAAGGTTTGAGTCAAGCCAAAGATGATCACTAACCTGAGAACTAACCTGGAAAATGGGAAACAAGAGAGAATTTAAAAAAAATTAGTTTCTTAGAAGAGCTCAAACAGATTAAATGAACATAGAATCGTAGATCTAAAATTGGAAGGTACCTTAAGAGTCATTTACCCAAGGTCAAATATGTAATAAATGTCATAGGTTTGAATCCCAAGTCCACTGATTGTAGACCCTGAACAAATAAATGTGTGTTTCTGTATACTACTGCCAAGAAAAAAAAAAAAAGATGACCGTATGGAAAAACAAAAACAAAAACAAAAAACTTCTTTATAATTCTGACAAATGCATGAAATGCTTTGTCACTAACTTATAAATAAATATAAGGGATATATAAAAGAATAATTTGGGGCCACTACAGAAAATCCAAGGCAAATATCCACTGCCACTTAGGACTGAATTTGGAAGGATTATTCTCATGCCATTTATATGAGATATCCTTAGATTTTTGTAGAATGACCCTATTAATTCCCCATAAATTCAGGTGAATAATTTCTTCCAGGGTGATGATCTCCTGGGCTGTTAGTATAGGTCTTCTCATACTCCGTAGGTGGTAACCTCTTGGGGCAGTGAATATTTCCCTTGGACTTCTATGAGGATGTTCAATGGGCATAACATTTTTGGTCTCCTGGACAAGAAGAGTTTTATTAACTCCTGAGAATAGACTGAAATTACAAAAATTATGTCAATGGATTTTTGTCCTTATTTTGATTTGAAGACTAAGATCATGGTTGTGTTTTCAATAAAAACAAGCTTCAATTCTCATCTTTCTTATTTGATATAATTTTAGAAATGTTGATAATTGCAATAAGGTATGAAAACATATAAAAATATCAATGTGCTCTTCACAATGAAGAAATTAAAATATCTCTTTGTAGATGACATTATCACATGCCTAGAAAGCTAACAATAATAACAAAATTTAAAAACCTAGCCATGTACCTTGGGCAAGTCCCAATTGCCCTCCAAAAAGCAAAAAAAAAACAAAACAAAACAAAAAAACAAAAACAAACAAAACAAAACAAAATTTAGCAACGGTAATAGTAATAACTATTTCTGAACAATAACAACAACAAATAGTAACAAAAATTTAGGCAATACATGCTTTTTTTTTTTTTTACCAAAAGAGTTAGAAATTAGATTAAACCATTAAAAAATAATTGGAATATCTATATATTGTAGTGGCTCATTGGAATTGAAAGATAAACCTGAGGTCAGCTATACCTGAGTTAAAACTTGCCTCAGATACTATTAGCTGTATAATTCCAGACAAGTCAATTATGAACTTAGTCTTTGCTTCCTCATCTATAAAATGGACATAAAAATAGTACTTATCTCACAGGATTATTGTGAGAATCAAATGACCTAACATAAGTAAAACACTTTGCAAACCTTAAAACACTATATAAATGCTTATTATTGTAATTATGTCAACATCAATAATATGGATAAACTGATAGAAAAAAGAATATCTTTGGCAACTTTATGAAATATTTGGATATGAATTTATTAAGGTGAATAAAATATTTATTCAAAACAACATAGGTTCAGTAAAAATAGGAAGATATTGTCTATTTCTGGTTGAGTTGAGTAAATATAGCCGAAATGACATATCTTCCAAAAATTTAAAAATTTAAGTACAATACCAACCAAAATTCAAATAGAATTATTTCACATGATGAGATGGTCATAGTAAAATTCGCAGGATCATAGATTTAGAATTGGAAGTCAGGACATTGAGGTTGAGAAAGATTAACAGTGTTGTCCAGAGTTACACAATAGTAAATGTCTAAATCAGGATTTGATCTTGTGTCTTCATGACAACAAGCCCAGTATTCTCTATATCTAATGCCATCTAATAGACCTCTTGAGAAAAAGCATGTTGTATGCAGTTTTAATGAGTCTGCCTCAGAATCACAAGAAATGAGTTTCAAATCCTGCTTCTAATTATACTGGTTGTATCACCTAGAAGATAGCAAACTCTCAGGTTCTAAGGTGAATCTCTGGGTCTAAAAACTACCAAGTAGAATGTGCATTTCTGGAGGAAGTTTCCTCATTAATAGTTCCCTATATCAATGAAATCATGGGTCCAAACTAAATTAAGAATAAATAAAATTCATGTAGGAAAAGAGGTGGATAAAATATTTAGAAGTATCATATATTAAAAATACAAAGGAGCATTTTTTTAACTGTCTAGCACTAGGGATAGAATATGCAAATATAAAAATGAGCAGAATATATATCCCCGAAGTCAGATTCAATGACTATAAAAGATTAGTATCAGATAAACTAAATTTCTTCATTCATGGCTCCCCAAAAAAACTACTTGGAAATGGAGTCACTGTTTAGTAAAATAAAAACAGTATGACAATGTGAAAAGAAAGCTGTTTGTGAAGCCATGAAGACTGGTTTCAAATTCTGCCACTAATACATACTAGTTTTTGACCTTGGGCAAGTCACTCGTGCTATCGGCTCTATGTGCTGTATGTATCTCTCTAGGATTCTAAGATAGAATGAGGTGATGATGTATTTTGGTAAATGGAGTTTCTCCTTATTGTCCCCTATATCAATGGAATTACAATACCAGTAAAATAAAAACTATTTTTATTTATAATACAGGTCCAGTACCTATAAGGATTTAGTCAAAATGGATATGTAGTATCACAGCAGCAAACGACAACAAAAATTGAGATGACCTTGGAAGCCATCTAGTCCAACCTCTTCATGTTACAGATTAAGAAACTGAGGTCCAGTGCTTTTTCTACTTCTGCTTCACCTTACTGCCTCTCCAAGGAGTAGTTTGGAGTCAAATCTCACACACACTGTATCCTAACTGGATCATCTAAATTAAAAGAAGTTATATATGTATATAACTTATATATATAAAGGGATGATGCATTTGTCACAACAATAATGAAGAGAAGAAACATTTTTATCAATTAGATAAATCCAAGGAAGGGTTAAAGTAAAAAATGATGGGGTTTTATGTAAAGATTTTTAAAAGATTGTGTGCAATACCAAGTATTAAAATTTAAAATAAAATTTAAATTAAAATTTAAAATAAAGGAAATATTTTATAATATAATATTTGAATCATCATATCAGATGAAAGTATAACATTTATAACAATATTAATATATGCTTTCCTCAAAAGAACAGATAATTTTAAAAAGAGGAAGGATAAACTTATTCTCTATTTGTATCCTTAGCACTTAGCACAGTGCTTGGTACATAATAGGCTTAATAAATGTTTATTCTCTATTTAACTAACCCCTTGAAAAGGTGTGCTAACTTCCTAATAACCAAACATAATATAAAATCAAATGACCTTAAGATAATACCTTATGTGGATTAAGTGTAGGAGGCCAGCTCCGAACTCAGGTCCTTCTGACTCCAGGGCCGGGGCTCTATTCACTGTGCCACCTAGCCGCCCCTATTCTGATTCACAGAATTGTCTGCCTACCTTTTGTTGTGATCACTGCACTCTCGCCATCTCTTCACATCAACCATATCTCCCAGCCTTTGGTAAATGATAGTACAGCATCTGCAATGATTGCACTTTAACAGAATTCACTGAATGTCTCCATTTGTGTATTTGTTTCTCTTTTCGAAGAGTGTCCTTGTACCATTGTAAAGACGGGCATTGCTGCTTATTACAAGCAGTACAGATTTTTGACTCCTCCGGGGTGAGGGGTGGTTTTGGTTTTGGTTTCTACTCCTGGCCTAGTCACATTTCGGGAAGCACATGTGAAGAGGAAGTATGAATGCTGCAGGGCAGCTCTCAGCGATCCAGAGGCAAAACCCTAGAAATCTTTCGTTCAGCGAGTCGCAGTCGGATATTTCTGAATGGACAAAAGGCCCAAATCTTGCTAAAGTCTTGGTCTTACGATAATTTGGAGTTAGAACTACGAAGTGACAGTTGAACAAAGCAGACAAAGGAGGAGCCAAACAAAGTCCTTGCTGTCGGAATGGTTGGTCACTGGGGATTGGGGCATGGGTCTTGAGCCTGAAATGTTCTACTGAGGCCTCCACTCTCCTTGGAGAAGGTGTTGGCGCTCATACCGTTTGGAAAAGAAAACCACTTTCTACCTGGTTAAAAGAGTGTTGCCCTCATTAGCATTTTCTGGACTCAGAGTTCAGAATCCATCTCCTGTTTGGGCTTGAGCTCCAAAATTGGGCGCCAGAAAACCTGGGTTTTGAATCCCATCTCTGCTCATTCTTGCCTGTGTGACCTTGGTTAAGTCCCTTAATTTCTCTGGCCCTGTTTCCTCATCTGCAAAATGAGAGATCGGGGGAGTCCCTTCCAGTTTTAAATCCTATGATCACTTCATGCTGTCTCTCAATTGTGGGGGAAGGGAAGGGGGTAGCTGTCTGCTTTGCCAAGAGGTAGGAAAAACCCAACTCTTGAGCCATCCCAGTAGCCTGAGGGCAGGAAGGGGTAGGAGCTGGAATGCCAATTATTTGTTCCCAGATTAGTGACAGGGCCTGCTATAGCCTTCTATTCCCTACCATCCCTGCCACTATATCTTCTTCCTCTGTTGGATCATGCAGCAAAAAGGCACTGCAGAATCAGGCCTGAGGACCCAGGGGAACTAAATAAAATCTGAAGGGAGTAAAGCTGAGTAATCTGGAAAAGACTGAGTGTGTGCAAAACCCATGGGTTGCCGAATGTCCAGAAGGCACAAGACAGAAAGCTAAGGACATTCTGCTCCTGCCAGAAGGCCCTGATCCATCTGAGTATCTCTGTGTTGAGTGGAAAAGCTCCTCTTCCTGGTGAAACCAGTCCTATCCAAGAATACCTAGACTCTAAGCATAGGCCTGATTTTTCTCTTTTTATTCTGGGATTTTGTTTTTCAGTTTTCTGTTCTTTTCCGTCCCTTTTTTTAATGCACCAACTAGACGTACAAAGCAGTCTAGTTTTTATATATCTGTATATTGCATTATAAACTCATTTTGCTTGTAGCTCCACAAAAAAGGCCTGTTGGAATTATACCTGTTGCTTATTTACAATATTCCTGATTATCCATAGCATAGGACAGGGAAAATAAAAGTGGAAAAAACCTACAAAAAAAAAAAAAGATAATACCTTATCTGACTGATAAGGCCTGACTTTAGTGTAATAATGTCATTCTGGTCCTCTTCAAGAATAAAGGACAAAACTAACTATATCATCCTCATTTCATTATATGCATATATGTATGTGTGTGTATATATGTGTGTACATGTACATATAGGCTGTATGTATGTATGTATGTATATACATATACATATATATACACACAGAGATACAAATATACACATACCTATTTATATTTGTGTACACACATATATACCTATATACATGGATAACTAGATAAATACATACATATATACATATATACATATGTATATATATACAACCAATCAAAAATAATTTATTAAATATCAACTACTTGTTAGCTCCTGTGCTAGTTGGTTCTGCCTTGAAAAAAACGTTCTTTGTTGGAGTAGGATTTTTCTCCCCTTATAAAACAACCTGGGGGTTTATGTTTATTTGGGATAGGACTAGATTTGTGATTTCATTTTTTCCCTCTTTCTTGGATCTGATAGGATAGTAACAAGAAGTGTAGTGGATAGAATCCTGGGCCTGGAGTTAGGATAATCTATGTTCAAATTTGGCCCACAACAATTCCTAGCTTTTAACATTTGTTGCTATCAATTTCTTCAACTGTAAAATGGAGAAAATAGTATTATCTACCTTGTGGGATTGTTGTGATGATCAAATGATATAAAATTTGTAGTTCAGGACCAGACCCATATTAGGTGTTTACCAGGAGCATAATAGGTGCTATAGAAATGCTTATTTCCGCTCTCGTCTCTCTCCTTTCTGTTGTTGCCGCCATCATGGACACCGGCCGCGTGCAGCCCATCAAACTGGCTCGGGTTACCAAGGTACTGGGCAGGACAGGTTCTCAGGGCCAGTGCACCCAGGTGCATGTGGAATTCATGGACGACACGAGCCGGTCCATCATCCGCAACGTGAAGGGCCCAGTGCGGGAGGGGGACGTGCTCACCCTGCTGGAGTCGGAACGGGAGGCCCGGAGGCTGCGATGAGACCGACCGGTGTAGGCCCCTAGGCTCCTGGTCGTGGAAGGACTGCTAAGGGATGTGTAAAATAAAGAGTTTTGTCTAAAAAAAAAAAAAAGAAATGCTTATTTCCTTCTGCTGATCTACTTCAGTGCCTTTATTACAATTAGCACTCTTTAGCAAGTTGCCTAAGGCACCTTGTAGTTAAGCAATTTGCAGAAGATCACACAGCCATTATGTGTCAGGGGCAGAATTTGAATCCTCTTCTTCCTGGTTTCCAAGACTTTTCCCACCCATTATAAATAGCCACTCTTTTTTCTTTTTGTTGACAGTTATTAGTTCAGAAAAATTAAAATCAAGTCAATAAACATTTATCTTTGTTGCCAGGTACCATGTTAAGCAAGTGCTTGGGAACACCAAGAAAGGGAACGAAAAAAAAAACAAAAACAAAAACCAAGCATAATAAAAATAGAAAATAGAAAAACAAAAACTGAACCAAGCCACAAGAAAACAAACAAACAAACAAAAAATAGCCCCTTTTCTTAAGGATCTGGTAGTTTAATGGGGGAGACAACAGGCAAAGGACTAATGGACAGACAAGATATATACAGGATAAATTGGAGGTGGTATCAGAAGAAAGGCACTAAAATTAAAGTGGACTGGGAATAGTTTCTTGTAAGAAGTGAGAATTTAGCTGAAACTTGAAGGACACTAGTAGGCAGAGATAAGGAGTAAGAGAGTTCTAAGCATAGGGGATAGCCAGTAAAAAAGTACAGAATCAGAACATGGAAGATCTAAGAGGCCAGTGTGACTGGGTCTCTGAGTATATGGGGTAGTATAGTGGTAAGGGATGTAAGTTTAAGGAGTTTGAAAAGGTAGCAAGGGGTCAGGTTCAGATATTTCCTTAATTAATAATCCTGTCATAGCACTTAATATTCTTCAGAGAGGATCTTAACTCCCAAGTTACATATGCAAAATTGATGGTACTTTAGATACCAACAAGTATTTTAGAAATAATCTATGCATTTGAGACACAGTTTTCAAAATCATAATGGTAAGAATTTATGAATATAGAGATATTGAATATAAAATAAACAAGCAATAAAATGTGAACTATTAAATTACAAATTTTTTAACAGTTCAGTTGAATGCATGTTTAAAGTATTTACACAGATGAAATACTCCCTTGGACATATCCCCCAATTTTAAATAAAGAGAGAAGTATTAGGGCGGAGTCAAGATGGTGGAGTAGAAAAAGCACTTCCATAGAGCTCCAGCCCACACCAGATCAAAATTATGTAAAAGAGGGCCTCTGAAAAACCTCTGGAACTCCACAACCCACACAATGACACAGAGAATCTCTCCTTCAGCTGAGGACAGCCCAGCAGCCTGGCAGGGAGTGGCCAGCACAGCACTCTGGGAGCCAAGCCCAGGCCCCTGTGATTCTGATATTTTAGCCCCAGGGTGGCTGGACTAGCAGCCAGTGGGAGGGACCCCAGAACACCAGCTGCTGTGGCATTTCCAGAATTATCAACACATAGATGCCTAGGAGAAAGTGAGAGGTCAGTGCCCTATGGACTTTGGGACCAGTATTTGGAGAATGCGTTGGCTTCCTCCCCTGGGGGTGAGAAGCCACTGAGGGGCCAGCAAAGCTTGTGCCACATTGCCACATTGCAGCTTCAGCTCCTGGCCTGCAAACTGTAGGGGCATCCGGCGATCAGTCTGGGAGGTAATTGCCCTTGCTTTATCCTTCTTGGATCTGGATTGCAGTCTGGGGAGGAGGTCTTGGGGTGTGTGACCAGCTAGCCAGAGTGGGTGGAGGCTTCAGAAAGGCTAAGCAACTAATACCTCCAGCAACTGAGAAAACCCCAGCATTTGGAAAAGAAGCTCCCCTGGCTGGTGGCAGAGTCCTACTGTGGCAACAAGCCCAAAAGTCAAGCAATTGAGAGGCAACATGCCTAGGCAAAGGAAACAAAATAAACAGGAAAAATGCAACATTAGATTCCTATTTTGGGGGCAAAGACGATCAAACCATGGAACAGGAGGAGGTCTGTGAGGTCAGAAATCCTCCACCATAAGCCCCAAATGAAAATAGGAGCTGGTTAGAGTCCATAGAGGACCTTAAGGAGCATATAAGAGAAGTGGGGGAAAATTGGAAATGAGAAAGATGCAGGAAAAGTATGAAATGAGAGTCAACAGCCTGACTGAGGAAAATAACACCTTAAAAACTAGACTAGGGGGTGGCTAGGTGGCGCAGTGAGTAGAGCGTCGGCTCTGGAGTCAGAAGGACCTGAGTTGGGATCTGACCTCAGACACTTAAAGCACACACACAAAAAAATAAACACCTAGCCATGTGGCCTTGGGCAAGCTACTTAACCCCAATTGCCCTCCAAAAAAATAAATAAATAAAATAAATAAAAACTAGACTAATTCAGATGGCAAAAGAGGCTCAAAAAGGCAATGAGGAGAAGAATGCCTTAAAAAGCCGAATTTGCCAGATGGAAAAAGAATCTCAAAAGCTCACTGAGGAGAATCATTCCTTCAGAATTAGACTGGAGCAAATGGAAGCTAGTGACTTTTTGAGAAACAAAACATGCTATTAAGCAGATGCATGCAATTGAAAGAATAGAAGGCAATGTGAAATATCTCATGGGAAAAACCACTGTCCTGGAAAATAGATCCAGGAGAGATAATCTAAAAATTATTGGACTAAATGAAAACCACGATCAGAGAAAGAATATAGAAATCATCCTTCAAGAAATTCTCAAGGAAAATTGCCCTGACATTTTAGAACCAGAGGGCAAAATAGAGGTTGAAAGAATCCACTGATCACCTCCTGAAAAAGATCCCCAAAAGAAAATTGCTAGGGATATTATAGCCAGGTTCCAGAATTCCCAGATCAAGGAGAGAATATTACAAGCAGCCAGGAAGAAGCAATTTCAATATTATGGAAACACAATCAGGATAGCACAGGATCCAGCAGCTTCTATACTGAGGGATTCAGGGCCATGGGATATGATATTTCAGAGGACAAAGGATCTGGGATGGAGGGGAGATGATGTAAGGGAGGGCAGGCTGGTGGGGAGGGAAGTTGGAAGCACCTACTTTTGAAAAGGGACAGGATCAAAGTGGGGAGTGGACCAGGTGGGGGGTGGGATAGGAGGGAGGGAAATATGGTTAGTGTTTTACAACATATCTTCTATGGTAATGTTTTGCATAGCTACACATGTACAACATATACTGAATTGCTTATCTTCCCAATAAGGGTGAGTGACAAGGGAGAAAGGGAATGAATCTGGAATTTGAAGTTTTAAAATCAAATGTTTTAAAAATATATAAATACTATTATGAATTCTATTTTACATATAATTGGGAGATAAGATGTGCAGGCATTGGAGCAGGGGGATTTACCTTGCCCTACTGGAAAAGTCGAAGGGGGTATGGGGGAAGAGATGGAAGAGAACAGTTTGGATGAAGTGATATCCTGTGGGACTGCTATTCTGGGGTCATGGGAAGAGGAAAATGGTGAAAAACTTGTAACTCAAAATCTGATGGAAATGAATGATGTAAAGCAAAAATTAATAAAGCATTTGAAGAAAGAGAGAGAGAGAGAGAGAGAGAGAGAGAGAGAGAGAGAGAGAAAGTGATAGATTGTTAGAGAATTGGAGTATTTACTTTCTGCCCAAAAGTACACTTAGGTTTGTGCCAGTTTCTTTGATATCCTAAATTGGTAGCATCGTTCTAAAACTGTAGTTCCATTCCTCCATCAATTAATATCCATAATGGAGGCTGAATATGCCAAAAAAAATAATTGTCTCTACTCATATCACTACCTAAATGCATGCCCAATTATAGAGCAAATCTTATTACATTTATAACAATACCCAGCTTCCTCCTAATTGTAATTTGTATAATCCATATGTAATAAAATTGTTCCTATACAGCATTTATAGGAATATATCAATAAAATAAAAGTACAAGTTAAAGGAAACCATTTAGAACACATGGGGATCATTGCCATGTCACTCTTTCATTTGAAAGCAGATTCAGACAACCCCTAGTTCCTGTGTGGGAGGAAATTTTTTAAACAGAAAAATTTAATCCACAAATTCATCAGCTAATTTGAAGCATCATCCCATGGTGGCCACATGTGAGAGATGAGGCAGATTGATAAACTATTATCTTAAAATTTTTTTTATGTAAGAACCAACTCTTCAAAGTTAGATCAAATCCAGATAATTCATAAATCCCAACAAGTATATGAAGATCCGTTTTTTCCCTTTTCTCTTTTTCTCACTTTTTTCTATTTTACCCCCAACTGTGGGGGGCCTTACAGCTCTTTCCTTTCTTCCTGAGTCTGTCGGCTCCCCTATTTTCACTCACCTCCCACCCACAACATAGTTAGAATGAGGGGCTGATAAATGATCTCAAACTTCCCTTGTTATCTGGACTTTGCAGCTGCTACAGAAAGCTGTTATAGAAACTTGCTATGGAAAGACTCAGAATTTTCCCCACAAATAGCTAATATATTTGAACAGAAAAAGAACTCTCATCTGCACAGATTTCAAAATGGATAGACTACTTTAAGAATATTCATATGCCTGTGGGATGGTGGTAAGGAAGATTCTTTAGTCATACATGCACTCACAAACATATACATGTATGTATATACAAACATTGTTATTATACATTCATATGGATATGTGTATGTGTGTATGTATATATGTGTGTGTGCACACATGCCAAAGTTGTGCTAATTTGTTGTATTCATTCCAGGTCTTAGTACACTGCCCTTTTAATTCTAGGTGAGGGAGAAATCATCTCTTAATTTCCTCCCCTTTTCAGTAGTTTAGATCAAAACTGTATCTCTCCCTTGGGGCCATTTTGGCTTTGCCTATCTCTCTTTAGCCCATCAACATTTCTTTTGTTCATATAGCTACTGTGGTAACAGTCAAGCCACTGACTTTCACCTCCTCCTATTTCCCATGCTGGCATATACTAGTATCTATAGCCCTTCATTGTTCACCACCATCTGTGAGACATTATTCCTTATTCAACAAAAAGACTGAAGGAAGTCAGCTAAGCTGCTCAGCCTCAGCAAGGTCCTATGACCTTGGAAAGTAAGCATCTAGCTTCTTCCCTTAACCCTGTCTTTACCCATGCTTCCATATCTTAGATTCCCTTTTGGTTGCTCATGTGCTCAACTCATTTGGAAAATGAGTGCCTTATTTGGGTGCAATCCATTTATTCTCAAAAGTTCAACCTTCTTATTTGCCATGGTGCAGAAATACAGATCCTTCTCTCATAAGTTATATTTTTAGGTAGATGTTCACTTCCTACATTTACATTTCTCCTCTAAATCCCCCACATTCAATCATCAGTAACATGCAAACAAAATGTGTCCCTGAGGTCGCTAGAATTTTTCCCTAGGACTCCGTAGCCCTTAGCAATTCTTTATAGTTTTTTGTTTGTTTATTTTACCTTCTGGCAAATCATCAGTATTAGGAAGTGGACATCAGGTTTGATAGATCTCAGGAGGCTCTCTGTCAAGCAGATCATGTCAGCAGATCAAAGCAGATGTCTATTGTTAGCCAGTTGAAAAATAGCTGCCTCAGTACTCTTGGAACAGAGAGTCACCAACCACCACTGTTTATGTTTGCTTCCTTTGAGTCTTTCTCATCAGAGTGCAGACCTTTTTACTTTTTTTGTCACATCAACAAATGGTTTCCTCCATGCAACTCAGCCAGAATCTGCACATCACAATTATTCCTACCTTCTTCCTCTGACCATTACTGAGTATCTTACTTGATGGCACATTGGAGCACAAATAGCTGCTTTCTTTTGAAAGAGTCCAGGCCCTCCCTCTTTGGATAGAATTTCAAACCTGTTACTTAGGTCCAAATATTTTGTGATCTTTGTTCTCTGTGTCTCACTTTAAATTTCCAACATCTTGACCCAGTTTATGATCACCTTGTTACCTTTTTATTTTTTCCCCTGAGGTTCATAGGCTTGAAGGTTGACAGCTTCAAGGGATTTCTTCTTCTTTGCTTCCTCCTTGAAGCAATTCCTCCTTTCCTTAAGGAGTTTTCATTCTCTCTAATAACCCGAAGAATGAAGTAACACTCTTCTAGCCTTTGATCTTTGTTTCTAGTATAGGGACCAGTTTATATTTTGTGCATAAACAAGTGTTACTTGGTACTTGCAGAAACACAAGAATATAAAACTCTTTGCAGGTCATTTCAAAATTATTGTTCTATCTACTACTAGAATCAAGATTTTCATTTCTTTTTTTTTTTTATTCTGGTTGGTAGCTCTCTTGGCAAAACCTCATGGATAAGTATAGCAAGCTGCTCGTTGTTACACCTGCCCCCTTAGATGGTCTGGGGAATAGTGAGGAAGGATTAATTTATTTATGGTGCTAATTTGTGCCTATTTTTGCCATGGAATTAGTCTATTTGCTCAGTTGCCTTTAATTGGCAATTAGCACATTTCTGCCAAGTTTTAATATAAACAGAAGCCATTCCACAATCAGAAAACTAATTACCTAATTAAAGTAGCTTGTTTGCCTTCCTAAGCATCAAAATGGCCATGAGAAAGTGACCTAAGGAGAGCAGGGTCTAGAATATTCCAATTTGATGAGGATGCTCAATGTTGCTAAATACATTTTTAATTACATTTTAGGAATGCATTTCCAAAGTCTTAATATCTTCAGAGATTGAACAAAAATAAGAATATAATGGAGCTTCTTTAATGTCTGGCTCTCCTCTGGGGCTTGAACCTTAAGACCTCTGGCTCAACATTGCCCCATTAACTCTCTTAGAAGATTTAACAATATGTACCAAGAAGAGTTCAAAGAGAGAAAGGTCTCACATATACCATATATACCTAGCAACTCTTTTGTTGTAGCAAAGAATTGGAAACAAAATGAGGGCTTATTCTTTGGGAGGATAATTTGGGGTGGTATATAAAATTATGGAATATTAATAGATAATAAATAATGATGATTGTGGGTAATTCAGATAAAAATAAAAGAACAATATGAGTGTAGAGTGAACAATTAGTACTAAGAAAATATATATTGACTAAAATTACATAAATTTTTAAAAATCTAAATGGAAGCTGGATTCTGAATGACTTGATTGACTGATATTGGTTTCAGAGAACAAATTGCATTTGCATACACTTGTTCTTTCAGGAAGGAGGAGGGCAGTGACAAAAGGGTCAGAATGTTGCATACCCTCTCAGGTGGGCCCCGGAATTGCTTCATTTTTTTTCTTTTTTATAAGAGAGTGTAGAGTCCCCTGACTAGATCCCAAAGTGGCTATTATGTAAAAACAACAACAAAAAAGACAAATTAAGCTTATTTTTTTAAAATCCCTGCTTCAAAATCTAAAGATGTTTTTATTTTCCCCCTTTAATAGTACTTTAATTTTCCCTAATTACATGTAAAGATAATTTTTAGCAGTCATGTTTACAGGCTTTTGAATTCCAAATTTTTCTCCCTCCCTCCCTCACTGTCCATCTTCCTAAAATGCTAGGCAGTTTGATATAAGTTATACATGTGCTATCATGTAAAACATATTTCCATATTAGTCTCAATTGTGAAAGAAGAAACACATCAAAAAGAAAAAAGTGCAAAAAAAAAGTTTCAAATAAGTGGAAAAATATGCTGCTGTCTTTATTCGATCTGGCAGGCCTTTATCTGGACATAGATAGCATTTTCCTTCCTGAGTCCTTTGTACTTGTTTTAGATCGTTATCTTGCTGAGAAAAGCTAAGTCATTCATAATTGGTCATCACACAATGTTACTGATACTGTGTGTAGTGTTTTCCTGGATCTGCTCATTTCCCATTGCATCAGTTCATACAAGTCTTTAAAGGTTTGTCTGAAATGTGCCTGTTCATCATTTTTTTTAAATTTTTTTTTTATTTTTTTTAATTTTTTTTAAACAAATGCTTTATTAACTTCTGTTTTACATCATTCATTTCCGCCAGATTTTGAGTTACAATCATTTTCCCCCCATTATTCCCCTACCCAACCTCCCAGAATAGCAGTCCCACAAGATATCACTTGCTCCAATCTGCTCTCTCCCATACCTTCTCCCATACCCCCATCGACTTTTCCATTAGAGGAAGGTGAATCTTTGTGTCCCAATGCCTGCACATCTTATCTCCCTATTACAAGCGAAAGAGTATTACTAATAATATTTATATATATTTGAAACATTTAATGTTACGACCTCGAATTTCAGATCCATTTCCTTCCTCCCTTGTCACCCATTCCTTCTTGGGAGATAAGCAATTCAGTATATGTTGTACATGTCTAGCTATGCAAAACATTATCATAGTAGATATATTGTACAAGGCTGCTTATAATTCCCTCCCACTCATCCCACCCCCCACCTGGTCCATTCCCTACATGATCCTGTCCCTCTTCTATAGTGGGTACTTCCAACCTCCCCTCCCCCAAGGATGCCCTCCCATCCATCATCCCTCCTCTCATCCCCCTTCCCCTATCCTGCTGCAGGTTGAGATATCCCATTTAGTATGTATGTCATTTTCTCCCTGAACCAAATTCAATGGGAATGTGGTTTTGTCTTTTTAGCCTTCCTTATTCTCCCCCTTCTTTGCAACCACTTCCCCTTGCTTCTTCTACATGGGATAGTTTACCCTACCCTGTCTCTCCCCATCTCCTCTTGCCACTTTCCTCTCTCACCTCATAATTCCCTCCCTTGAGTATTCTCCCTTCCCAACAAATTCAACCTATGCCCTCTATCCATATAACTGTAACCATATACACACACATTCACATATGTATTCATATGACCACACCCCCTTCTTCCATTATTTTCATAGTGAGAAAGATATCATCAGTCACAGTTATTGCTTTTCCATATAGGAATGTAAATAGTTCAACTTTGATGAGTTCCTTTTGATTTCTTTTCCCTGATTACCTTCTCAGGCATCTCTTCCTTCTTGTGTCTGGATGTCAAATTTTCTATTCAACTCTGGTTTTTTCCTCAAGAATGCTTGAAAGTCCTCTATTCCACTGAATGACCATATTTTCCCCTGAAACAAAATACCCAGTTTTGCTGGGTAGGTGACCCTTGGGTTCATTCCCAGCTCTTTTGCCCTCTGGAATATCATATTCCATGCCCTTCTATCCCTCAGTGTAGAAGCTGCCAGGTCCTGGGCTATTCTGATTGTGTTTCCACAATATTGAAATTGTTTCTTCCTGGCTGCTTGTAGTATTTTCTCCTTGATCTGGGGATTCTGGAACCTGGCTATAATATTTCTGGGAGTTTTCTTTTTGGGATCTTTTTCAGGAGGTGATCGGTGGATTCTTTCAACCTCTATTTTGCCCTCTGGATCTAAAACATCAGGGCAGTTTTCCTTGAGAATTTCTTGAAGGGTGATTTCTAGGTTCTTTTCTTGATCATGGCTTTCAGGTAGTCCAATAATTTTTAAATTGTCTCTCCTGGATCTATTCTCCAGGTCAGTGGTTTTTCCCATGAGATATTTCACATTGCCTTCTAATCTTTCGTTTGTTTGGATCTGCTTAACAGCATCTTGATTTCTCATAAAGTCACTAGCTTCCATTTGCTCCAGTCTAACTCTGAAGGAATGAATCTCCTCAGTGAACTTTTGAGATTCTTTTTCCATCTGGCAAATTCGACTTTGTAAGGCATTCTTCTCCTCTATGCCCTTTTGGGCCTCCTTTGCCATTTGAGCTAGTCTATTTTTTTAAGGTGTTGTTTTCCTCAGTCAGGCTGTTGACCCTCATTTCATACTTTTCCTGCATCCTTCTCATTTCTCTTTCTAATTTTTCCTCCACTTCTCTTATTTGATTTTTGAAGTCCTTCTTAAGGTCCTCTATGGCCTGCAACCCGTTCATGTTTTCCCCTGGGGCTTTTGGAGCAGGACTTCTGACCTCACAGTCCTTTTCCCGCTCTATGCCCCCAAAATAGGAGTCTAGGGTTGCATTTTTCTGTTTCCTTTGCCTTGGCATGTTGCCACTTAATTACTTGACTTTTGGGCTTGTTGCCACACTATGGCTTTAAGGCCAGATAGAGGAATTTTCGTCCCAAACGTGTGGGGGGCAACTTCCGTTTCTGGCAAGCTGTAAACCCACCCACAACTTCCACCCTAGATCACAATCCAGATCCAGGGAGGTTAAAGCAAGAGCGATTACCCCCCAAGACTGATCGCTGGATCTCCCCACGATTTGTAGGCTGGGAGCCGGAAATGCCTCTGAAAACTACACAGTGGCGTGTCTCCTCAGCAGCTTCTAGCCCCCAGGGGAGGGAGCTGACGCATTCCCCAAATACAGGTCCCAAAGTCCATAGGACACTAACCTCTTACTTTGTCCTAGGCATGTCTATGTTGATAATTCTGGAGTCGCCACAGCTCCTGGTGTTCTGGGGTTCCTCCAGCTGGCTGCTGGCCCTGCCGCCCTGGGGCTAAAACCTCGGCTCAGGCGGACCTGGGCTCGGCTCGGCTCCTGCGCTCTGCGCGCTGCCGGCTCCCAGACCGCTGTGCTGGTCCTTCCTGCAGGGCTGCTGGGCTGTCCTCAGCGGGAGGTTAGCTTCTCTGTGTCGTTCTGTGGGTGCTGGGGCTCCAGAAGTTGTTCACAGTCCTTTTTTACGTAGTTTGTGGGGAATCTGGGGTCAGAGAGGCTTGGAAGAGCTGTTTCTACTCCGCCATCTTGGCTCCGCCCCCCGTTCATCATTTTTTATGGAACAATAGTATTCCATTGCATGCATATACCACAGCTTGTTCATCCATTCCCCAATTGATGGGCATTCCCTCAATTTCCAAACTTTTGCCACCTCGAAATGAGCTGCTGTAAATGTTTTTGCACACATAAATCCTTTTCTCTTTTTTATGGTCTCTTTTGGATACAGGCATAGTAATGACACTACTGAATTAAATAGCATGCAGATTGGTTGCCCTATAGGTGTAGTTCCAAATTGCTCTCCAGAATGGTTTTATCAGTTCCCAACTCCACCTTCAGAGTATTAGTGTTCAATTTTTCCACATCTTTTCCAGCATTTATCATTTTCCTTTTGTTGTCATATTACTCAGTTTGATAGGAATCAGGTGATACCTCAGAGTTGTTTTAATTTTAATTCCTGATATAAATCCCATCAGGTCAGAGTGTACACTACTTATGATATATTATTTTAATATCCTTGTTAGTATTTTGTTCAAAATTCTTGCATCAATATCCATCAGGGAA
This sequence comes from Gymnobelideus leadbeateri, assembly GCA_011680675.1. Lineage (NCBI taxonomy): Eukaryota > Metazoa > Chordata > Mammalia > Diprotodontia > Petauridae > Gymnobelideus > Gymnobelideus leadbeateri. The sequence goes on along the minus strand of WOXC01001210.1, from coordinate 281,576 downwards.
ATTGGTCTGGTTTAGGTATCTGCACCATATTTCTGTCATAAACAGAGTTTGGTAGGTCTCCTTCACCTATTTTTCCAAATAGTTATATAGCATTGGAATTAGTATTATCATTATTTTTAATGTTAATTGGAATTCACTTGTGAACCCATCTGGCCCTGGTGATTTTTTTTTCCTTAGGAAGTTTGTTAATGGCTTGTTCAAATTCTCTTTCCTGAAATGAGGTTATTTAGACATCGTATTTCGTAATCTGTTAATCTAGATAATTTATATTTCTGTAAATGTTCATTGAGTTCACTCAGATTATCAGATTTATTAGCATATAGTTGGACAAAATATTTCCTAATGATTGCTTTAATTTCTTTTGCATTGATGGTGATTTCACCCTTTTCATTTTTAAAATTGGATATTGTTTTACCCTGTCTTTATGCTTATTCTGCTGTTCCAGAATTTGTTCAGGGGCTATGTTATGATTGTTTGGAGGTGAATATGGGAGGGTTAGGGAAATTTCCTGCTTATTCCACCATATTGGCTCCTAGAAGTTCTAAAGGTGGTTTTGATTTTTGTAAACAAGTGACGTTTTAATGAAAATGGAAAGACAAGTTCCATGTGCTATATTTTAGGGCCATATTTTCAATTAATAATAATAATAATAATATATATATATATATCTATATATCTATATATCTTATACCTCACTAATCAATTGCAATAGCATTAATAAGCAATAGAAAAGGGGGGCTGAGCCAAGATGGCAGAGTAGCAACAGCACTTCCACAGAGCTCCAGCCCATACCTCTTCAAAATAATGTAAAAGGGGGACTCTGAAAAACATCTTGAGCTCCAGAACCCCAAAAATGACACAGAGAAGCTAACCTCCCACTGGGGACAGTCCTGCAGCCTGGCAGGAAGCAGCCAGCACAGTACTCTGGGAGACAAGCCCAGGTCCCCATGAATAGGAGGTTTTAGCCCCAGGGTCACCAGACCAGCACTCTGCTGGAGGGACCACAGAAAACTAGCAGCTGTGGCGATTCCAGAATTATCAACACATATATGCCTAGGACAAAGTGAGAAGTTAGTGCCCTATGGACTTTGTGACCACTAGTTGGGAAAACCTTGGCTTCTTCCGCTGGGGGTGAGAAGCAGCTTAGGAGACCCCGCACAGCCTCCATTTTGCAGCTTCAGTTGCAGTTTCAGCTCCTGGCCTGTGGATGGTAGGGGGATATCGTGATCAGTCTGGGGGGTAATCACCTACTTTTGAAGACAGACAGGATCAAAGTAGGGAATGGGCCAGGTTGGGGGTGGGATGGGTGGCAGGGAAATATACTCAGTCTTTTCCAATATATCTACTATATTAATGTTTTGCATAGCTATACATGTACAACATATACTGAATTGCTTATCTTTCCAGCAGGAGTGGGTGACAAGGGACGAAGGGAATGGATCTGGGATTCGAAGTTTTAAAATTAAATGTTTCATATATATATATATATATATATATATATATATATATATATATATATATATATACTATTATTAAGACTATTTTGCATGTTGCTGGGAGATAAGATATGCATGCATTGGGGCACAGAGATTCACCTTGCCATAATGGAAAAGTCAAAGGAGGTATGGGAGAAGATATGGGAGAGAGCAGATTGGATGAGGGGATATCTTGTGGGACTGCTATTCTGGGGTGGTGGGTAGGGGAAAACAGGGATAAAATTGTACCTCAAAATCTGGCAGATATGAATGATGTAAACCATAAGTTAATAAAGCATTTTGAAAAAAAGAAGCAATAGAATAGTTAAGGGAAATATTGATTAAATTCCATATACCTTTCTCACTTTTATTCTTTCTTTGAGTTTTTAACAAATTTCCATCTTCACTCCAGCAAGTGGATGTTCTACTATACAATTCAATAATGACTCTTACATCAGCAATCCATACGGTAAAATTAATCACTTTAATTTTATGATGCAATTTGGTGTTTTTCATGTCATGGACATTTTTTTTCTGATTTTTTTTTCTCTCCAAGGAATATAACCCTACTGAATAAGTACAGACCTTCTCTGGTGCTATAAGACTTTGAATTCTCTCATTCCTTAATCCCAAACCAAAATTTCACTCCCCTTTTGCCATCCTTCCCTACATTTGCTTTTGGTTTGAATTTGCAAGAATTGCAGCATATAGAGATTTTGTCAATTTTATCATAAAATTTCTCTTCCTCTTAATTCTCTACAACAGATATGATACATAGGCTACAATTGTATCCATCAAGTTTTTTTGCAAATATATATCATGAACACTGAAATAGGAAATTAATGAACATCCCATGCAGTGATGTTTCTTCTTGCTTTTGGAAAAATGATAAAACCAACTTTGTCAATATGTTCATTTGGTTTCACAATGAGAATATGTGAGTCATCTGTAAAATGGGGACAACAGTTTCCTATACCATGATTGTTTTGATAAAACTTCAATGTCAAATCATTTGGTAAAATGAACTTTCAATATAAGATCTGATTATCCAAACATCATGCACTAGTGATTTAATTTTCATTCTACATTTATTGCTTTTTTCCCTCTCCCTCTTCTTTCAGTTTTAAATGCCAACAAGCTTCCAACTTATGGCACTCAGAACTATCAGCAAGCCTGTGCTATGGATGCTGAAATGTTCAATAAGCACAGTGGGATCTTATTTCTTCCCACTCGACCTCTTTAAAGTTAGAAGAGTAAACAATCAGAGATGCTTTGTGCACCTGTTTTCAACTGATGGGACAGGAGCCTCGGCATTGGTACAGGCAAATGGCGGGATTTATATAATATATAAACTTTCCTTTAGCACCATGATGATTTTTAATGATCTTCAGAAAATGATTAATATGTAAAGATATCCAAAACCAAGATTAAGGAAATCACTTGTCCTTTTTACAGCCAATCTAGCATGTAGATTCAATAAAATGAACACAGCCATAGACTCAGGAGCACTGAGTTCAAATTCCATGTTTTCTACTTCCCAGCTATGTGACCCTAGGCAAATAACTTCAAAATGTTTGTACTACCTCTCTCATAGCTTTGTTCTTTCTTTCTTTCTTTCTTTCTTTCTTTCTTTCTTTCTTTCTTTCTTTCTTTCTTTCTCTCTCTCTCTCTTTCTTTCTTTCTTTCTCTTTCTTTGTCACAATTCTATAAACCTTAAAGTGCTAGTTTTTCATGTCATTTTTTATTTTAAAGGTTTCATCTCTGCAGTGAAATTTAAATAGAAATATTCTTCAGATAAGTCAGTATCCTGCTATTATTCTTTTATACTTAATGTTTTGTTGACTATTGCACAGTGAATACAATAACTTTTTTGTATTTGAATAAACAAATTAGCATATAGGTTTATTTCCAAAACATTTACTGTAAACATCTTTGGTCCAGAACACAGGGGATAATAAGGACAGCATATAACTCATCCAGTTCCCACATGGGATTTAATTTCATCTGTTAGATCTTTATATTTTATAAGCTTTTCATTTGATATAACTGGAAGATTATGTGTATTTGGCATGTTACATTTATTAAAGCATTGTTGCTAATTTTTTTCTTTTTTTTTTTGGAGGGCAATTGGGGTTAAGTAACTTGCCCAAGGTTACATGGCTAGGTTTTTGTTTGTGTGTGCTTTAAGTGTCTGAGGCCGTATCTGAACTCAGATCCTTCTGACTCTAGGGCTGGCGCTCTACTCACTGCACCACCTAGCCACCCCAACATGTTTCCATTGCTAATTTTTTAATGGATAAATATTGTATGGGCAATTATAGATAATAGTTCAGTTGTGCTGATGCTCTTATTCCAATCTAGTTTATTGGTTGACTTCTCCAGGATATTTTGAAAATAATATCAGTAATAGATGTATTTGTCATCTGGCTCTTCATGAAAGCTTTCGTCTGTATAATTGTAGTCATCAAATTATAGAGAAAGTGATACATTGTGAGGAAATAGAATGAATTTTGTTTTGGAGTTAATTAGCAAGCATTTATTAAGTGTTTATTATGTGCCAAGCACTGTGGTAAAGATTGGAAATACAAAGAAAGTCAAAAACTTTGTCTCTGAACTCCAGGATCTCACATGGGGAATATAAGTTGTAAATATATACACATAAAATGTGTGTGCATGTGTGTGTGTGTGTGTGTGTGTGTGTGTGTGTGTGTGTGAGTCTGTGTCTGTATAGAGCTATAATGAATATCTTGACTAGGCCAAGGTTGAGGATACTTGGAAACTGTATCAACAATACAGTATTCACAATGCCTATGGTAACTATGAATATGCTGATGTAGTTATTAATCACAAAATGTAACAGGCTTTCTACGTGGGGGACATAGCTAGAACATTCATTCAAATGCCAGAAAACTGAGTCCCCAAACCAGAAAGTTAAAGCAATTACAGTAGCCACCAAGTTGGCACATGTAGTCAATGCAGCCAACACCCACCTTCTCAAGCCTTCAAAACATAATAGGCTACCTCAGGCAAAGATCTTCCTCTCCTCACAATAACTGCTCAGCCTAGATGCAGCTCTTCCCCCTGCAGTTCCTGTCCCTGGCAGTAGTCAGCAGGAGTACTTAGAAGAAATTCTGGCTGGTTCAAAAAAAAAATAAGTTCTCACTGCCATTGCCACCACTCCTAGTTACCACACTGGATCTAGCCCAGCTCCTATTTGGCTCTGGCTCTTTCCTGTGCCACCCCTTCCTGCTACATAAGCAAGTTCAAAGGGCATGGAAGATCTTCAAATCCCCTTACCATGACAGAAGCACATTAGAAACAGATTCCTTAAGAACTTTTCAAATTCTCATTAAAAGGGTAGATATGGGGCGGAGCCAAGATGGCGGAGTAGAAACAGCTCATCCAAGCCTCTCTGCCCCCAGATTCTCCACAAACTATGTAAAAAAGGACTCTGAAAAACTTCTGGAGCCCCAGCACCCACAGAACGACACAGAGAAGCTAACCTCCCTCTGAGGACAGCCCAGCACCCTGCAGGAAGGACCAGCGCAGCGGTCTGGGAGCCGGCAGCGTGCAGAGCCCAGAGCGCAGAGCGCAGGAGCTGAGCCGAGCCTGAGCCGAGCCGAGCCCAGGTCCACGTGAGCTGAGGTTTTAGCCCCAGGGAGGCAGGGCCAGCAGCCGGCTGGAGGAACCCCAGAACACCAGGAACTGTGGCGACCCCAGAATTATCAACATAGACTTGCCTAGGACAAAGTAAGAGGTTAGTGTCCTATGGATTTTGGGACCTGTATTTGGGGAATGCGTCAGCTCCCTCCCCTGGGGGCTAGAAGCTGCTGAGGAGACACGCTACTGTGTAGTTTTCAGAGGCATTTCCGGCTCCCAGCCTACAAATCGTGGGGAGATCCAGCGATCAGTCTTGGGGGGTAATCGCTCTTGCTTTAACCTCCCTGGATCTGGATTGTGATCTAGGGTGGAAGTTGTGGGTGGGTTTACAGCTTGCCAGAAACGGAAGTTGCCCCCACACGTTTGGGACGAAAATTCCTCTATCTGGCCTTAAAGCCATAGTGTGGCAACAAGCCCAAACGTCAAGCAATTAAGTGGCAACATGCCAAGGCAAAGGAAACAGAAAAATGCAACCCTAGACTCCTATTTTGGGGGCATAGAGCGGGAAAAGGACTGTGAGGTCAGAAGTCCTGCTCCAAAAGCCCCAGGGGAAAACATGAGTGGGTTGCAGGCCATAGAGGACCTTAAGAAGGACTTTAAAAATCAAATAAGAGAAGTGGAGGAAAAATTAGAAAGAGAAATGAGAAGGATGCAGGAAAAGTATGAAATGAGGGTCAACAGCCTGACTGAGGAAAACAACACCTTAAAAAATAGACTAACTCAAATGGCAAAGGAGGCCCAAAAGGGCAATGAGGAGAAGAATGCCTTAAAAAGTCGAATTTGCCAGATGGAAAAAGAATCTCAAAAGTTCACTGAGGAGATTCATTCCTTCAGAGTTAGACTGGAGCAAATGAAAGCTAATGACTTTATGAGAAATCAAGATGCTGTTAAGCAGATCCAAACAAATGAAAGATTAGAAGGCAATGTGAAATATCTCATGGGAAAAACCACTGACCTGGAAAATAGATCCAGGAGAGACAATTTAAAAATTATTGGACTACCTGAAAGCCATGATCAAGGAAAGAACCTAGAAATCACCCTTCAAGAAATTCTCAAGGAAAACTGCCCTGATGTTTTAGATCCAGAGGGCAAAATAGAGGTTGAAAGAATCCACCGATCACCTCCTGAAAAAGATCCCAAAAAGAAAACTCCCAGGAATATTATAGCCAGGTTCCAGAATCCCCAGATCAAGGAGAAAATACTACAAGCAGCCAGGAAGAAACAATTTCAATATTGTGGAAACACAATCAGAATAGCCCAGGACCTGGCAGCTTCTACACTGAGGGATCAAAGGGCATGGAATATGATATTCCAGAGGGCAAAAGAACTGGGAATGAACCCAAGGGTCACCTACCCAGCAAAACTGAGTATTTTGTTTCAGGGAAAATATGGTCATTCAGTGGAATAGAGGACTTTCAAGCATTCTTGAGGAAAAAACCAGAGTTGAATAGAAAATTTGACATCCAGACACAAGAAGCAAGAGATGCCTGAGAAGGTAATCAGGGAAAAGAAATCAAAAGGAACTTATCAAAGTTGAACTATTTACATTCCTATATGGAAAAGCAATAACTGTGACTGATGATATCTTTCTCACTATGAAAATAATGGAAGAAGGGGGTGTGGTCATATGAATACATATGTGAATGTGTGTGTATATGGTTACAGTTATATATGGATAGAGGGCATAGGTTGAATTTGTTGGGAAGGGAGAATACTCAAGGGATGAAATTATGAGGTGAGAGAGGAAAGTGGCAAGAGGAGATGGGGAGAGACATGGTAGGGTAAACTATCTCATGTAGGGGAAGTGGGTGCAAAGGAGGGGGAGAATAAGGAAGGCTAAAAAGGCAAAACCACATTCACATTGAATTTGGTTCAGGGAGAAAATGACATACATACTAAATGGGATATCTCAACCTGCAGCAGGATAGGGGGAAGGGGGATGAGAGGAGGGAGGGCATCCTTGGGGTGAGGGGAGGTTGGAAGTACCCACTATAGAAGAGGGACAGGATCATGTAGGGAATGGACCAGGTGGGGGGTGGGATGAGTGGGAGGGAATTATAAGCAGCCTTGTACAATATATCTACTATGATAATGTTTTGCATAGCTAGACATGTACAACATATACTGAATTACTTATCTCCCAAGAAGGAATGGGTGACAAGGGAGGAAGGAAATGGATCTGAAATTCGAGGTCGTAACATTAAATGTTTCAAATATATATATAAATACTATTATTAATACTCTTTTGCCTATAATTGGGAGATAAGATGTGCAGGCATTGGGACACAAAGATTCATCTTCCTCTAATGGAAAAGTCGATGGGGGTATGGGAGAAGGTATGGGAGAGAGCAGATTGGAGGAACCGATATCTTGTGGGACTGCTATTCTGGGAGGTTGGGTAGGGGAATAATGGGGGGAAAATGATTGTAACTCAAAACCTGGCGGAAATGAATGATGTAAAACAGAAGTTAATAAAGTATTTGTTTAAAAAAAAAAAAAGGGTAGATATTCAGGCTTTTAGTAAGGTGCTTGACTTTATAGCCACTCCTTTTTCACTTTAAGGATAACCCTGATCTTTGCTATTTTTTAAAGCAATTGGGGTTAAGTAACTTGCCCAAGTTTACATGGCCATTTACTTTTTGTGTGGGTGTTAAGTATCTGAGGCTGGAACCAATCCCGAGTCCTCCCAACTCTGGGGCTGGCACTCTTACTCACTGCGCCACCTAGCCACCCCACTACTGGGTTGTTTAACAAAAGCACCTTCACTCTCCTTTTCAGATTATGGTCTCTCTTTTTGCAGAGCAAAACCTTTCTAATAAATTCATCAGATCAACAATGCATTTGATGAACAATTTTTAATTGATGAATGTTCTATGTTTTTACATGAGCCTTGCTTATATTTCTTCCTATAAGGACTAAACAAGAGAGTGGCAGTATGTATCAATCAATCCTAAATACCAACATCAGGACACATTTAAGACATGATTGAGAATTCTCAGAACAGTGGACTGACGTGTTGTTTCCTGTGGGATGTCTCCCGAACAAACTGTGTGGTCCTAATAGGCCAAAATCACTTTCTTTTCTGATTACATTGAGCAGACATTTCTTCTACATCCCTGATTTGTCACTTCTCTTTGTCCCATTAGTTCCTAGAGTGAATATCCATTTCCCTCCAGTTCTAAATTTCAGAAAACCAAATAAATTAAATTGAGCTCTCCAATAAGACAATAAAACAATATCTTTGTCTAGACAACCAGGAAATTATCTATTGAGTGACTGGAAATAGAAATCAAATGGACCACACTTGGCTATAGAACAGTACATTGGAATCTACCCATTTAACTTTGAGTTTTTTAGTGAACTAAAGAAAATGACACTGAAGGTTTTTTCAAGGATTTGGATAAACAGATTATGAAATCATATTTTGGCTGGCTATCCCACCATTATAAGATGATAGATAGCATTTAGGGGATTTATCGCATTGATTCTAAGTCAAAATGTCAGTTAGTCAGTTAGTCAATAAGCATTTATATAGTACTTACTATATGCCAGACACAATGCTAAGTTCTAGGCATACAAAGATAGGCAAAAGATAGTCCATACACTCTAGGAGCTTGCAACATGAAATGGCTATGCACAAACAAGATATATACAGGATAAATCAGAGATAATCAACAGAAGAAATATATTAGTATTAAAGTGGATCAGGAAAGGCTTCTAGTAGAAGATAGAATTTTATCTGGAACTTGAGGAATACCAGAGAATCTCAAAGAACAATATTAGAAGGGAAATATTCCAGGCATAGGGATCAGTGAAGAAAAATGCCCAGAGTCTGGAGTTAAAGTCTGTTGTGTGAAGAAGAGCAAGAAGTCCACAGTTACTGGATTACAGAGTAAATGAAGGGGATTAAAGTGTAATACTAGAAAGGAAGAAACAGGTCAGGTTTTATAGTCTTTGAATACCAAAAATAATATTTTATACTTGATCCTGAAAGTTATAGGAATTCCCTAGAGTTTATTGAATGGGGAAGGGAGGAATGATTATTATATCTAAACTTTAGGCAAATAAATTTGATAGCTGAGTTGTGGATGAACTGAAGTGGGCAGAGATTTGAGGTAGGGAGACTAACCAGCAGGCTATTGCAATAGTATATTGCAACAGGCTATGGTGAACAGATTTGCATTGGAATGGTATCAGTACTTAAGGTAGAAAGGATATCTAAAGGAAATTTGAAAAGGGCAAAATTGACAGGCCTCTACAACAGATTGAATATAGGGAGGAGAGAGAGTGAGGAACAAGTATGATTCCTAGGTAACTAACTTATGTGACTGGGAGAATGATGGTGCCCTAGTCAGTAACAGGGAAGTTTGGAACTGTGAAGGATTTGGCAGCTGTGAAGAAATTATAATAGGTTAAATTTTGCACATGTTGAATTTGAAATGTCTATGTGTTATCCAATTGAGATGTTCTATAATCTATTGGAGATGTGAGTCTGGAGGTTAGGATAGAGGTTAGTGCAAGATAAGTAGATTTGAGAGTCATCAGCATAGAAATGATAATTGAAGGCAAGAGAGCTAATGAGATCATTATGTGAAACAGTATAAAAGAGGGCCTAGAACAGAGCCTGAAGGAATTCTTACCTTATCAAGTGTGACTTGAACTAGTATCTAGCTATGGAGACAAAGAAGTGATCAGATTGGAGGAGAATTAGGATAGAGTAACATCACAGAAACCTTGAAGGAAAAGGATAAAGAGAAGAGGGTGATCTGCTGTATCAAAGGCTGAAGAGAGATCAAGAAGCATCAGCATAAGGAAAAAAAGGCATTAGATTTGTCAACTAAGAAATCATTGGTAAAATTGGAGAGAGTAGCTTTGTTTGAATGGTGAGGTCTGAAACCTGGCTTTAGGAATTAAAAAAAAGAAAGAAAGGAAAGGAAGTGGAGGTAGCAATTAAGTAGAAAAACATCTAGTCCAGGTCAAGTCAACAAATATTTGTGAAGTTTTTAAGATGCATCTAGCACTATTTTAAACATAGGGGATACAAATAGAATTAAAAAGAAAGCCAATCATTACCTTCCAGGATCTTTAATTCTGCACATAAAATGAAGCTGAAGGGGGTGTGGGGAATCTGAGAGAGTAATCTACTGAAGAGAACTCTTGAATATTGTAACATAGTGTAGCCTAGTAGAAAGAGTCTTGGATGTAGAGTCAGAGCTCTACTACTTCCTACTTCTACTACCTCTACTATTTCCTACCCCTGTGACCTTGAACAAGTGATTTAGCCTCTAGAAAAGGAAGATGCTTCATTAGATGATCATTTTGAATCCTATGAACTTCCTGGTATATTTTCTTGGAATTGTTCTTAGAACTCCTCCTAGATATCTGGTCACTCCTTAGCTACTTTTGCTGGATCATTGTCCCCTGCCTTATCCTTGAACTATGGGTATATCCTGAGGATTTGTAATAGTTCCCCTTCACTTCTTTCCTTTTTTGTTTTTTGTTTTTTTTGAGGGTCATATATTGGCATTTATTATTTAAGTTGAAGAACAGTTTATGAGGAGGGTGGGGGGCAAGGGAGAAGACAGGGAGCTGAGAGCCTCTCATCTGTGTCTGCTCTAGATGGGGTTGATCCTGATTTCTGAGACTTGGTCCAGGGCACACAAAGAAGCACATGACAACATGAGGTTCCAGGGTACAGGTTAAGGAAAACACCGGGGATGGCCAGAGTTACACATCCAGCCAGAGGTGGGGGCTGGGCTTCTTCTCCTTGGATCAGCAGCACTGCTTCCTTTTGGGAACCGAAGTCTAGCCATAAATTCCATCCCACATATTTTTTATAAAACATTCTTGTAGTTAAAGTCTTTGTGCTAAAGAATTCTTTCATCACCTCTCTAACTTCTTGTACTTTGCTTCTAGTCTCTTTGAATATGCATCTGACTTGTGAGCTGCCTTTGCCAGAGCTGCTACAGGCTCCTCAGTTTAAGTGATCTGGTCCAGATAAAGCTGAAGGGCTGCCTGTTTCTGGTTTAAGTCCTTTAGGTTTCTTCTTAATGTTCACTGCAATATCTGTCATTTCTAGATACTTCAAGCTAGTCAGTTTATTCATATTTTCCAGAAGTTTATAATCATCACTCATGGCTGTCAGCTTGCCAGTCAGGTATGTGGCCATTTTGGAGAACACATCCTGGCAGAGCCCTGTGATGTCCACCTCAGTCAGCCGAGGGCTCCTCGGCAGACTCCACCACCGAATCATCGAGGCCGGGGAAGGGAGGAAGGAAAAAAGGGTGGGGATGGGGGAAGAGGTAGGGGGAAGGGGGAAGGGGATGGGGAGAAGGAATGCGAAGTGGACAAGGAAGGGTAGAAAAGGGGAAGGGTAGAAAAGGGGAAGGGTGAGCAGAGAGAGGGAGATGAGAGGAGGGGGTGGTGGATAGCCCTTCAGTTTTTTGTTCTACATCCATTCTCAATGAGTTCATTAACCCCCATGGGCTGAATTATCATCTCTATGCAGATTAGCCCCATTTCTATATTCAGCCCTACTCTCTTTCCTGCTTTTGGATATTTTCAAATAGTTGTTCCATACAAATCTCAGACTCAACATGTCCAGAAAAGCCCCTGAAGCACTAAGGTTGTTCTTTATAGCAAAAGTGCTTCCAGCTGAAACAATCTAAACCACCAAACCTAGGAGACACAGCTAGCTCTATTCCTTTACAAAGTGAACTGATATCAATGTCAAGAACATTATGGTCATCAGTGGCAACAACTTGTACATCAACCATTATAGGCATTTTGTATACCAGCCTGTACATCCCTCAACTGCCTTCCCTTGAAGGAAAACGTTTATGGCCAATGAGGTCCAGCTGTGTTACAGAAATAGTAGTCTTCTTTCTTTTCTTCCACATGACACCCCGTTTCTTAACTCTGTGCCTTCCCACCAACTATCCTGCATGCCTGGCATTGGCTACCTATACAACCTCTGCCTCCTGGCTTCTCTGGCTTCCTTCAGGACTCAGCTTAAATCCCACTTTCTGCAAACTTTTCTCCCTTATCCAGTCCCCAAAGATAGTAGTGTCTCCTCTGACAGCACTTTCTATTATGTATGTATGTATATGTATGTCTGTGTGAAAAGTCTTCCTGAATTCAGCACAGAACTTTATCCACTGTGGCATCTAACTTACACATGGCCCAAGCACACATGCACACACCCACCCACACACTCCCCCCCCCCCCCCACACACACACACTGAGTCTGTGACTTGGATAGGAAAAAAAACAAGTTAGATTCTTTTTATAAAAATATTTAATAGTATTTTTTTTTTTTTGCTTTTTGGAGGGCAATTGGGGTTAAGTAACTTGCCCAAGGTCACATGGCTAGGTTTTTGTTTGTGTGTGTTAAGTGTCTGAGGCCGGATCCGAATTCAGGTCCTTCTGACTCCAGGGCCAGTGCTCTACTCACTGTACCACCTAGCCTCCCCTAGTATTTTATTTTTCCAGTTACATGTAAAGATAGTTTTCAATACCCATTTTTGTAAGATTTTAAATTCCAGATTTTTCTCCTTCCTTGCTTTCCCTGCCCTCTTACCAAGACAACAAGTAATCTGATATAGGTGATATATGTACAATCATGTTAAACATATTAGTTTAGTGTAATAGTCACGTTGTGGAAGAACTTGAACAAAAGAGAAAAGCCATGAGGAAAAAAAGAAAAAAATATATAAATAGTATATTTCATTCTTCATTCAGGCCCCATAGTTCTTTCTTTGGATGTGGATAGCATTTTCCACCACATATTTTGAATTTTCTAGGATTGTTGTATTTCTGAGAAAAAACCAAGTCTATCATAGTTGATCATTGAGTTTTTATGGTTCTGCTCACTTCCCCTTGCATCAGTTTATGTAACACTTAACAGGTTTTTCTGAAATCTGCCTATTCATCAATTTTTATAGAACAATAGCATTCCATTACATTCCTATACCACAACTTGTTCACACATTCCCTAATTCATGAATATCCCCTCAATATCCAAATTATTGCTTCCACAAAAAGAGCTGTTATACTTTTGTACTGAAATGGACACTCAGACAGAATCACCAGGCCAAGACCATCAGTAATCGAATTCAGGAAGCATTTATTAGCTGGCCAGCGGCAGTCCTAGGGACAAAGTCCCAGGAGCTGCACCGAACTCCAGTAGACACACAGTTTAAATAGTCCAAAAGCTACCATCTACCATCGTATCAGGGGCAGGCTGGTCGGGCAGGATATGGGGCAGGGGCACTCTTAGATAACACAGGTTGTTCAATGACCGAAGGGAGGATTCTTGGGTTTGGTTGGATGAGATAAGAGTGGACTGGGGCACACTGGGTTAAAGATGTTCGATAACCTAGCGGAATGGAGGATTCTTGGGTTTACAAGAATTCAGGATACAAAGATGGGCCCCTCGTAAGCCAGTGAAATGTCAAGGCATACTACTTCACTCCCCCCTGTTTTAGGTCAGACTAAGGATTCTTCCGATTCTAGGGTTTTGTAGGACATGTGGATTGCAAAAAGTTTGGTGGCTTCAAGTCTGGATTGGATAAAAGAGAGTAGGCGGTTAATCGGACAGGGGCCGATGGTCAGGGTTAGCACGACAAGAAGTAGAGGGTCAGCAAGGGCCGAGAGAAGGGTCGTTAACCAGGGGGACCAGTCATACAGGGACTGGTACCAAGAGGAGGTGGATCTGCCGGCTTGATCTCACTCGTCCAAGCGCTTACGGAGAGTGGCAAGGGATTCCCGTATAACTCCGGATCTGTTAGCGTAAAAACAACAGGTTTCACCCAGGGCCATGCACAGACCCCCCTGTTTTAGGAACAGGAGGTCCAACACTCATCGATTTTGCAGGACAACCTCTGCCAAGGAGTCCAAGGAAGATTCCAAATGGGTGACCAAGCCCTGTAGGGACCTAAGGTCTTGGTCCACCTGTTTGCTGAGGGACTGGAAATTAGTGTTGTCTTTGACCAGGGCTGCCACCCCCACGGCCGTGGAGCCTGCAATGCCTAGGCCCACCAGGAGGGGAACTAGGAAGGGGGCTGCCTGTGGCTGCCTCAAAAGGTCAAAATGTTCAGATGCCCCCTCCTCAGAGTAAATGTAAACCTGGGGAAGTACATGAGCCACTACACATAGCTCATTCGGGTCAGTGAAATGTACTTCCCCAAGACAAGTTGTGAGGCCAAGGGTGCAAGCGAACCAGAGTCTCTGGAGGCATTAGGAACCTGTCAGAGTCCTTTTTGGGAGTAATCACCCAAGACTCCTGGCAGGTCGCCGATAGGGGTGGCCAACCATTGTTCAGGCGGTTGAGCAGGTTGTGACCAGCCACCTTCACCGGGTTGTATGGTCGAGGGTGTCTCAGGAGGGTGGTCACTGGATGCCTCAAGCAGGGTATGGACAGCAGCTTGCACCTCCATCAATGCCTGTAAGGACTTCAGAAGACTAGTATTAGTGAGGTCAAGAGGTTCAGATTCAGATACCCGGTGTAAAATGGGAGGGGGAGCGCCAAACATGACCTCAAAGGGTGATAGGGAAAGAGTAGCAGGATTTGGGGCACACCTGACTCGAAGTAGGGCAAAGGGAAGGAGGCTCACCCAAGTTTCGCCGGTTTCTACTTTTAATTTAGCAATGTGCTCCTTCAAGGTCCTATTCATCCTTTCCACCAGTCCTGAACTTTGTTGCCTATAAGCACAATGCAACTTCCATCTAACCCCAAGCATCTTAGACAAATTCTGCACTACCGAGGAGACAAAGGCAGGTCCATTGTCAGATCCTATAGTCATTGGAATACCAAATCTGGGAAGGATCTCAAAAAGCAGCTTCTTAGCTACTACTATGGCTGTTTCAGACTTTACTGGGAAGGCTTAGCTTATTGTTTCAGGCAGAGATAAACAGTTCATGAGTTGTTGCTGGGTAGAGTGCTGGCAGGGGGAAGGGGCAGAGTTAATATTTTGAGACTGGGGAGGAGGTGTGACGTTACAGACTGCTTTTACAAATAGGTTTTACAGACATAGATCCCAAAGCACCCTATTTACAAGTTGATGTTACAGATTGATATTACAAACTGATGTTACAAACATATATACATTCTAAGGACCCTTTCATCCCCCCCCTTAAACAGATGGCACCCAAATCATTTGGGGGCAAGGGGCGATGATCTCAGCTTCCTGAACTGCTTCTTGCTGGGAAGGGGTGTAGAGCTGTCCCTGCCTCACAGTGTTCCATCGCTCAAGGGAGGGGGGGGGGCGGGGAGGTCTGTAGCCAGTGTCCAGAACCTGGCCTATGTCAGGTCCAGAGAGTGAAGGGTCATGATCTTGGACAGGGGTTGGTACTCAGCCTGAGCTGTCATCTGCAAGTGAAGGGTGCTGAACCTAGAAGACACAAATCTAACCAGGAGATTAAACAAACAAGGGCCAAAAAGAAGTAAGAGAAAATTGACCAGAAGTGGAGTGAGGATGGGCTAGTATAACCCATTACTCAGACTATTTCACTTTCCTTCATATTTCTACATACTACATATTCTTTTACCAAGGTAACTGTACTGCCTTTAACAAAGGAGGTTCCTAACTAGGTTACTTAAGCTGAAATTACAGTGATGTAGGCTGAAACTCCAATGATTGGTCAGTGTACACTTGAATTTCCCACTGGCGGGGAAACCCTAGGCTGGGTCTCCCACCCACAGATTAATCAAGGGTAAGCAAGGGGTGGGGGTTCTGCCTGTTTACAGATTAAGCAAGGTGGAGTTCTCTGTTTTACAAATCAATTAAGGGAAGGTTGGGCTGCCTGTTTTACAAATCAAGGAAAGGGTGAGTGGATTTGTGTCTGACATTCAGGAAGGGCAAAGTGACAAATCAAAGAGGGAAGGGTAGAGTGGAGCTGGGGAATGATGGGGATTGTGGGGGGCCGTGCAAGGAGGTAAAAGGGGAATCAGGGAGAGGATCGGATAGTCTTAGCTTTAGGGGGTGCTAGTGGACTTCTGTTTTCCATTCTGAGGTGACAGCAGGCTTCACTCTGATGTAATGTTGTTATGTGGGAATAAAGTCCACTTTGATAGCAGTAACTCTTCTAGCAGTTCTTTTTGGGCTTTTACTCTGCATTTTTTTGTGACTTTGCTTATAGATATATTTTCACATCACTTTCTCCTGAGTTTGTTGTTTTGATCTTCTCTGTCACTGTAGTAGTTTTTTTTGTTTTGTTTTGTTTTTTGTTGTTGTTGTTCTTCATTTCTAGCCTATTTCTTGACTTTAGACTTTATATTAGGGTTTCGTTTCCCTTACTTCAGGGTGAGAGTGAGAGGTCACTTTCCCAACTTTGAGGGGTTTTCACCCTGCTCTTTTCACAGCTTCTTCTGGATGCCTGTCAGTTTTTGATGCTTCTAATTTGGTGTGATCGAGAGAGGTGTGGTTACTGCTCTCTTCATCTGAGATCTAGTCCTTATAGAGGTAGAGTCCCTGCTCTCTCTTCTAACTGTGATCTAGAAAGTAGGACCCTTTCTTCCTTGAGACCTTAACCGCTCCTCTCCACCCTGACACTGTGACATAGAACTGTTTAATGGACAGTTAAATTGCCAAATGGCAGCTTATTCTGTGCCCAGTGCTAGCACAAGTGTCCCATGGAATCACTTTCTGATTTTTTGCCATCTTTGTGATGTGATTGCTCTCAGTAGAGGGAACCACCTATCTTGCCACTGGACAAACATGGTTATGGAGAAGAAAATGAGGTTGTTGACTTTTCAAAGGCTTCCCTCACTTAAGTCCTATTCACTTGCAAGTATGGTATCACCTTCCTGTTGTCATGGCCCCCTTTGAGAATGAAGGACAACCAGAAACCTGTGATTAGTTCAAGCTGCTCCACCAGGCACCCAACTGACCAGTTCCAGTTGGACAATGCAGCTGCTTCCTTCCTACTTCCCTGCTCTCCACTCCTTTCCCCTCCCCACTCCTCCCATCTTCTCTTCTCCATTACCCTCATTTCTCCTGAATGGACATTGCCTCAGTCAAACTTAGACACAGGAAAGACCTTAACTTAAAAAAAGCCAAAGTCTCCCACTGCATCCTGGGCCATCTCCAGTTGTCCTGATTTGTATCTTGTCATTGGACCCAGATGGCTCTGGAGGAAAAAGTGAGGCTGCTGACTTTACACAGCTCTCTCTCTCTCGCTTAAATCCAAACCACTTGCAAGTGATGGCATCACCTTCCTGATGTCATGGTCTTCTTTGAGTATGAAGGACAGCCAACAACAACCACAGCAGCTCCCAGTACAGCTGCTTGCTGCTACTGCTTTTGTTGTTACTGCCACTGCTTCCACCTTCAAAGCCTACTGCTGATGTCACTTCCAGCCAACTCCTACATGAGTACCAGAGCTATTTCCTTCTATCCTCCTAAGTTGTCTTGAGCTGGAAAAATATCTCACCCTAACTTTTATTGCTTATGCCACTTTAAAATCCAATTTTGACATACTATTTTAAGTTGTTTAGGGGGCAATGTTGGGAGACCTCATCTAAAATGTTCCCTTTACTCTGCCTTCTTGGCCCTGCCTCTTATATTAGAAGAATTGATAGTGAGAGGGACTAGATTTTTCATTTCATTTGTATGAGAAACTCCTGGATGAGGAAAATGCATACTGGTACATCTTCTGCAACTTATATTCTTAGATAGTTATGTGGAGCACAGTGATGTTAAGTGACTTGCCCAGAATCACGCAGACAATATGTTTCAAAGGAAGTACTTAATCTCATGTCTTTCTGGTGTCAATACCATTCTTTATCTGTTATGCAGATATTGCTTTCCCCTGTAAAGGGTGAGCAACATCTCTGTTGGCTTCCTTGCCATAAATTAAAACAAAAAAATTGTAACTTGGAGGGATGGCTTAGAGTCTCCCTTCAGCCAGCTGATTAAAGAAGTTGTTAAAGTGGATTTTGTTTTACTCCCAAAGTCTGTATGAATGACCTTTTTAAGGGAATAGCCTTGTTCATATCACCTTCAGGTCCTTATGGTAAACTTAAGAGACAAGAGTAAAAAATATGTGGTGAAATATGATTTATGATGAAGAAATGAAAGTTTCCAAAGGCTGGTAGATTATTTAGGAATTTCATGGTTATGGGCCTTGTGGAACTATGTATCCAGTCTAATAGTTTCTCCTATTCATCTCCTATTCATCAGTAGCTACCTAAGGAATGTTTCTAATGCATGTCTGTCCTATAGGCATCTCAAACTCAGTATATACAGAACAGATCTCGTTTTTGTCATCTATTTCTCTCCTGCCCCCCCTCCCCCCCACACACACATACACAGACTTTTTAACATTCCTGTTTCTGTTGAGGTCACCATCATTCTACCTATCACCTAGGTTCTCAAATTAGGAGTCATTCTTATTTCTTTCTTCTTCCTTATTCTACCTCATTCTACTTCCATTATTTTTGTCACATTTTATGCTCTTCTTTGTTATAACAAAGTTATTCAGAGTGGAATGTCCAAGTTCAGAACCTTAACGTTCCCCCCCCCCCCAATCAATCTACCACACAGCTGCCATAGTAATATTCATAAACCACAAGTTTGACTGTTAATTCTCTATGCCAAAAGGCCTTCTTGATTGGAATGCACCTTCTCTTTGCCTCTTACAAACCTCCTCTTTTCAAGTAGCATCCACTACATGAGACTTTCCTTGATTTGTAATAGTTGCTAGTGTCCTCCAATTCCTTTGTATTTGCTTACTTTTATTTTTATTTTTTTTATTTTTATTTACTTATATCTGTGTATGTTGTTTCACTCCCAATAGAATTTAGGATCCTTAAGAAAAGATACTACTTACTTTTATTGTTTTTCTCTCTCCTGTGCCAAGGGAGTACCTGGCCTACAATAAGAAATTAAAATAATTTCTTGTTGAACTAAATTGTGAATATTTTCTTGGGTATGGTGAGCATCAAATCATTTGACAGTATAAGAAATTGTAACTGTGTCAGAAAATAACTGGACATTAAAGTGGGAATAATTTTAGGAACTGTTGTCTATATGTAGTCTATTTTCTTTTTTCTTTTTTTAAAATGAAAATCACTTGTTATTTTATCAGGTATCAAAATATTCAAATATTTTTTAAAATGCAGGACAGAATAATGAACTTTGATTATTCATTCCTTACATGCATATATTGAAGGAAGTTTAATACCAAATGATATGATGCCCCTCATGGCTTGTCATATTAGAGTCCAAACAAAGTCAAATTCTGAATTATTTGGATGCCACCAAGAGTCCTTCTGGTCCATTCCTCATTTTCTCCTATCATTACATCAAGCCATCAGGAATTCCCCTTGGATTGTTCCACATCAAATTGTAAGGATTGAGAATCAGAAACTGTAGAATAGCCTGCTAATTCTGCATGAAAAGATGTGGCTTTATATATTCACATATGTATGTGTATGTGACACACACACACACATATATATTTAGTTTTAGCTTTCAACATTCATTTCACAAGATTTTGAGTTCCAAAATTTCTCCCCATTTCTCTAATCCCCTCCATGTATTCTGATTACACCTTCTCCCAGTATGCCCCACCCCCTTCTATCACCCCTCCCTGCCCTTATCCCCTTTGCCCTTACTTTCTTATAGGGTAAGATAGATTTCTTACTTACTCCATTGCCTGTACATCTTATTTCCCAGTTGCAAGTAAAAAAGCATTTTTTAACGTTTCTTTTTATAACTTTGAGTTCCAAATTCTCTCTCTTCTTACCTCTCCACCCACCCTCATTGAGAAGGCAAGCAATTCAATATAGGTTATACATGTATAGTTATACAAAACTCTTCCATAAGTGTCATGTTATGAAAGACTAACTATATTTCACTCCATCCTATCCCACCTCCCCCCACTTATTCTATTTTATCCTTTGACCTTGTCCCTTTTCAAAAGTTTTTTCGTCTGACTACCCCTTCTCCCAAACTGCCTTCTCTTCTATCATTCCCCTCCCATCCCCTTCCGCTTTACTTTCCTGTAGGGTAAGATGCCAAATTGAATGTTTATGTTACTGCTTCTTTAAGTCAATTCTCATGAGACTAAGGTTCACTTACTCTCTGCCACCTCCCCCCTCTTCCCCTCCATTGTGTAACCCTTCTCTTGCCTATTTTATGTGAGATAATTTACCCTATTGTATCTCTCCCATTCTCCTTCCCCCTATATATTCCTCTCTCAACCTTTAAATTTATTTTTTAGATAGAATCCTTTCATATTGAACTCGCCCTGTGTCATCTATCCATCTATCCATCCATCCATCACATCTATCCATCCATCTGTCCGTCTGTCTTTCTATCTATCTATACATCTATCTATTTATCTGTCTGTCTGTCTATGTATCTATTTATTTCCTCCAACTACCCTAATACTGAGAAAGGTTTCATGATTTACAAATATCATCTTTCCATGTAGGAATATAAACAGTTCAATTTTAATAAACCCCTTGTGATTTCTCTTAGCTTTTTACCTTTTCATGCTTCTTTTGATTCTTGTATTTGAAAGTCAAATTTTCAATTCAGCTCTGGTCTTTTCATCACTAATGCTTGAAAGTCCTCTATTTCATTGAATATATATTTTCCATGAAGTATTATACGGTTTTGCTGAGTAGGTGATTCTTGGTTTTAGTCCTAGCTCCTCTGACTTCTGGAATATCATATTCTAAGCCCTCAGATGCTTTAATGTTGAAACTGCTAGGTCTTGTGTTATCCTGATTATATTTCCTTGATACTCAAATTGTTTCTTTCTGGCTGCTTGCCATATTTTCTCCTTGACCTGGGAACTCTGAAATTTGGCTACAATATTCCTAGGAGTTTTCCTTTTGAGATCTCTTTCAAAATTCTTACAATTTCTCTTTTACCCTCTGATTCTAGAATATCAGGGCAGTTTTCCTTGATAATTTCTTGAAAGATTGTGTCTAGGCCCTTTTTCTTTTTTTGATCATGGCTTTCAGATAGTCCAATGATTTTAAAATTATCTCTTCTGGACCTATTTTCCAGGTCAGTGGTTTTCCTAATGAGATATTTAACATCATCTTCTATTTTTTCATTCTTTTGGTTTTGTCTTATAATTTCTTGATTTATCATAGAGTCATTATCTTCCACTTGCTCCATTATAATATTGAAAGAATTATTTTCTTTAGTGAGCTTTGGTACCTCTTTTTCCATTTGGCCAATTATGCTTATTAAGGCATTCTTCTCCTCATTGACTTTTGGACTTCTTTTGCCATTTTTATTAGTCCATTTTTAAGGTATTATTTTCTTCAGTAATTTTTTTTGGGTCTCCTTTGCCAAGCTGATGATTTGCCTTTCATAATTTTCTTGCATGACTTTCATCTCTCTTCCCAATTTTCCTCTACTTCTCTTCCTTTATTTTCAAAATCCTTTTTGAACTATTCCATCTCCTGCAACTAATTCATATTTTTCTTGGAGGCTTTGAATGTAGGAAATTTGACTTTGTTGTCTTCTTATGGTTGTATGTTTTGAACTTCTTTGTGACCAAAGTAAGATAGTATAGTCTGACATTTTTTTACATTGCTTGCTCATCTTCCCAAATTCTTGACTTTCTAACTCTTTGTCTAGGTAGGACTTTGTTTCCAGCAAGGGTGGGTATACTTTCTCAGGCCATAGGGTTTTTGTGTCAGCCACTGGATTCCCCCTTGTCTGTAGGCCTAGAGCTCTGGAAGTATCTGCTGCTGCTGCTGCTTCTTCCACTACTGCCATCTCTGCTGTCCTTTCAAATTTTCTCTTTGGGGCTGGGGCTGAACCACACTCCTCTTTCAGCCAGGTCCCATAGAGTTCCCCCACTGACTTTCCACACTGTCCTCTGTGTTTGTTCATTGAGAGGTCTGGAAACGACTACAGCTGCCAACTGGACTGTGCTCCCCTCCCAGCCAGGTGAGATAGAACCTTTCTGTCAGCTTTTCAGGCTGTCTTGGGCTAGAGATGTGTTTCACTCTGTCATTTTGTGGGATCTGCAGCTGTAGAATTTGTTTAGAGTAATTTTTACTGGTATTTGAATGGGTTTGGGGGCCAACTCAAGCAAGTCATTGATTTTACTCCACCATCTTGGCTCTGCCCAAAAAGGCATGCTTTTTAAGAATGTCAGGACTGATTCTACAGAGAAACAAAATTCCATTTATTCACAGTGCCACTGTCCTGGGCTCTATTATATATTACCAAGATGGAGGTGCCAACTAACTCTATTCCCAAACATTGTTAGAGTTACACTTGAGAGTCTCTCCAACAGCTTTCATTGGTATAAGTGCAATAGTAATAAGTGTAAGGACACGGGACATATTTTTGTCATGTCCTGCTGGAGACATAGTGAGCCCTTTGTGCCAAACTCATGAAGCTCTGAAGAGCTGAACACTGTCCTCTTGCTGCAAGTTCCTCTCCAACACACAGATGCCCATACATATATTGATATAATACAAAGTTGCTAGCTATACAGAAAAAAAGAAAATTTAAAAAACCTTCATTCAAAAATCTTCTAGTTTTCAATATAAGTCATAAGCAAGTCACAAAACAGGATGCCATATTATTTCCAAAAATGTTCATAGGTATGGCTAGGTAGTGCAGTGAATAGAGCACCAGCCCTGGAGTGAAGATGATTTGAGTTCAAATCCGGCCTTAGACACTTAATACTTACTAGCTGTGTGACCTTGGGCAAGTCACTTAACCCCAATTGCTCTGCCTTCCCCCTCCAAAAAGCAAAAAAAAAGTTTCTGAATGACATGGAAGATGTCCTTGTGTAGGAACTGTTTTTCCCCTTTTTTGCATCTCCTGTGCTTATCATAGTGCCTCAAACATAGTAGGTGCTTAAATGATATTTTCCTTGATAATCTCTCAAGTATTATATGCATTTCCTAGTTGTGAAGTTCTGCAGGTTCTTCTTTTTATAGATTGCATTATATTGAGTGCAATGAGTCCTGGATGAGCATAGGGTCCTTCAGTGAGATCCATGTACATGCAAAAAAGTTTAATATAAATATTCTCCATAGAAGAGACGAAAAGAAGTACATGAAGACTAGATATCAGCAAAGTTGAAATGTAGTTGGAGGGGAGACCACTGCTCTCTTTTCAAATGTCATTGATATGCATTCCAGATCAATAGTAAAACTGATGAATATAATCATATTCATGACTGAATTGCTTTTGGGAAATAGTGAAATAGTTCATCTGTTGCCAGGCTGCTCTGTGTAATAAAATTTTTATATTATTATTGTTATTGTTATTAGTATTATTATTAATAATAGTAAAATAATTATTCTTACAGTGTTGTTTTATGGCTTTGAAATATGGAACACAATGCTCTCCACATAATCATTATTTTAGGTGACCTAATGATTGTGGTGAGCCAAAGAGGCCTGAGCCAGGACTTCGGATAATTACCCTGATATCAGTGGACCTGAACAACAAAGACCTCTTTGAGATGTGACTTTTCACTAAGTCAGCTCCTGAGTTCTTTTGATATGGGTTACACTTATAAGGATGGTATTTGAGTTGTGAGGCTAAGAGGCTCTGCCCTAAAACTTTGGTTGTCCAAAACATTTGCAGGAAGTCAGTTCTTATGCAGATGTTCTTGATGATGCATCAACCTTGGCCATTAGGCTTTGAGGCCAGCTCTCAAGAGCATCCTTTCAGATGTAACTGACTGAGATAACTGCCCAAGACTCTATGGCACCTAGGAAACAATAGGCCTTATTACCATGCTACTTCCAGGATACAACAGACTAAGATAATGATTTCTCTTCCTTCCCATCCTTTGTCTCTTTGCACTATAAAAACCTTTCCCTGAGTATCAATAAATGGAGTTCATGGTTCTTCCTTGAGCTACCCACATGGCCTGGTCTTTTCTTATTCATGTCTCCGAATCATGCTAAGTGCTGGACACTGAGCAGCCCACAGCAAATGATCAAGGGTTATATGCATGGCTAGGTGTATGAAAATGCTATAGCATATTATCAACAATAATTTACAAAGGTGAGAAAAAAGACATGTGTAACTTAAAAAGGAGTTATGTCCAACATACAACCCAATAGAAGGACAACACATGGAGAATACAAGTGTGGATATATTAGCCATGACATTTTATCAAATCCAAAAGTTCTATAATACATTTGGTAATAATTCTGTGGGGACATAGAGAAGAAAACGGGTAAGAATTACAAAGCGATGGAAATATGTTTGAGTTGCTATCATCACCAGTGGAAGCAGTGCCCATTTTGATGGAATCCTGGACTCATGAAAGTAGTGAAAGAAAATCATTACTTCAGGTTAATTGGTATTCACTAAACATTTAATTTGTGGCCCCTCTACAATTGCAGGCAATCCACTTGGCCTGCATGTGAGTAAATTAGGATACTTTTTTGGAGCTGTGGTCACCAAACAATTCAACTGTTCTTTTCCTTGAAGAGAAGTCCAAATGAATATTTTAGATAGTGATTCCCAGTTTTGAAATGGGCCAGTTTGTTGATCACCAGGTGTTCTCATGATGCTCTCCAGATTGGAAGCAAACCCTAGGCAACTACATCTGTTTCCCATGGCATATATATGCTCATATGTCATTCACTGCCAACATTTTTTTCAAGTTATCTTGTGCTGATCACAATGTTCATTTTCCATTGATGTGAATGGAACTAGAAAATCTGGCCCCTGTGTGCCACCTTGAATATTTAGCAGCTTCTGTTCACAGCCGGGACGGTATATCTTCAGGTTGAAAATTGGGTGATGGCCAATAATATGCTTAAGCATAATTACCATGAAACAGTACATCATAAGACTGAGCCAAATGATTCATTGTCCTCTAGCAGGAACTGAGGCTAGATTGCCCACTGTGGTTGAATTGAATTGAATTCAACAAACATTCATCAAACAATTAGAGAGGGAGAAATCTGCATGGTAATTTTTTTTAATTTTTAAATGCATCTGTATTTTTAGTCAAAATGGTATCTACGTATATTGAAAAAAATAGTACTACTATTTTTGTATAAATATGAAACATTTATATAGACTTCAGAAGCTATATTTGCTAATCTATGAAATTGCATCTTCATTTATAGATTTTTTTTTTAAATCTTTTGTACATCCTGGGTTGATATACATTGTCTTAGACAATAAAATGTCAGGACTGGATACAATCTCAGAAATCATTTAGTCTGACCTCTTCAATAAAATGATAATAGATTTAGTTTATAATCTCACATACTTTTTTCCAATGGATTGTTCCTCTTCCATTTTCACAGGCTATTTTCCTGTAATAAAGAATGGAAAAAAAGAAGGGAAAAGGTTCAACAAGTCTCACTAGTATTTTGAGAAAAAAATCTGAGATTTTATTTAGTGTTCCACAGGAATAATCATCCACTTCTGCAATGAAGCTGAGGGGAATACCTTTCTTTTTTAAATATTTAAAGATAAATTTTATGTTTATTTTTAGTTTATGACATTTGTTTCCACAAGATTTTGAGTTACAGATTTTCTCCCTGTCTGTCCTCTACCCACCACCCCAAAACAGTGATCTCACTGAATACCCCCTCCCCAAATCTGCTCTCTCCTATATTCTCCCCCATCCACCCTTCAACTTTCCAGTAGGGCAAGATGGATCTCCATAGCCCAGTGCCTGTATATCTTATTTCCTAGCTGCATGTAAACAATAATTGTAATAATAATATTTTTAAACATTTTATTTTAAAACAGTGAATTCCAGATTTTTTTTTCCTTTTTCCCTTGTTACCCTCACTTACTAGGAATAAAAACAATTCCATATAGGTTGTACATGTGTAGTTATGTAAAACATTTCCATAGTGGATGTATTGTGAAAGACTAACTATACTTCCCTCCATCCTATCACCCAAGACTTGTTCTATTTTCTACTTTGACCCTGTCCCTTTTCAAAAGTGTGTGCTTCTAACTACTCTCCCCCCCAATCTGCCCTCCCTTCTATCATCCCCCCTCTTATCCCCTTTCCCCCTACTTTCCTGTAGGTAAGATACAAGTGTGTATATTATTCGCTCCTTAAGCTGAATTCAATGAGAATAAGGTTGACCCATTCCCTTTTGCCTTCCTATTTTCCTCCATTGTAACAGTTTTCCCTTGCCTCTTTTATATGAGATAATTTATGCTATTCTGTCTCTCCCTATTTCCTCTTAGTATGTTCCTCTCTCACCTCTTGATTTTATTTTTTAAATACCATCCCTTCCAATTAATTGACCCTGTACCCTCTGTCTATGTATACCTGTACACACATATATACACACACACTCACATATGTATTCATACAAACATATATAGACATATTTGTATGTATAAATATATAGATACACACATTTATATTCCCTTCAACTATCACTGAAAAAAGTTTCATAAGTTAAAATTATCATTTTACCATGTAGGAATGTAAATAGTTCAACTTTTATAAGTTCCTTATCATTCCTTTTCCCTTATTCCCTTATTATTCCCTTCTCATGCTTCTCTTGCTTCTTGCATTTGAATGCCAAATTATCTATGCAACCGTTTGACTCAGTCCCATACATATATGAGAGATGAGATTTTTAGCAAAAAAAAAAAAAACCACAAAACTTTGTTTAGGTAAAATCTTTGATATTACATATTATCTATGGTATTTTATCATAAATTTTACCTTCCCAGGTCCTCTCTTTTTTTTTTAAACAAATGCTTTATAAACTTCTGTTTAACATCATTCATTTCCACCTGATTTTGAGTTACAATCATTTTCCCCCCATTATTCCCCTACCCAACCTCCCAGAATAGTAGTCCCACAAGATATTGCTTCCTCCAATCTGCTCTCTCCCATACCTTCTCCCATACCCCCATCGACTTTTCCATTAGAGGAAGGTGAATCTTTGTGTTCCAATGCCTGCACATCTTATCTCCCAAATACAAGCAAAAGAGTATTAATAATAGTATTTATATATATTTGAAATATTTAATGTTAATACCTTGAATTTCAGATCCATTTCCTTCCTCCCTTGTCACCCATTCCCTCTTGAGAGATAAGTGATTCAGTATATGTTGTACATGTCTAGCTATGCAAAACATTATCATAGTAGATATATTGTACAAGGCTGCTTATAATTCCCTCCCACTCATCCCACCCCCCACCTGGTCCATTCCCTACATGATCCTGTCCCTCTTCTATAGTGTGTACTTCCAACCTCCCCTCACCCCAAGGATGCCCTCCCATCCATCATCCCTCCTCTCATACCCCTTCCCCCTATTCTGCTGCAGGTTGAGATATCCCATTTAGTATGTATGTCATTTTCTCCCTGAACCAAATTCAATGTGAATGTGGTTTTGCCTTTTTAGCCTTCCTTATTCTCCCCCTCCTTTGCAACCACTTCCGCTTCTTCTACATGAGATAGTTTACCCTACCCTGTCTCTCCCCATCTCCTCTTGCCACTTTCCTCCCTCACCTCATAATTTCATCCCTTGAGTATTCTCCCTTCCCAACAAATTCAACCTATGTCCTCTATCCATATATAACTGTAACCATATACACACACATTCACATATGTATTCATATGACCACACCCCTTCTTCCATTATTTTCATAGTGAGAAAGATATCATCAGTCACAGTTATTGCTTTTCCATATAGGAATGTAAATAGTTCAACTTTGATAAGTTCCTTTTGATTTCTTTTCCCTGATTACCTTCTCAGGCATCTCTTCCTTCTTGTGTCTGGATGTCAAATTTTCTATTCAATTCTGGTTTTTTCCTCAAGAATGCTTGAAAGTCCTCTATTCCACTGAATGACCATATTTTCCCCTGAAACAAAATACTCAGTTTTGCTGGGTAGGTGACCCTTGGGTTCATTCCCAGTTCTTTTGCCCTCTGGAATATCATATTCCATGCCCTTCTATCCCTCAGTGTAGAAGCTGCCAGGTCCTGGGCTATTCTGATTGTGTTTCCACAATATTGAAATTGTTTCTTCCTGGCTGCTTGTAGTATTTTCTCCTTGATCTGGGGATTCTGGAACCTGGCTATAATATTCCTGGGAGTTTTCTTTTTGGGATCTTATTCAGGAGGTGATCTGTGGATTCTTTCAACCTCTATTTTGCCCTCTGGATCTAAAACATCAGGGCAGTTTTCCTTGAGAATTTTTTTTTTTTTACTTTGTAAGGTCTTTATTTGGCCAGAGAAAATACATGACAACGTGACAACATTCACCCATTAATTTGTTTGGATGCCAACCTCTTGTCTCTCTCTTCAGCAATGGTGAGGTGGATGCCCTTGCCTCGAGGCAGAGAAATCCAAGGCTTGTTACCTTTGCCAATAATGAAAATGTTGGCAAGCCTGGTGGCAAAGCTGTTGCTATTGTCATCCTTCACCTGGACCACATCGAAGGAGCCTGGGTGTTTCTCCCTGTTGGTGATCACATCAATTCGACCCAAGTTAGCTCCACCAGTCACCATACACAGATTCCCAGTATCAAACTTGATGAAATCTGTGATTTTGCCAGTATGCAGATCAATCTGAATGGTATCATTCACTTTGATGAGCGGATCTGGATAGCGGATGGTGCGGGCATCATGGGTCACCAGATGGGGAATGGCCTTGGTGCCCACAAAGGTTTTCCTCACTTTGCACAGCTTATACTTTGCTTCTTCAGTTGTAATTCGATGAACAGCAAAGCGGCCCTTGGTGTCATAAACCAAACGGAAATGCTCGCCAGTCTTCTCGATGCTGATGACATCCATGAAGCCAGTGGGATAGGTTGTGTCTGTGCGGACCTTGCCATCAATCTTAATAAAGCGCTGTGTGCATATCTTCTCGACTTCATCCCCTGTGAGGGCATACTTGAGTCGGTTTCGGAGAAAGATGATGAGTGGCAGGCACTCTCTCAGCTTGTGGGGACCTGTGGATGGCCTGGGAGCAAAGATGCCGGTCAACTTATCCAGCATCCAGTGCTTGGGGGCAGCGACGAGCTTCAGGTGTTTCGTTGGTCCACGAGCCATAGCGGCAGCGAGCTGGCAAAAGGTCCTTGACAATTTCTTGAAGAGTGATTTCTAGGTTCTTTCTTTGATCATGGCTTTCAGGTAGTCCAATAATTTTTAAATTGTCTCTCCTGGATCTATTTTCCAGGTCAGTGGTTTTTCCCATGAGATATTTCACATTGCCTTCTATTCTTTCATTTGTTTGGATCTGCTTAACAGCATCTTGATTCTCATAAAGTCACTAGCTTCCATTTGCTCCAGTCTAACTCTGAAGGAATGAATCTCCTCAGTGAACTTTTGAGATTCTTTTTCCATCTGGCAAATTCGACTTTTAAGGCATTCTTCTCCTCAATGCCCTTTTGGGCCTCCTTTGCCATTTGAGCTAGTCTATTTTTTAAGGTGTTGTTTTCCTCAGTCAGGCTGTTGACCCTCATTTCATACTTTTCCTGCATCCTTCTCATTTCTCTTTCTAATTTTTCCCCCACTTCTCTTATTTGATTTTTAAAGTCCTTCTTAAGGTCCTCATGGCCTGCAACCCACTCATGTTTTCCCCTGGGGCTTTTGGAGCAGGACTTCTGACCTCACAGTCCTTTTCCCGCTCTATGCCCCCAAAATAGGAGTCTAGGGTTGCATTTTTCTGTTTCCTTTGCCTTGGCATGTTGCCACTTAATTACTTGACTTTTGGGCTTGTTGCCACACTATGACTTTAAGGCCAGATAGAGGAATTTTCTTTCCGAACATGTGGGGGGCAACTTCCATTTCTGGCAAGCTGTAAACCCACCCACAACTTCCACCCTAGATCACAATCCAGATCCAGGGAGGTTAAAGCAAGAGCGATTACTCCTCAGTACTGATCACTGGATCTCCCTACAATTTGCAGGCTGGGAGCTATAGCTGCCTCTGAAAACTACAAAATGGTGTGTCTCCTCAGTGCCTTCTAGCCCCCTGGGGAGGGAGCCGACACATTCCCTAAATACAGGTCCCAAAGTCCATAGGACACTAACCTCTTACTTTGTCCTAGGCATGTCTATGTTGATAATTCTGGAGTCGCCACTGCTCTTGGTGTTCTGGGGTTCCTCCAGCCGGCTGCTGGCCCTGCCACCCTGGGGCTAAAACCTCGGCTCACGGGGACCTGGGCTCGGCTTGGCTCCTGAGCTCTGTGTGCTGCGTGCTGCCAGGTCCCAGACCACTGCGCTGGTCCTTCCTGCAGGGCTGCTGGGCTGTCCTCAGCAGTAGGTTAGCTTCTTTATGTCATTCTGTGGGTGCTGGGTCTCCAGAAGTTGTTCAGAGTCCCCTTTTACATAGTTTGGGGGCAATCTGGGGGCAGAGTGGCTTGGGCGTGCTGTTTCTACTCCGCCATCTTGGCTCCGCCCCCCAGTTCCTCTCTTTTTAATTAGTTCTGTTTTTACTTTTGCACTTTATTACATTATGATTATAACCCCTGACTTTGTTATTTCCATTGAATAATAATAGAGTCTATTTTGACCCCTTATTTTAAGTCTCTGTGTGTCTTTCTGTTTCAAGTCTGTGTCTTTTAAACAATATGTGGTTAGATTCTAGTTTCTAATTTATTCTGATATCAACTTCCAGCAGAAGGGTAAGCTTATCCCAATCAGATTCATGGTTATGATTAATGCAATTTCTCTCTCTTCCATTTTCTTCTGTTTATCTTCTCTCCCTTTGTAATCCTGTCCCTCTTTAAGAGTTTATTTTACCTCTGACTCTTGTCTCACCTCATCTAGAATATTATCTTCAGTTTTGAGCACCACTTTTTACGGAGGTTGATAAGGTGAAGTATGTACAGGAGTGGCAAGTGAAATAGTGAAGGAAATAAAAACCATATCATATAAGAACCAGTGAAAGGAGGTGCGAGTGTCATAGGGAGAAGAGAAAACTTGAAAGAGATGTTAGTTCTTTTCACATACTTAAAGGGCTTTCAAGATTGTCCTAAAAAGGGCAGAATTAGAAGCAAAGAGGCAAAAAGTCAAATTTAGGCTCTAGTTAAGGGGGTTGGAGGTAGGAGGGAATGCATTAAGTTTACTTAGAACTATCTTAAAACAAAAAGGAGGGGTGGCATCTGGACTTTAAAATGAAAAGCAAGTTTTCATTAAAATGAAAGGAAATATCTTATTTATGAAAAAAAAAATCCATGAAATATATGGATCCCAGAGAGTAAAGGGAAAAGGATAGGTAGATTCAGGGAGGAATTTTGGGTGGGGGGGTATTGTGTTGAGATGGATAGGAATAAGGGAGCTGGCAGTGAGGGATGGAGAACAGAGTTTGAATAATGGCTGAATCTCAGGAAGTGCTGGGTTCTTTCTTATTAGAAGTCTTCAAGGGTAGATGTCTATTTTTTGGAGCTTGATAACATATAAAAGGGATTCTTGGCCACTTAAGACTTTAGACTAGATGTTCCTTGATGCCCTTTCTTACTCTGCCCATTATGTGCCAGGATTTCTTGACTCTCTAAGTTAAAGGATTTTGTCTTTAGGATATTTGAAGTAATTTCTGTGTTCCATAGAACTTATTGAGTATGGCTATTGGTTTGAATTTCTATCCACTGTCCAGGTTTTGAAAACATTTTCTCATTGTTGTTAGTCATTTGCAGACACTAAGGCTTATTGACTTTCATTTAAAAGATTTTCTGTCCTCAAAACCTTTAATGCTTGGCTGACTTTCCTTTGAAATTCATTTTAGCAGACTATATAGCATTCTGGTTTACCTTATATGGCCTTATTTCTTTATATTATATTGGTCTGGCTCAAAACTTGCTTTTCTTGGCCCATTTAACCGGGTACTGGTCATTTCCCACCAACAAGTCTTTGATTTTTAGTATATTAGATTTTGCAGTTATTACATGTAGACATGTGTATGAGTAGGTGAAGAATTGATTATGCTTTGCTGAAAAGTGTTGCTAAGGGTTGAATTTCATTGAAATCATGTGAATAAGCCTATGGAGCTTTTTATAAAAGGTTCACGAAGGCAAGAGAGCAGGAAGTGACTTAATTTTTTTTTTATTAAGAAATAAGAGTTGCTACTGATATTTGTATTGTACTTTGAAATTTGTAGAGTAATATTCCAGAAAACTGGAAGCCAAGAAGGCCTCAGTTCAAACTGTCCCTCTAACATATGCTGACTGTGAATCTAGTAGAGTTATTTAACCTTTCAGGTCACCAGACAACTCTCTATGGCTCTAATTTGTAAAGAATATGCCAACTTGTATTTGTAGACAATGCTTGATGAAACATAAA
Organism: Gymnobelideus leadbeateri; assembly: GCA_011680675.1. Lineage (NCBI taxonomy): Eukaryota > Metazoa > Chordata > Mammalia > Diprotodontia > Petauridae > Gymnobelideus > Gymnobelideus leadbeateri. The sequence continues at coordinate 249,211 of WOXC01001210.1, read as the reverse complement.
CCTTTATAGACTATAAACGACATAGTTTATCCTATGTAATATAAAGAAAGTGAAAAGAGGGGGTGGAGCAAAGATGGTGGCATAGAAGAAGGAAAATTCCATATGACCCCTCCATAACCACCTCAAATACCTATAAAAAATGACACTAAACAAACTTTAGTGCTACAGAACCACAAAGTGACAGAGAGAAACAAACCTCCCACTGAAGACAGAAAGAGTCTATCTCAGCATGCTGGGAGCAGAGTCCAGCCTCCTGTGAGTCCATGGGTTGTAGACTCAGGATGGCCACAACCAACTGCATCTGGAGGAACTTTGGGAGAGTGAGTCACCAGCCTCTGTGGCGGTTATCAGAATTGTTAACCTACAAATGCCAAAGATATAGTAAGAGTTCAGTGTGGACTTTGTGGGAACAGGGGGTCTGGGAGTGCAATCTGGCCTCTGCACTCCAGAGAGATAAGAAGCTGAGGTACTATGGCTGCCAACTAGTGGCTGTTTCACAGCTTCTGGTCTGAAGATTGTAGGGGACCAAGCAACCAGCCTGAGGGTAATCATTCTTGCTTTAACCTGCTTGGATATGGATTGTGGTCTAGGCTGGAGGTCCTGGGGTGTGTGAAAAATGTGCCAGAACCACTGGAGGCTTCTGAGAGGGCACCCAACTAATAGCTCTGGCAGCTGAGAAAACCCCAGCAATTTGGTACAAAGCTCTCCTCTCTGGAAGCAGAGTTCCTCTGTGGCAAAAAGCTCAAAAGTCAATTAATTGAGTTGAAAATTGAGCAAGCAGAGGGAGCAAAGCAAGCCCAGAGGTCTTACTTTGGATGCCTTTTCTGGGGACAGAAAGGAGCAAAGCATGGAACAGGAGGAAGACAATGTAATCAAAACTCCTGTACCAAAAGCTTCCAAGAAAAGTATGAACTGGATATAGACCATAGAGGAGCTTAAGAAGGATTTTGAAAACCAAATAAAAGAAGTGGAGGCAAACTTGGGAAGAGAAATGAGAATGATGCAAGAAAATCCTGAAAAGAGAGTCAACAACCTGATTGAATAAAATAACACCTTAAAAATAGAAAGAGGTCCAAAAAGCTAGTGAGGAGAAGAATGACTTAAAAAGCTAAATTTGCCAGATAGAAAAAGAATCTCAAAAGCTCACTTAAGAGAATCATTCCTTCAGAATTAGGTTAGAGTAAATGGAAACTAGTGACTTTTTGAGAAATCAAGATACTATTAAACAGATACAAACAAATGAAAAAATAGAAGCCAATGTGAAATAACTAATTGGAAAAACCACTGACCTGAAAAATAGATCCAGGAGGGATCAATTAAAAATTATTGCACTACCTGAAAGCCATGATCAAAAAACGAATCTAGAAATAATCCTCCAACAAATTTTCAAGGAAAATTTTCCTGATGTTTAAGAACCAGAGAGCAAAAGAGAGGTTGAAAGAATCCACCAAAAAACATCCCAAAAAGAAAACTCCTAGGAATATTGTAGCCAATCTGGAATTCCCAGATCAAGGAGAAAATATTACAAGCAGCCAAGAAGGAAGAATTTGAATATAGTGGAAACACAATCAGGATAACACAGGATCTGGCAGCTTCTACAAGAGGGATTGAAGGGCTTGGAATATGGTTTTCTGGAACTCAAAGGAGCTGGGAATAAAACCAAGAATCACCTACCCTGAAAAACTGAATATCATGTTTCTGGGGAAAATTTGGTCATTAAATGAAATAGAGAACTTTCAAGCATTCTTGATGAAAAAAAGAGAGTTGAAGAGAAAATTTGGCATTCAGATACAAGAAGCAAGAGAAGCATGAGAAGGTAAACAGGGAAAAGAAATCATAAGGAACTTATCAAAGTTGAGGTACTTACATTCGTACATGGAAAAACAATAATTTTAACTTATGAAACTTTTTTCAGTATGATAATAGTTGAAGGGAATATACATATATATGCATATATATACATATACATATATACACATATGTATACATATACATATATATACATATAGATAGATAGATAGATAGATAGATAGATAGATAGATAGATAGATAGGAGGTTATATGGGCATATGAAAACATAAGTGAGTTTTGTGTATATATATATATATATATATATATATATATATATATGTATATGTATACATAAACAAAGGGTACAATACCATTTGAATAGGAAGGGATGATACTTAAAAGGTGAAACTGAGAGGTGAGAGAGGTATATAATGAGAGGAGAGGGGGGGAGATAAAATGGGGTAAATTATCTCATATAGAAGAGGCAAGGGCAAAGTGTTACAATGGAAGGGAAGAACAGGAAGGGAAAAGGGAATGAGTCAGCCTTATTTTCTTTCTTTTATTTTTGTTAAAGCAGTTGGGATTAAGTAACTTGCTCAAGGTTACACGGCCAGTCATTATTTATGTGTGGGTGCTCATTTCCTGAGGCCAGATTCCATCCCGGGTCATCATAACTCTGAGGCCAGTGCTCTTACTCACTGTGCCACCTAGCCACCCCAAGTCAGCCTTATTTTCAATGAATTTGAGGTAGGGTGGTAATGACATACACACCCAATAGGATATCTCACCATGCAGGAGAGTAGGGTGGAAGGGGATGAGAGGGGGAATGATGGAATGGAGGGCAGGTTGGTGGGGAGGGAGGTTGGAAGCACCCACTTTTAAAAAGGGACAGGATCAGAGTTGAGAATGGAACAAGTCAGTGGTGGGATGGGATTAAGCAAAATATAGTCAGTCTTTCACAATATATCCACTATGGAAATGTTTTGCATAGCTACACATGTACAACCCATACTTAATTGATTATCTTCCCAGTAAGAGTGGGTAAGGAGGGAGGTATGCAGAAAATCTAGAATTCAAAGGTTTAAAATAAAATGTTTATAAAACATTATCATCATCATCATAATTATTATTATCATTATCATTATTATTATTATTTTATGTGTAACTGGGAAATAAGATATACAAGCACTGGGCCATAGAAATCTACCATGTCATACTGGAAAATCTGGAGGGGCTTTGTGTAAGATAAAGGAGAGAGTAGAATGGGGCAGGGGATATTCAGTGGGATCACTGTTTTGTTGTGGTGGGTAGGGGAAAATGGGGACAAAATTTGCAACTCAAAATCTTGTGGAAATGAATGATGAAACTAAAAAATAAAAAAAATAATCTACAAAAAATATGAAAAGGGCAGTGTCAAAGTAGAGAATAGAACAAGTGGCGGCTGGGATAGGATGGAGGGACATATATTCAGTCCTTCACAATATATCCATTATGGAAATGTTTTGCATAGCCACAACATGTACAACCGATATTGAATTGCTTATCTTCGCAGTAAGGGTGGGTGATGTGGGAAGAAGGGAAGGAATTTGGAATTCAAATTTTTTTTAAACAAATGCTTTATTAACTTCTGTTTTACATCATTAATTTCCACCAGATTTTGAGTTACAATCATTTTCCCCCCATTATTCCCCTACCCAACCTCCCAGAATAGTAGTCCCACAAGATATCGCTTCCTCCAATCTGCTCTCTCCCATACCCCCATCGTCTTTTCCATTAGAGGAAGGTGAATCTTTGTGTCCCAATGCCTGCACATCTTATCTCCCTATTACAAGCGAAAGAGTATTAATAATAGTATTTATATATATTTGAAACATTTAATGTTACGACCTCGAATTTCAGATCCATTTCCTTCCTCCCTTGTCACCCATTCCTTCTTGGGAGATAAAAAATCCAGTATATGTTGTACATGTCTAGCTATGCAAAACATTATCATAGTAGATATATTGTACAAGGCTGCTTATAATTCCCTCCCACTCATCCCATCCCCCACCTGGTCCATTCCCTACATGATCCTGTCCCTCTTCTATAGTGGGTACTTCCAACCTCCCCTCCCCCCAAGGAGGCCCTCTCATCCATCATCCCTCCTCTCGTCCCCCTTCCCCCTATCCTGCTGCAGGTTGAGATATCCCATTTAGTATGTATGTCATTTTCTCCCTGAACCAAATTCAATGTGAATGTGGTTTTGCCTTTTTAGCCTTCCTTATTCTCCCCCTCTTTTGCAACCACTTCCCCTTGCTTCTTCTGCATGGGATAGTTTACACTACCCTGTCTCTCCCATCTCCTCTTGCCACTTTCCTCTCTCACCTCATAATTTCATCCCTTGAGTATTCTCCCTTCCCAACAAATTCCACTTATGCCCTCTATCCATATATAACTGTAACCATATACACACACATTCACATATGTATTCATATGACCACACACCCTTCTTCCATTATTTTCATAGTGAGAAAGATATCATCAGTCACAGTTATTGCTTTTACATATACGAATGTAAATAGTTCAACTTTGATAAGTTCCTTTTGATTTCTTTTCCCTGATTACCTTCTCAGGCATATCTTCCCTCTTGTGTCTGGATGTCAAATTTTCTATTCAGTTCTGTTTTTTTCCTCAAGAATGCTTGAAAGTCCTCTATTCCACTGAATGACCATATTTTCCCCTGAAACAAAATACTCAGTTTTGCTGGGTAGGTGACCTTTGGGTTCATTCCCAGCTCTTTTGCCCTCTGGAATATCATATTCCATGCCCTTTGATCCCTCAGTGTAGAAGCTGCCAGGTCCTGTGTTATTCTGATTGTGTTTCCACAATATTGAAATTGTTTCTTCCTGGCTGCTTGTAGTATTTTCTCCTTGATCTGGGGATTCTGGAACCTGGCTATAATATTCCTGGGAGTTTTCTTTTGGGATCTTTTTCAGGAGGTGATCTGTGGATTCTTTCAACCTCTATTTTGCCCTCTGGGTCTAAAACATCAGGGCAATTTTCCTTGAGAATTTCTTGAAGGATGATTTCTAGGTTCTTTCTTTGATCATGGCTTTCAGGTAGTCCAATAATTTTTAAATTGTCTCTCCTGGATCTATTTTCCAGGTCAGTGGTTTTTCCCATGAGATATTTCACATTGCCTTCTAATCTTTCATTTGTTTGGATCTGCTTAACAGCATCTTGATTTCTCATAAAGTCATTAGCTTCCATTTGCTCCAGTCTAACTCTGAAGGAATGAATCTCCTCAGTGAACTTTTGAGATTCTTTTTCCATCTGGCAAATTCGACTTTTTAAGGCATTCTTCTCCTCAATGCCCTTTTGGGCCTCCTTTGCCATTTGAGCTAGTCTATTTTTTAAGGTGTTGTTTTCCTCAGTCAGGCTGTTGACCCTCATTTCATACTTTTCCTGCATCCTTCTCATTTCTCTTTCTAATTTTTCCTCCACTTCTCTTATTTGATTTTTAAAGTCCTTCTTAAGGTCCTCTATGGCCTGCAACCCGCTCATGTTTTCCCCTGGGGCTTTTGGAGCAGGACTTCTGACCTCACAGTCCTTTTCCCGCTCTATGCCCCCAAAATAGGAGTCTGGGGTTGCATTTTTCTGTTTCCTTTGCCTTGGCATGTTGCCACTTAATTACTTGACTTTTGGGCTTGTTGCCACACTATGGCTTTAAGGCCAGATAGAGGAATTTTCATCCCGAACGTGTGGGGGGCAACTTCCGTTTCTGGCAAGCTGTAAACCCACCCACGACTTCCACCCTAGATCACAATCCAGATCCAGGGAGGTTAAAGCAAGAGCGATTACCCCCCAAGACTGATCGCTGGATCTCCCTACAAATTTGCAGGCTGGGAGCGGGAGCTGCCTCTGAAAACTACAAAATGGAGTTTGTCCTCAGTGGCTTCTAGCCCCCAGGGGAGGGAGCTGATGCATTCCCCAAATACAGGTCCCAAAGTCCATAGGACACTAACCTCTTACTTTGTCCTAGGCATGTCTATGTTGATAATTCTGGAGTCGCCACAGCTCCTGGTGTTCTGGGGTTCCTCCAGCCGGCTGCTGGCCCTGCCGCCCTGGGGCTAAAACCTCGGCTCAGGCGGACCTGTGCTCGGCTCAGCTCGTGTGCTCTGCGCTCTGCGCGCTGCCAGGTCCCAGACTTCTGTGCTGGTCCTTCCTGTAGGGCTGCTGGGCTGTGCTCAGCGGGAGGTTAGCTTCTCTGTGTCGTTCTGTGGGTGCTGGGGCTCCAGAAGTTGTTGAGTCCCCTTTTACATAGTTTGGGGGGAATTTTGGGGCAGAGAGGCTTGGATGAGCTGTTTCTATTCCGCCATCTTGGCTCCGCCCCCCTGGAATTCAAATTTTTAAAATCAGATGTTTAAAAATATTATTATTATTTTACATGCAACTGGGAAATAAGATATACAGGTACTGGCATGTAGAGATCTATCTTGGCCTACTGGAAATCCAGAGGAGGAATGGGGGAGGATATAGGAGAGAGCAGATTGGGAGAGGGGTATGTAGTGGGAACACTGTTTTGGGGTGGTGGGTAAGGGAAAGACGGGTAGAAAATTTGTAACTCAAAATCTTGTGGAAATGAATGTTGTAAACTAACAGTAAATAAACATTTAATTAAAAAAAATGAAAAGACATCTACAGATTAAAAAAAAGAGAGAGAGAAGGAAGTGAAAAGACCGTGTGCATCCCTATGGTGGCATTTGTCACCAAAAAGATATTAAGAAAGCCTAACTAGCATTCCCCCATTGATAAATAGTCAAAGAATATGAACAGACAGTTTTCAGAGAAAGAAATTAAAGATATTTATGAGCATATGAAGAAACACTCTAAATCACTATTGATTAGAGAAATGCAAATCAAAACAACTCTGAGGTACCACATCTCTCCAGTCAGATTGGCTAAGATGACAAAACAGGAAAATTACAAATGCTGGAGAGGATGTGGGTAAATTGGAACACTAATGCATTGCTGGTGGAGTTGTGAACTTATCCAACCATTCTGGAGAGCCATCTGGAAGTATTCCGAAAGGGCTATAAAATAATTTCATACCCTTTAATCCAGCAATACCACTTCTAGCGTTATGTCCCAAAGAGATCATAGAAGTGGGAGGAAGACCCATATATACAAAAATATTTATAGCAGCTCTTTTCGTGGTTGCAAAGAATTGAAAATTAAGGAGTGCCCATCAATTGGGCAATGGCTAAACAAGTTGTGGTATATGAATGTAATGGGATACTATTGTGCTATAAGAAATGAGTAGGAGACAGATTTCGTATTTACCTGGAGAGGCTTATACAAACTGATGCTGAGTGAGAAGAGTAGAACCATTAGAAATTTGTATACAATCACAGTCGCAACATATGTGTGATGACCAACTATGACAGACTGGACTCTTCTCAGCAATGCAGTGATATAAGTCAATTCCAAAAGACTCATGATGGAGAGAGATGCCTACATCCAAAGAAATAACTAGAAAGAACTGAGTTTGAAACCTGATGGAAGAAAACCTTCTTGATCTTTTTATTTTCATTGTGTGGTTTTATTTCCTCTTTACAGTTTTTCATTCCATCTAGTATAATATGCCTTTGTAACCTGACTAATGTCTAATTTGAAAGTATTTGCAGATCCTAAATTGGACTATATGTCATCGTCATGAAGGTTGGAGGGAGTGAGGGAAGAGAAATTTGAAACTGAAGGAACTATGGAATTGAATCTTGTAAACTAAAAATAAACAAATACATTAATAAAAATAAAAATAAAAAAGAAATCCTATCTAGAAATAGAATACAGAGAGAGATGTAAAGGGTATCCAAGATCCTTGTACAATACTGACAGAAAGAAGGCAGAGAATGGATGAGGGAAATGAAAAGAAGATGACAAGGAACAATCAGGTAGGTAGGAGAAGAATCAGAAGAGGGCATTGGGATAGAAACCCATAGAGGACAGATTTTTTTTTCTGCATTTCAGAATTTCTCTATGAACAAGTGAATATGATTTGCTAGGGTTCCAATTCCTGTTATGCCTTATCATGGAGGAAGATGGTCCTCAAAAGATATGATGTTGAAGCACAAGTTCAAACAGGGCTTTTCATCGGTGGAGTCACTTCCTCCAGGCCTCTTTTCCTTATGATTGCATATAAAAATATTCTCACTTTCTTCAAATATTTCTAATGTACAGTGAATAACTTTTTCCTTATCATATCTGAATTTGTATCATATTTATTTGTGTACATGCCATATTCTTCCTAGTAGACTAGAAGCTTGTGGAGAGTAAGCCTTACATTGCTTTCTTTCTTTCTTTTTTTTTGGTTTGTTTTTGTTTTTGTTTTTTGGAGGGCAATTGGGGTTAAGTAACTTGCCCAAGGTCACACGGCTAGGTTTTTGTTTGTGTGCGTTAAGTGTCTGAGGCCGGATCCGAACTCAGGTCCTTCTGACTCCAGGGCCGACGCTCTAGTCACTGCGCCACCTATCCGCCCCTTTCTTTCTTTTTTTTTTTTTTGAAAAGAAAAAAGATCATTTAGTTTGCTTCCATCAGGATTCAGGCTCAGTTCTTTCTAGTTATATCTCTGGATGGCACATTTCTCTCTTTCTTGAGTCTTTCGGGATTGACTTATATCACTGCATTGCTGAAAAGAGTCCAGTCTGTCATAGTTGGTCATCACAGATATGATATGTCTGTGATTGTATACAAATTTCTTCGGATTCTACTCTTCTCGCTCAGCATCAGTTTGTATAAGTCTCTCTGTCACCTGCTCATTTCTTATAGCACAATAATAGTCCATTACATTCATAAACCACAACTTGTTTAGCCATTCCCCAATTGATGGGCACTCCTTTAGTTTCTAATTCTTTGCAACCACAAAGAGGGCTGCTATAAATACATTGCTTTATTTCCATAATTTTATACCCAATAAAATCTTTGTTGAATTTTTCACACAAATAAAGTCATATCTAAACAATTAGAAGAAAATAACAATGGCTCATGTGTAGGGTAAACCAATTTAATAAAAATGGCTCTAAATATGTTTGTTGAATTGAATGACCAAGCAAGTTATAGCAGCAAGAATCCCAGCATACCCAGGATGGTTGCTAGCACACGTTCTTATATCTGCTTTTCTAAAGGAAAGCAACTCAAATGGGTTAACAATCTTACTTTAATCAAACATATGTCATTTACCTAGTTAAGGGGAAAAATTCAACACCTTGAACATCAGAGAATATAAACTAAATACAAACAGAACTTACAAGCAGAGAAGCAGATCAACAGACAGGATTTCCAATGTCTGACCATTACATCCATACCTAGTCAGTTACTGGAGAGGGAAGTACCAGCATCTGGGTTTTCAAAGCCAGGGGGCTCAACAGCTGCCCGGAATCTTATCTGGCCAAATCACACAACTATTCCCAAATGAGCTCTACAGCAATGCCTCACTTCAGAGTATATATAGCCTTCTTCTGGGTCAGAGACCGTCACAATCCTTGTAACCCACTGCCCAATCACAAAGTAACAAGGTGTGGGAATTGCTGAAAAACAAGCCTCCCTCCACAGGCTCCAGGTGAGCACATTCAGCCTATTAGGGGGCAGAGTATATATTCAAACCAGGGAAGGTTCTCGGAGCCACCTAAGCCTATCAAAGGGTCTAGGGGCAGGGAAGATCTTCAGATCCGCATTTCCAAACACAAGTAAGACTTCAAAATAGAGATTTAGTGATCATAGGATTTAAACTGAAAGGAGCCTCAGAGAATCTTTATAATACAATGCTAGGTTTGAGGTTAGCTTCTGATAATAACTTGAGCAAGTCATATTAACTCTCTGAACTTACATTTCCTCTTCAGAAGTATTAGTGGTGGTGATGGTGGTAGTAGTAGAAGTAGTAGTAGTAGTAGTAGTAGTAGTGGTAGTGGTAGTAGTAGTGGTAGTAGTGGTAGTAGTAGTAGTAGTGGTAGTGGTAGTAGTAGTAGAACAACAACAACAACAATGAGAAAGGAGAAGGAAAAGGAAAAAAAGGAAGGAGGAGGAGAAAAGGGGGAAGGAGGAGGAGAAAGAAGAAAATAAGGAGAGTGAGGAGGAGGAAGAGGAGGAGAAAAAGATGAGAAGATGAAGAGAAGAAAAACATACAGAGCATGATAGAGAAAGAAGAGAAGATAAAAAGGACAAGAAAAAGAAGACAAAGAATACTTTAACTTTTAATGCATAATTTAATGTGACTAAGACTAATGTAAAACATTATTAATGTTATTGTTTTCTCATTATTTTCAAGGATCCAATCATGGTGTGAATGAAATAGTGCTAGATTCAGATTCAGAAGACATTAATTCATTTTCTTGCTCTGATACAAATTACCTATATAAACTTAGATGCTTAATGACCTGTTGTGTGTGAAGGGGAAAGGTTAGATTAGACCATGTTAATAGCTCTTGTTCCTATGATATTTTAAGTTTTACAAAGTGCTTTCCTTTAATAACCTTATGACTCGACTAGTGCAAACATAGTTATTGTTATTCTTCAGATAAGGAAACAGAGACCCAGAGAGCTTAAGTGATTTGTTCAAGGTCACATAAATTATACTTTTTTCTTCTATGCCACCAGATGAACAATAAGGCCAAATAGCTTTATACCTATATATATTTAACTTTCAGTGCAGGATGAATGTAGATTGTTTTGATAATACTTTGATGTTTGGTCTCAGGATGTGTCATTGTTAAGAAATGCCATTGGAGGCAACAAGCTGCAGCACAGTGTTAATGAGTTGATCAATATGGTTCCAGATATGCTGTTTCATTGATTTGCCCAAGAAGTCTATTAAGGGAAGCTTGAAATCCTTCCAGGCTGTGTAGGTCGCAGAAAACAGCACAAGGACTTCCTGAGGACTGTTATGTTATTAGATTGTTTCCTCAAATAATTCAATACCTGGTTTATACTTATTCTCTCCATTACAATTTCTTCCCTCAATCTAGGGGACTTCAATATACATATTGATATGACCTTCAACACTGTAACTTCCCCGTTCTACAGATTAGTCACTTCCCATAACCTATTTGTCCACTGCATTTCAATAGCCTTATGCATAGGATAGCCATACTTTTGGTCTTGTCGTCACCCACAATTATATTACAATATTCATGAACTTCCCTTTCATTTTCCTGATTATAATCTTTAATCATTTCATATTATCTCTGTATCCCATATCTCATGCTCCGATGACCTCTTATTCTCCCACCGCAGTTCTCTCCTAGGCCATCACACACATTTAAGTTACGCTCTCTTACCCTACCTGTCTTAAAGACTTGGTCAATTCAGTACTCAGTACCCCATTATGTTCTCAAATCCCTTGCCTTCTTGTCCTTTTACTGTCATGTCTTGCCAAACTCCAGCCTTGGATAATTCAAATCATCCACAGACTTAGTTCCTTTTTCATCTGCTCCTGAATAAAGCTAGGTAAAATTGCAAAACTATGAACTGGGTGAATTACAAATTATGTTGTTTAATCTCAATGGAGCCATTTCTGAAGCAAGGCAATATTACACTAATCAGTTTGGCATCCCTATCACAAAAGTGGCACTTGCAAACATTTGCATTTCTCCTCAAGCATTCCACAACATTCTTTGACCCTACCCTTTCAGCCAAAAACCTTGCCTCATACTTCCATACCACAAAAAGGAGAAGCCATATGCAAGTAGTTCCATTTTTCCCATTCTTCCTTATCTTAAATAATTAATATATCTTATATATTTATTTCCTGCTTTACCCTTGTCTCACATGAAGGGATAGCCCTTATACTTGTCCTTCCATTTAACTTTTCCACCTGATTGTCCCTCCTATAATCCTTGCATTTTATTTAATGTTCAATCTTTTCCTATATAATGCCTGTTTCCCTGATGTTTGAAACATTCTAATATTTTCCTCATCCTAAAAAAACAACAAAACAAAACAAAAAAGCCTCAATTGACCTGATCATTGCTGTTGGGTTAGAATCCTATATCTCTCCTCCACTTCTTGGCTATAGTCCTCGAGAAAGTTGTCTACACTTGTCTGTATTTCTTTCCCCCTTACTTGTTCTTAAACTCTGTGCAAACTGGCTTCCTACTTCATCATTCAACTGATAGACCTCTTCAAAATTTTGAATGTTCTCTCAACTTCTTAACCTCTCTTAGGCCTTTGACATTGTTGATAACCTTTTTTTCTCGATACTCTCTCTTTCCTAGGTTTTTGTAACTGTTCTCACCTTGTTTTTCTTCCTTTCTGATTGTTCTCCAGTCTCCATTGCTGGATCTTTTTTTAGGTCATGCCAGATAACTATGAATATATTTGAAAGCTCTGTGTTCAAGGCTCTTTTCTCCCTCTATTTTTTTTAATTTGGTGATTTTATCAGCTGCCATAGTTATAATTATCATCTCTATGAAAATAACTCTGAAATCTATTTTTCCAACCCTGACCTCTCTCTCAATTTCTATTGTCATCATTCCAACTTCATGTAGACTTCTAAAACTCAATATGTCCAAAACTGAATTCATTATATTTTCCCAAAAAATCCTCCCTTCTTCACAAAATTCCTATTATTGTCAAGGATACCACCATCCTCCCAGTCACCCAGGCTTGCAACCTAGAAACCAATCTTTGACTCAACATTCTCTCATGGCTACCCCCCTTATTCCATCAATGGTCAAGTCTTATTTTTTCTACCTTCAAAAATCTCTCATAAAACACCATTTTTTCAGTCACTGCCATCACCCTGGTGCATTGTGGTAGTCTTCTGGTTTGTCTACCTGCCTCAGTCCTTACTCCACTTCAGTCTATTCTTCACTAAGCTGTCACATTGATCCTTCTAAACACAGATCTGACCATGCCATATTCACAAACACTTATTCAGTAAACTCTAGTGACTCCCTGTCACCTCCAAAATAAAATATAAAATCCTCTGTTTGACTCTTAAATCACTTCATAATCTTGCCTCTCCCTACCTTTCTGGGCTTCTTACATATTTTTTTGTTCCTTCTCCTCAATATATTCTGCTCTCCTCTGACATTGGCTTCCTTAATGCCCATAACAAAAGACATCCCATCACCCAATAAATATTTTTGTCTGTCCCCAGTGCCTGGATTGCTCTTCCTCTTCACCTCTGCCACCTGGTTCTTCCATGGCTCCCTTCATCTTTCAGCTAAATTCCTCCTTCTGCAGAAAGCCTTTCTCATTCCTCCTTTTTCTTAGTGCCTTCCTTATAAAACTACTCCCAATTTATCCTGTCTGTATCTTGTTATTTATAGTGATTTTGGTTTTGTCTTCACCATTAGACTTTTAGTGCCTTTGGAATAGGGGCTTCATTTTCTTATTGTTTGTTTTTCTTTTTATTCTCTTCATATCTTTAACACAGCATAGGAACTGGAACATAGGAGATATTTAATAAATGCTAGTTGATTGTTTATTAGTGTAATATTGGCCTTGAAAAGTTGAGTCTTTGTTTTAGGGAGAAGCATGTAGTCATTCAATGAGGACTGTAAGATATCCTAGCCCATTCTCTACCTCCAGTTCATTTTAGGGTCAAATCGTGTGTGTGTGTGTGTGTGTGTGTATGTGTGTGTGTGTGTGTGTGTGTGTGTGTATGTATGTATATATATATATATATATATATATATATACATATATATATATATATATATATATATATATATTTGACATTTACACTTCTCTAACCCAGGTTTTTCTACATTATTCCTCTCTATATATGCTACAGTCTGACCCAGTTTACCTATTACATGATATACCACCTCTAGTTGCCTTGGCATTGCAGCGATTACCCCTCCCCCAGTTTCTAAAATTTTCCCCTTCTCATCTCTGCCTCTTAGAATTCCTGGATCCCTTAAAGACTCAGCTTAAATGTCATCTTCTACAAAAAGACCTTTCTTGGTCTGTAGCTGCTAACATTGCCTTCAATCTATTCTTTATGTATCAATATGAACCTACTTATAAATATTTCCCCTATTAAAAGGTGAAAACCTTAAGGACATAGACCATTTCTCCATTTTTCTTTGTATAATCAGTACTTAACACAGTATTTGACACTTAATAAATGCTTAGTAAATATTGTTAATTGTTTGATGTTCTCATAAGCACTCCATTCTTTCAGTATTAATGAGGTTCAAGACTTTTTTTATTTCCTCTTCTTTAGATACCTTGTTACTCAATTCAAAAGAGTCTGATAATTGTGCTGCTTCAGGAATAGGTCTTCCCTGTACACATTTGTTGGAAGTTTGTGACTTTTTAACATCATTGTTTTCTCTGATGCCATTACTGTGTCCTCTAGAAGCAGCTATAATTTTAGAATCCCTAAGGTTGCATTTATGAAGCATTGCTGTATCTATAATATATTTTTGGTGAAAAAAGTTTGTTATAAAAGGCTTTTAAAATATTTTCCTTTTCATTTTTCCTATGTTTCTCATCCTTTACTTTTCATATTTAATTGCCCTAAGGATAACTGCTAAGTAGGATGGTCTACTAAGTTTCCTTTCTGAGGATCAAACCACATCCTTTAGGAAACTACATATACATCTTATATTTTAAATCAATGTTATCTTTGACTTCTGCATCTCACTGTTTGGCAAGTAAATTAAGTATTTGCTGTGCCTTTTTAGGCTCATTTGGATTTCATTTTATGACAACTAATTTGCATCAGTTAAAATTGAATTACTATTGTCTGTGTCAGTGTTGTTTTTTTTTAAACCTAAATCCTCTTTTTACCATCAATAACTTCTTAGAATAGGTAATGACTAAGTCATTTCAATTGTGTTCCATATCTTTATTTTCATTTTTTTCTGATAGTTTCACTAATTTCTATCTCCCCTCCAACAAATTGGTGGTCTAATTGTACACAGAAAATCCAGAAATGACTCCATTGTCAGTAATTAGATATTTCTAATCTCTTAAAATACAATTTTATTAAGTTTTTTGTGTGCATCTTTGTATATTTATGGGTCTGCATGCTCGTTTGTGTGCATGTGTGCATGAAGCTCACAAGGTCAATCACCTATTGATTCTTTTTTTGGAGAATGGATTCCTGATATATAAGAATGAAGTTTCTTTGTGACATACATAGCTTTAATGTCTCTCACTCCTTATTACTGATCCATATTTTCCATTATAATTCATGCCATTTTTCAGGTTTCTACCTTTTCAATATGTCTTCCAAGTATCCAAGTATATGTTTGTGTATATATATATATTTAAATGTGGATTTCTCCCTCCATTGCTTCCACTTGCACACACATAATACTGAATAGTAGTAGAGAAAGTCTCATGATCATTCTATGTGTACTAAAAATTTCTTATATAACTTCAACTTGTCCATCATTACTGATAACCAAATCTTCTATACCTCCCTAATCAACTGAATCTTCTACTTTCTTTAGCAGTTCTTCCAAACCTTCTCACCCATCCTCAAAATTATAATTTCTCTCCCTCTTTCTACCTTTTCAGCTGAGAACTTTATCTTATATTTTACAGAAAAAAATTGAGACCATTAGCCAAGAGGTCCTTTTTCTTATTCTTCATCTCATATCACTCAGACGTTTTCTGCCATTATCTTTTCTTTCACATACAGAGGTGACTTTACTCCTTGCCAAGGCAAACCCCTCTACATGCATAAGTGGCCTTATCTCATCCCATATCCTCAAAGTATATTCCCTTATTTCTCAGCCCCACTGTAGATTATATTCAGCCTCTTCCTTGTCACTGGCTTATTCCCTCTTGCTTACCAATATACCCATTCATCCCCCTTGCTGGAATATCCATCATGTGATCCTTCCATCCTCACTAATAATCATCCCATATCCTTCTGCATGTTGTGGTTAAATACCTTGAGAAGGCCATAGATGCCTCTGTTTCCTCTACTCTCACTCTCTTCTTAATTCTCTACAGTCTGCCCTCCAGCTTCATTATTCAACTGAAACTGCTTTTTGAAAAATTATGAATTATCTTCTACTTGCCAAATGACTTTTTTCTTAATTCCGATCCTTCTTGACTTCTCTTCAGTCTTTGACACTATTGATCATCCTCTTTCCTTGATATTCCTAGGTTTTCAGGAGATTATACTATCTTGACTCTCCTCCCACTGTCTGTCTACTCTTCAATCTCCTTTGTTGCATCTTCATCCAGGTCATTCCCATTAACCATGACCATTTCTCAGGACTCTGTCCTTGGCCCTCTTTTTTCTGCTCCCATATTCTTTCACTTGGTGGTCTTGCCAGCTCCCACGGTTTTAATTATCATCTCTGTGATGATGATAAATAAGTCCATTTATCCTAATAATACCTATTTTCTATCCCAACCTCCAGTCTCATATTTCCAACTTCCTATTAGATATTTCTAACTGAATATGCCCTAGAAATCTTAAATTCAATATGTCCCAAACTGAACTCATATTTACCCCACTTCCAAAATGTTGAGAATACCACCATCCTCTCAGTTCCCCAAGCTCCTAACATAAGTGTTATATTTCACTCCTCATTATCTCTTATCCTCATATAAAATCTGTTGCCATGGCTTATTGATTCCACCATTGCAATCTTTCAGATGTGTCCGTCTTTCCTCTGATATTATAACTACTTTGATACAAGCCTTAATCTCTCTCTTAGACTATTACAATATGACCTTTGGGACAGTGTTCCTGCTCTAAGGGTCTCTCTATTACAAACCATCTTCTATTTAGCTACCATATTGATTTTCCTAAAGTGCAGATAAGATTATATTAAACACCACCACCACCCCCCACTCAGTCAAATCTAGTGGCTTCCTATCATATCTGAGATAAAAAAAAACCCTCTATTTAACATTTAAAGTCTTTAATAACATAAACCTCTCCTTCCATTCTTACATCTCATACCTCTCCACCCTTCAACTATTATCCGATACAGTAACACTGGCCTCCTTGATATTGTACAAGTAAGGCATTCCAACACTTGGTTCCAGGCATTTTCTCTAGTTGGTCCTTCTGCTTGTAGTGCCCTCCTCATCTCTACCTCTTGGCTTTTTGAAGACTTCTTTGACACTTCTTCATGTCTCAGCCAAAATCCCACCTTCTATAAGAAGACTTTTCTAGTCTTTCTTAAATATGTTGCCTTCTCTAGGTTGATTATCTGCTTTTTGTCCTGGATATAATTTTTTTGTAAATAGTTATTTACATGCTACCTCCCCCATTCAATTGTAAACTCCTTGAGGGCAGGGACTGTCTTTTGCCTTTGTATCCCCAGCAATTAGCATAGTACCTGGTACATAGTTAGCATTTAAAATGTTTTTTGACTGATATTCATATAATTTTAATGTCTCATTGAGCATTTCAATGCATGTCTCTACCTCTTCATCATCTGCAACAAATGTTGGTGCATAAAAGAAAATTATTTTCATAGCTGTCTTTCTTTGCAAATACTTATCAAAACTATTAGACAACCAAATGGAACATGAAATATATTTTCCTCTTAGCCCTGAATGTAGCTCCATTAATTCCTTTGGTTGACATTCAAACAAGAATCTGTTGATTCTTTAATTAGAATTAATTTAACTTGTCATGAGTATTAACAATCAATAAAGATCTCATATTAAACAATCAAGATTATAGATATTCTAGGAATAATCTTCAGTATTAAGGACCAGCACGGCTAGGTGGTGCAGTGGATAGAGTGCCAGGCTTAGAATAAGAAAGATCTAAATTCAAATCCAGTCTCAGGAAAATACAAGCTGTGTGGAACTGAGCAACATTTAATCACTATTTGCTTCAGTTCCCTCATCCATAAAATGAACTAGAAAAGGAAATGGCAAACCACTCTAGTATCTTTGCCAAGAAAATCCCAAATGGGGTCATGAAAAGTCAGATATTAATGAATGAATCAACCCTGACAACAATAAAGAACAGTAAAATTCTTAACACTCTCTGACTTTCCACTACTTTTCTGTTGCAGCAATGAAAGTGGACTGAATAATTAGGAGGGCTGCTTTGTATTTTCCTTTGATTCATGGATTGCTATGACCAAACATCCTAATACCAAATGTTCACCCTACTAGTGGTGAGTCTGTCTACATTTAACTAGGTCCGACTTTGAAAGTAGATTGTCTTTTGTCAAGACCAGTCTTGAGGCCTTCCAAAAATGTAGAAGTAGACAGAGCTCATGTTCCAATGTCATGGGTTTCAATAATGTGATGACGAATAGAATTTTGTTGCTGGAGGAAGAAAGCCAAAGAAAGGTGGATTATTCTCTCCCTTCAAGGAGCTTACCTTCTTCTCTGGAAACAAAACATTACAGAACAGTTGACAGGATAATTTGTAGGGGGAAAGATCAATAACAACTAAGAAGATCAGGAAAGACTTTTTACAGGAGGTGGCCCATGAGTTAATCCTTGAAGGATGCTACAGATTTTAAGAGGTATAGGTAAAAGAGGGAGTATGCTTAATATATGTGTGACTATATGGGCCCAGAAATGGAAGAGAGTGGTAAAATGTCATGTTTGCAGAACAATGAGTAAGGCAAGGATTTGTCCAAAGTCAAACAAAAATTAGTAGTAGAGCCAATTAAGCATACAGAAGAAAGGTAAAGGTTTGAGCCCTGCCACTACACTTAATGAGCAGTATAATCCTTCATAAAATGGAGATAAGAAAGGATTGCAACAAACATTTATTGGCAATCTATTACATGTTAGGCACTGTGCTAAGTGCTTTAGATATATTATCTCATTTTAATCTCACAATCCTGATAGGCAGGTAGTACTATTATCCCAAGTTGAGGAAACTGGTTTGCTCAAGGAAACACAGACAGTATTTGCCTGAATCAGGTTTTGAATGCAGGTCTTCCTGAATTCAGGCCCCTTGCTCTATCCACTACTCCATCTAGGTGCTTAATAATAACATTGAAGCACAATAACCTAGGTTTGTTGTTAGGAGACAACTCTTTTAAAATTTGTTTTGGTCTTTATTAATTTGTTTGTTTACTTTTAGTTTACAGGATTCAATTCCACAATTCTTTGGGTTTCAAATGTTCTCCCCTTCCTTCCCCATGGCAGCATACAGTCAAGTATAGGATCTGCAAATAGTTTCATATTAGGCATTACTCATGTTATAAAGAAGGATTGTATCAGGTGGAATGAACAAGGAGAAAGAGGAAACAAAACCAAACAAGAAAAAAAAAAGAGCAGGTAGTTTGCTTCAATTTGCGTTCAAACTGTTCTTTCTAGTTCTTTCTCTGAATGTAGACATTTCTCTCCATCATGAGTCTTTTGGAGTTGACTTATAACCTTGCATTGTTGAAAAGAGTGCAGTCTGTCAAAGTTGGTTGTCACCCATACATAGTGTCTGTAATTCTGTACAAATTTCTCCTGGTTCTCCTCTTCTCACTCAGCATCAGTTTTTACAAGCCTCTCCAGATAAATATGAAGTCCATCTGCTCCTTGTTTCCTCTGGCACAATAATATTCCATTACATTCACATACCACAACTTATTTAGCCATTCCCCAATTGATGGGCATCCCCTTAAATTCCAATTCTTTGCCATCACAAAAAGAGCTGCTATAAATATTTTTGCACATGCGGGTCTTCCTCCCACTTCTATGATCTCTTTGGGATACAACCCTAGAAGTGGTATAGCTGGGACAAAGGGTATGAAATTACTTAGAGCTCTTTGGGCATAGTTCCAGATTGCTCTCCAGAATGGTTGAATCAGTTCAAAACTCCACTAACAATGTGTTAGTGTTTCAATTTGTTCACATCCTCTCCAGTATTTGTCATTTTACTGTTTTGTCATCTTAGCCAATCTGACACGTGAGATGTGGTACCTCAGAGTTGTTTTTGATTGCATTTCTCTAATCAATTGTGATTTAGAGCATTTCTTCATATGCTTATAGATATCTTTATTTTCTTCCTCTGAAAACTGCCTATTGATATCCTTTGACCATTTATAAATTGGGGAATGACTTGTATCCTGATAAATTTGAGTCAATTCTCTGTATATTTTATTTTATTTATTTTATTTTTATTTTTTGCTTTTTGGAGGGCTATTGGGGTTAAGTAACTTGCCCGAGGTCTCACAGCTAGGTTTTTGTTTGTGTGTGTTAAGTGTCTGAGGCCGGAACCGAACTCAGGTCCTTCTGACTCCAGGGCCGACGCTCTACTCATTGCGCCACATAGCCGCCCTGATTCTCTGTATATTTAGAAATGAGGCCTTATCAGAGACATTGATTGTAAAAATTCTTTCCCAATTTTCCATTTCCCTCTTAATCTTGGTTACATTGGCTTTGTTTGTACAGAAGCTTTTCAATTTCACATAATCAAAATTATGCATTTTGCATTTTATAATGCTTTCTAATTATTGTTTGGTCATAAAATATTTTGCTCTCCACAAATATGACAGATAAACTATTTCTTGCTTTCCCAGATTGCTTATAGTATCAGCCTTTATACCTAGATCATGCACCCATTTAGACTTGATTTTGGTATTTGGTGTTAGATAATGGTCTATACCCAGTTTCTGCCATACTATATTCTAGTTTTCCCAGCAGGTTTTGTCAAATAGAGGGTTCTTATCCCCAAAACTGGGTCTTTGGGTTTATCAAACTGTAGATTATAATAATCATTGACTGTTGAGTCTCATGTTCCCAGTCTATTCCATTGATCCACTGCTCTATTCCTCAGCCAGTACCAAGTAGTTTTGATGACTACTGCTTTATAATACAGATTAAAATCTGACATAGCTAGTCCACCTTCCCTAGAATTTCTTTTCATTAATTCCCTTGATATTCTAGACATTTTGTTCTTCCAAATGAATCTTGTTAATATTTTTTTCTATTTCTATAAAGTAATGTTTTGGTAAATTGATTGTTTGGTACTAAATATGTAATTTAATTTAGGTAAAATTATTGTTTTTATTATATTAGCTTGACCCAGCCACAAGCAATTGATATTTTTGCAGTTAGTTAGATTTGACTTTATTTGTGTGAAAAGTGTTTTGTAGTTGTGTTCATATAGGTCCTGGGTTTGTTTTGGCAAGTAGATTCCCAAATATTATATAATATCTATTGTATCTATAATTCAGATTTCTCTTTCTATCTCTTGCTGTTGGATTTCATTAGAAATATACAGGAATGCTAAGGATTTATGTCAGTTTACTTTATATCCTGCCACTTTGCCAAATTTATTTATTGTCTCAAGTAGTTTTTTTTTTTTACATGATTCTCTAGGGTTCTCTAAGGATATCATCATATCATCTGCAGAGAGTGATAGCTTGGTCTCTCTTTGCCTAATTTTATTCCTTTGAATTCTTCTTCTTCTCTAATTGCTATTGCTAACATTTCTAGTACCAGATTGAATAAGAGGGGTGATAGTGGACACACTTATTTCATCCCTGACCTTATTGGAAATGCTTCTAGCTTATCCCCATTACATATAATACTTCCTGATGCCTTTAAAAGGATGCTACCTATTATTTTAAGGAACGCTCCATTTATTCCTATACTTTCTAGTGTTTTTAATTAATGTATTAGTTTAGTTTCAGTTTATTTTCAAATTTCCTTTACTTCCCTCCCCCCTTCCCCCCGACAGCATATAGTCCAGTATAGGATCTACAAATACATTCATATTAGACATTATTCCAATTAAAATGGCGTATTGTACTAGGTGGGATCAAAGATGGTAAAGAAGAAATAAAAGCAAACAATGAAAAGAAAAAGATCATTTAGTTTGCTTCCATCAGGTTTCAGGCTCAGTTCTTTCTAGTTATATCTCTGGATGTCACATTTCTCTCTTTCTTGAGTCTTTCGGGATTGACTTATATCACTGCATTGCTGAAAAGAGTTCAGTCTGTCATAGTTGGTCATCACACATAAGATATGTCTGTGAGCAAGGGATAGAAAGAGAAATCCCATTTAAAGTCACTGTAGACATTATAAAATATCTGGAAATCTACTTGCCAAAACAAACCCAGAATCTATATGATTACAACTACAAAGCACTTCTCACACAAAATCAGATCTAAATAGTTGGAAAAATATCAATTGCTCATGGCTGGGTCAAGCTAATATAATAAAAATGACAATTTTACCCAAACTAAACTATATATTTAGTGCCATACCAATCAATTTACCAAAAAACTACTTTGTATAGTTAGACAAAATAATACAAAATTTATTTGGAAAAACAAACGGTCGAGAATATCATGGGAATTAATGAAAAGAAATGCTAGGGAAGGTGGACTAACTATGCCAGATCTTAATCTGTACTATACAGCAGCAGTCATCAAAACTGCTTGGTACTGGCAAGGGATAGAGCAGTGAATCAATGGAATTGATTAGGTGCAGGAGACCCAGCAGTTAATGAATATAGTAATCTATTTTTTGATAAACCCAAAGACCCCAGTTTTGGGGATAAGAATGCACTATTTGACAAAAATGCTGGGAAAACTAGAATACAGTATGACAGAAACTGGGCATAGATCATTATCTAACACCATATACCAAAATTAAGTCTAAATAGGTGCATGATCTAGGTGTAAAGGATGATACTGTAAGCAATCTGGGAAAGCAAGGAATAGTTTACCTGACAGATTTGTGGAGAGGGAAAGACTTTAGGACCAAACGAGAATTAGAGAGCATTATAAAATGCAAAACAAATAATTTTGATTACATTAAATTGAAAAGCTTCTGTACAAACAAAGCCAATGTAACCAAGATCAAGAGGGAGGTGGGGGGGCGGAGCCAAGATGGCGGAGTAGAAACAGCTCGTCCAAGCCTCTCTGCCCCCAGATTCCCCCCAAACTATGTAGAAGGGGACTCTGAACAACTTCTGGAGCCCCAGAACCCACAGAACGACACAGAGAAGCTAACCTCCCGCTGAGGACAGCCCAGCAGCCCTGCAGGAAGGACCAGCGCAGAGCGCAGAGCACAGGAGCCAAGCCGAGCCCAGGTCCGCATGAGCCGAGGTTTTAGCCCCAGGGCGGCAGGGCCAGCAGCCGGCTGGAGGAACCCCAGAACACCAGCAGCTGTGGAGACTCCAGAATTATCAATATAGACATGCCTAGGACAAAGTAAGAGGTTAGTGTCCTATGGACTTTGGGACCTGTATTTGGGGAATGCGTCAGCTCCCTCCCCTGGGGGCTAGAAGCCACTGAAGACAAACGCCATTTTGTAGTTTTCAGAGGCAGCTCTGGCTCCCAGCTTACAAATTGTGGGGAGATCCAGTGATCAGTCTTGGGGGGTAATCGCTCTTGCTTTAACCTCCCTGGATCTGGATTGTGATCTAGGGTGGAAGTCGTGGGTGGGTTTACACCTTGCCAGAAACGGAAGTTGCCCCCCACACTTTCCGGACGAAAAGTCCTCTAGCTGGCCTTAAAGCCATAGTGTGGCAACAAGCCCAAAAGTCAAGCAATTAAGTGGCAACATGCCAAGGCAAAGGAAACAGAAAAATGCAACCCTAGACTCCTATTTTGGGGGCATAGAGCGGGAAAAGGACTGTGAGGTAAGAAGTCCTGCTCCAAAAGCCCCAGGGGAAAGCATGAGCGGGTTGCAGGCCATAGAGGACCTTAAGAAGGACTTTAAAAATCAAATAAGAGAAGTGGAGGAAAAATTAGAAAGATAAATGAGAAGGATACAGGAAAAGTATGAAATGAGGGTCAACAGCCTGACTGAGGAAAACAACACCTTAAAAAATAGACTAACTCAAATGGCAAAGGAGGCCCAAAAGGGCAATGAGGAGAACAATGCCTTAAAAAGTCGAATTTGCCAGATGGAAAAAGAATCTCAAAAGTTCACTGAGGAGATTCATTCCTTCAGAGTTAGACTGGAGCAAATGGAAGCTAGTGACTTTATGAGAAATCAAGATGCTGTTAAGCAGATCCAAACAAATGAAAGATTAGAAGGCAATGTGAAATATCTCATGGGAAAAACCACTGACCTGGAAAATAGATCCAGGAGAGACAATTTAAAAATTATTGGACTACCTGAAAGCCATGATCAAAGAAAGAACCTAGAAATCATCCTTCAAGAAATTCTCAAGGAAAATTGCCCTGATGTTTTAGACCCAGAGGTCTAAATAGAGGAAATAGAGGTTGAAAGAATCCACCGATCACCTCCTGAAAAAGATCCCAAAAAGAAAACTCCCAGAAATATTATAGCCAGGTTCCAGAATCCCCAGATCAAGGAGAAAATACTACAAGCAGCCAGGAAGAATCAATTTCAATATTGTGGAAACACAATCAGAATAGCCCAGGACCTGGCAGCTTCTACACTGAGGGATCGAAGGGCATGGAATATGATATTCCAGAGGGCAAAAGAACTGGGAATGAACCCAAGGGTCACCTACCCAGCAAAACTGAGTATTTTGTTTCAGGGGAAAATATGGTCATTCAGTGGAACAGAGGACTTTCAAGCATTCTTGAGGAAAAAACCAGAATTGAATAGAAAATTTGACATCCAGACACAAGAAGCAAGAGATGCCTGAGAAGGTAATCAGGAAAAGAAATCAAAAGGAACTTATCAAAGTTGAACTATTTACATTCCTATATGGAAAAGCAATAACTGTGACTGATGATATCTTTCTCACTATGAGAATGGTGGAAGAAGGGGGTGTGGTCATATGAATACATATGTGAATGTGTGTGTATATGGTTACAGTTATATATGGATAGAGGGCATAGGTTGAATTTGTTGGGAAGGGAGAATACTCAAGGGATGAAATTATGAGGTGAGAGAGGAAAGTGGCAAGAGGAGATGGGGAGAGACAGGGTAGGGTAAACTATCCCATGTAGAAGAAGCAAGGGGAAGTGGTTGCAAAGGAGGGGGAGAATAAGGAAGGCTAAAAAGGCAAAACCACATTCACATTGAATTTGGTTCAGGGAGAAAATGACATACATACTAAATGGGATGTCTCAACCTGCAGCAGGATAGGGGGAAGAGGGTTGATGGATGGGAGGGCATCCTTGGGGTGAGGGGAGGTTGGAGGTACCCACTATAGAGGAGGGACAGGATCATGTGGGGAATGGACCAGGTGGGGGGTGGGATGAGTGGGAGGGAATTATAAGCAGCCTTGTACAATATATCTACCATGATAATGTTTTGCATAGCTAGACATGTACAACATATACTGAATTACTTATCTCCCAAGAAGGAATGGGTGACAAGGGAGGAAGGAAATGGATCTAAAATTCGAGGTCGTAACATTAAATGTTTCAAATATATATAAATACTATTATTAATACTCTTTTGCTTGTAATAGGGAGATAAGATGTGCAGGAATTGGGACACAAAGATTCACCTTCCTCTAATGGAAAAGTCGATGGGGGTATGGGAGAGAGCAGATTGGAGGAATTGATGTCTTGTGGGACTGCTATTCTGGGAGGTTGGGTGGGGGAATAATGGGGGGAAAATGATTGTAACTCAAAATCTGGCGGAAATGAATGATGTAAAACAGAGGTTAATAAAGCATTTGTTTTAAAAAAAAAAGAGGGAGGTGGGAAATTGGGAAAGAATGTTTACAACTTGTGTCTCTGATAAAGGACTAATTTCTAGTGTTTTTAATAGGAATGGATGTTGTATTTTGTCAAAAGCCTTTTCTGCATCTATTGAGATAATCATGTAGTTTCTGCTAGTTTTATTGTGGATATGACCAATTATACTGACAGTTTTCCTAATATTAAACCATCTTTGCATTCCTGGAATAAATACTACCTGATCAAAGTTCATTATTCTTGTGATAAGCTGCTGTAGTCTTTTTGCTAATATTTTATTTAAAATTTTGGCATCTATATTCATGAGGGAAGTTGGTCTAATTTTCTTTCTCCATTTTATCTCTTCCTGATTTAGGTATCAGTACCATATTTGTGTAATAAAATGAATTTGGTAGGACTCCTTCTTCACTAATTTTCCCAAATAGTTTGTAGAGTATTGGAATCAATTGTTTTTTAAATGTTTGATAGAATTTGCTAGTAAATCCATCTGGCCCTGGGGATTTTTTCCGAGGGAGTTCACTAATGGCTTGTTATATTTCTTTTTCTGAGATGGGGTTATTTATATAATTTACTTCCTCTTCAGTTAATCGGGGCAATTTATATTTCTGTAAATATTCATCAATTTCACTGATTGTCAAGTTTATGTGCATACAAATTGGCAAAACAATTCCTAATTGTTGTTTTAATTTCCTTTTCACTGGAGGCAGATACACTCTTTTCATTTTTGATATTCATAATTTGGTTTTCTTTTTTCTTTTTTTATCATATTGAATAAGGGTCTATCAATGATATTGTTTTTTTCATAAAACCAGCTCTTAGTTTTATTTATTAATTCAAGTTTTCTTTATTTCAATTTTATTAATCTCTCCTTTCATTTTCATTATTTCTAATTTAGTATTTAGTTGCAGATTTTCAATTTGTTCTTTTTCTAGCTTTTTCAATTGCATGACCAATTCATTGCCCTCCATTTTCTCTAATTTATTCATGTATGCACTCAGGGATACAAAACTTTCCCTAAGAACAGCTTTTGCTATATCCCACAGATTTTGCTATGTTGTTTCATTATTGTCATTCTCTTGAATGAAGTTACTGATTGTTTCTATAATTTCTTGTTTGACCCACTCATTGTTTAGGATTAAATTGTTTAGTTTCCAATCAGTTTTTATTCATTCTTTCCATGGCCCTTTATTGCATGATTTTTATTGCATTGTTCTCTTAGAATGATGCATTTAATATTTATGCCTTTCTGCACTGAATTTTGAGGGTTTTATGCCCTAGTATGTGGTCGATTTTTGTGTATTTGCCTGTACTGCTGAGAAGAAGGTATATTCCTTTGTAACCCTATTTAGTTTTCTCCAGAGATGTATCATATCTACTCTCTCTAAAATTCTATTCACCTTTTTTCTTATTTATTTTGAGGTTATATTTATCAAGTTCAGAGAGGGGGAGATTAAGGTTCCCCACTAGCATAGTTTTGCTATTTCTTCCTCTAATTCCTTTAACTTTTCCTCTAGGGATTTGGATGCTATAACACTTGGTGCATATATGTTAAGTAATGATATTGCTTCATGCTTGATGGTGCCTTTTAACAGGATATAGTTTCCTTCCTTATCTCTTTTCATTAGATCTAATTTTGCTCTTGCTTTACCTGAGATAAGGATTGCTAACCCTGCTTTTTTTTTTACTTTAGCTGAAGCATAATATAGAGTAGACTCCAGCCTTTTATTTTTACCCTGTGTGTATTCCCTTATTTCAAATATGTTTCTTGTAGACAGCATATTGTAGGATTATGGTTTTTAATCCACTCTGCTATCTGCCTCAGTTTTATGGGAGAGTTCATCCCACTCATATTCACAGTAATGATTACTATCTGTCTCTTTCCCTCCATCCTATTCCCTCCCATGTTCAGGTTTTTTTCTTCCTTCTCCCTTCCTTAATGGTTTTACTTTTGACCACCACCTCCATCAGGATTCCCTCACTGTGACAACCCCCCTTCTTTACCTACCCTTTCGCTTTACTATTAATTCCCTCCCTTCTAACCCATCCCCCCACCCCTTACCACTCCTACAGCTGATAGGGCACAATGGATTTTTATATTTATCAGAAATATTGTATTCCCTCTTTGGCCCTAAACCAACGAAAGTAAATTTCATGCAGTGTTTCTCTCCCTCCCTCCTTTCCCTCTATTATAATAAGTTTTTGTATCTTTTCACATTACAATCTTCAACTTAATTGACTATGTTGATCCCTCTTTGAACCAGAACCAATGAGAATAATGTTCAAAAATGTTCCTCTCCCTCTCTTCTTGCCTTCTACTATAGTGTGACTTTATACCTCTTCATATGGCATAATTTACCTTTTTCAGCCTCATCGTTTCCTTTTATCTCATTACCGTCCCTTTGAAGCCCTTAATAAAGTTTTTTTAATCATCAGAATACTTCATTTATACCCACATCCTCTAGCCACTTATATCCCTTTTAAAGGTTGTGATAATCATATAAATTTCAATTTTGACAGTTATCAGCTTGTCATATAGGGATGTAAACAGTTTGTTCTTATTGCATCCCAAATTATGTGTATGTGGGCATGAGTGTGTTTTATCCTTGTTTACCTTTTTATTTCTTTATTGAATCTTTTATTTGAAGATCACATTTTTCATTGAGCTCTGGCTCTTTCATCAGGAAAGTCTGGAAGTCCCTTATTTCATTAAATGACCATTTCCTTGCCTGAAAGATTATGCTGCTGTATCTGCTGTGGGCCCTGTACTTTCTTTTACCCATTTCCAAAGGATCCTCCCCTTCCACGAGAGGCTGCGAATCTCCCTTGAGGTGGGTGATTCTGCTGACTGGGTCTCCTTCTCTCTCTGCTCTAGTTTGTTCTCCAGTCCATACTGGTGCAGCCCAAGTATGATCCGTGCTTCCCCTGCCCAAACTCAAGTGGGCACTTTCCTGGTCTGGATTCTGCCATCCTCCATCTCCCATAGGATTCTGATGAGGAGACAACTTTCTAAGCCTCATAGTGCTATGAAGTTTAAGTTAGCCTTATGATTAGGACTAGAATCTACATCTTTGGCTCCCAGCCCTTTCATCTTTGCTCTAGAAAGTGAAATTAACAAAGTTAGTACACTGCACTGCTTAGGGAGTAGCGACATCATGAAGGACAAAGTAAAAGGAAAATAAGTCAACTTACAGATTTCTTAGCAGATTCTAGAAGAGAAATAAGAGAAATTCTCTCTCTCTCTCTCTCTCTCTCTCTCTCTCTCTCTCTCTCTCTCTCTCTCTCTCTCTCTCCAGCAGTATATCTTTAGCTTTGTCCATGGGATTGGGTGTGTTTAGCAACAGGTATGAGTAGTCAAATTAACTTGGAAGGTATAATTCCCACTGTGAATTTATAGATTGACTTTCAGGTTTTTTAATTAAGTTGATGCCTTAGGAGTTGGGTGATCATAAACAAATTCTGTGGAGGAAGCATTGCAGTTTCTAGCTGAAACTGAGGACACCTTGGTTACTTGTTGACTACCACTCTTCAGTGTTTATGCCAGAAGGACTCTTTCCTCACCCAGTATTCCATTTAGGCAGCTAGGCCTAGAGTCAGGGAGACTCATCTTCCAGAATTCAAATTTGGCCTCTGAAACTAAGTGTTTAACCCTGGGAAAGTCTTTTGACCTTATTGGCCTCATTTCCTCATTTGTAAAATAAGCTGGAGAAGGAAACGGCAAATAATCTTAGTCAAGAGAACCTCAAATGAGGTCATGGAGAGTTGCATATAACTGGAAAAACCACATTCCATTTTGGGTGCTGCTTTGTAGCTTTCCTAGAATGCTGAGGCTAAGTATGTAGCCCTGGAGAGCAGCAGGGATAATATCATCTAGAAGCCTAACCCAGGGAAGTCAGATTCATCTAACTATGACTGGGGAAATGATCTGTAGTGTGTGAATAGACTTTTATAAGTTTTTTGTTGCTTTTATTTTTTTTTTAAACAAATGCTTTATTAACTTCTGTTTTACATCATTCACTTCCGGCAGATTTTGAGTTACAATCCTTTTCCCTCTGTTATTCCCCTCCCCCACCCTCCCAGGATAGTGGTCCCACAAGATATTGCTTCCTCCAATCCACTCTCTCCATTACCCTGTCCAATACACCCATCGACTTTTCCATTAGAGGAAGGTGAGTCTTTGTGTCCCAATGCCTGCACATCTTATCTCCATATTACAAGCAAAAGAGTATTAATAATAGTATTTATATATATTTGAAACATTTAATGTTATGACCTCGAATTTCAGATCGAATTCCTTCCTCCCTTGTCTTCCATTCCCTCTTGGGAGATAAGTAATTCAGTATATGTTGTACATGTCTAGCTATGCAAAACATTATCATAGTAGATATATTGTACAAGGCTGCTTATAATTCCCTCCCACTCATCCCACCCCCCACCTGGTCCATTCCCTACATGATCCTGTCCCTCTTCTATAGTGGGTATTTCCAACCTCCCCTTACCCCAAGGATGCCCTCCCATCCATCATCCCTCCTCCCATCCCCCTTCCCCCTATCCTGCTGCAGGTTGAGATATCCCATTTACTATGTATGTGATTTTCTCCCTGAATCAAATTCAATGTGAATGTGGTTTTACCTTTTTAGCCTTCCTTATTCTCCCCCTCTTTTGCAACCACTTCCCCTTGCTTCTTCTACATGAGATAGTTTACCCTACCCTGTCTCGCCCCATCTCCTCTTGCCACTTTCCTCTCTCACCTCATAATTTCATCCCTTGAGTATTCTGCCTTCCCAACAAATTCAACTTATGCCCTCTATCCATATATAACTGTAACCATATACACACACATTCACATATGTATTCATATGACCACACACCCTTCTTCCATTATTTTCATAGTGAGAAAGATATCATCAGTCACAGTTATTGCTTTTCCATATAGGAATGTAAATAGTTCAACTTTGATAAGTTCCTTTTGATTTCTTTTCCCTGATTACCTTCTCAGGCATCTCTTGCTTCTTGTGTCTGGATGTCAAATTTTCTATTCAATTCTGGTTTTTTCCTCAAGAATGCTTGAAAGTCCTCTATTCCACTGAATGACCATATTTTCCGCTGAAACAAAATACTCAGGTTTGCTGGGTAGGTGACCCTTGGGTTCATTTCCAGTTCTTTTGCCCTCTGGAATATCGTATTCCATGCCCTTCGATCCCTCAGTGTAGAAGCTGCCAGGTCCTGGGCTATTCTGATTGTGTTTCCACAATATTGAAATTGTTTCTTCCTGGCTGCTTGTAGTATTTTCTCCTTGATCTGGGGATTCTGGAACCTGGCTATAATATTTCTGGGAGTTTTCTTTTTGGGATCTTTTTCAGGAGGTGATCTGTGGATTCTTTCAACCTCTATTTTGCCCTCTGGATCTAAAACATCAGGGCAGTTTTCCTTGAGAATTTCTTGAAGGGTGATTTCTAGGTTCTTTCCTTGATCATGGCTTTCAGGTAGTCCAATAATTTTAAATTGTCTCTCCTGGATCTATTTTCCAGGTCAGTGGTTTTTCCCATGAGATATTTCACATTGCTTTCTAGTCTTTCATTTGTTTGGATCTGCTTAACAGCATCTTGATTTCTCATAAAGTCATTAGCTTCCATTTGCTCCAGTCTAACTCTGAAGGAATGAATCTCCTCAGTGAACTTTTGAGATTCTTTTTCCATCTGGCAAATTTGACTTTTTAAGGCATTCTTCTCCTCATTGCCCTTTTGG
This sequence comes from Gymnobelideus leadbeateri, assembly GCA_011680675.1. NCBI lineage: Eukaryota > Metazoa > Chordata > Mammalia > Diprotodontia > Petauridae > Gymnobelideus > Gymnobelideus leadbeateri. The sequence goes on along the minus strand of WOXC01001210.1, from coordinate 218,162 downwards.
GCCTCCTTTGCCATTTGAGTTAGTCTATTTTTTAAGGTGTTGTTTTCCTCAGTCAGGCTGTTGACCCTCATTTCATACTTTTCCTGCATCCTTCTCATTTCTCTTTCCAATTTTTCCTCCACTTCCCTTATTTGATTTTTAAAGTCCTTCTTAAGGTCCTCTATGGCCTGCAACCCGCTCATGTTTTCCCCTGGGGCTTTTGGAGCAGGACTTCTGACCTCACAGTCCTTTTCCTGCTCTGTGCCCCCAAAATAGGAGTCTAGGTTTGCATGTTTCAGTTTCCTTTGCCTTGGCATGTTGCTGCTTAATTACTTGACTTTTGGGCTTGTTGCCACACTATGGCTTTAAGGCCTGATAGAGGAATTTTCTTCCGGAACATGTGGGGGGCAACTTCCGTTTCTGGCAAGTTGTAAACTCACCCACGACTTCCACCCTAGATCACAATCCAGATCCAGGGAGGTTAAAGCAAGAGCGATTACCCCCCAAGACTGATCACTGGATCTCCCTACAAATTTGCAGACCGGGAGCTGGAGCTGCCTCTGAAAACTACAAAATGGCATTTGTCCTCAGGGGCTTCTAGCCCCCAGGGGAGGGAGCCGACTCATTCCCTAAATACCAGTCCCAAAGTCCATAGGACACTAACCTCTTACTTTGTCCTAGGCATGTCTATGTTGATAATTCTGGAGTCGCCACAGCTCCTGGTGTTCTGGGGTTCCTCCAGCCAGCTGCTGGCCCTGCCGCCCTGGGGCTAAAACCTCGGCTCATGCGGACCTGGGCTCGGCTTGGCTCCTGCGCTCTGTGCTCTGCGCGCTGCCAGGTCCCAGACCGCTGCGCTGCTCCTTCCTGTGGGGCTGCTGGGATGTCCTCAGCGGGGGGTTAGCTTCTCTATGTCATTCTGTGGGTGCTGGGGCTCCAGAAGTTGTTCAGAGTCCCCTTTTACATAGTTTGGGGGGAATCAGGGGGCAGAGTGGCTTAGAAGAGCTGTTTCTGCTCTGCCATCTTGACTCTGCCCCCTGCTTTTATTTTTAAGATATCATTTAACTCTAGGATTCATCTTAGAGATCCCACCCATTTATTTTACAGATGAATAATCTGAGGTACTGAGATTAGAAGTTTTTAGCAAGAGGTCACACAAATATTAAATTAGCAGAACTGGCATTTGGACTCATGTCTTCTGATGCCAAATCTAGTTTTCAAATAATATATTCCCTCTCAAAGTCCATAAGACCCAATAGCCCCCAACTAGAAACTTAGCTTTTGCCAGGAAGGTCATTTAAAGTGTGACTATGGTGAATATAGTGGGAATGGAAGAGAACTCTTATTGGCATTTGAGAACATGGTTTCACCTTGTCATTACTCTTTTCTCAGCCTCAATTTATTCCCCTGTAAAATGAAGGGATAAGATGCCATGACCTCTAAGATCCCTTTCTTCTCTAAATCCTAAGAACCTTAGTTGCATTCCACCATCTGGCAGTAGCCACAGCAGGGAATAAATGAAGAATTGAGCATTTAGTATAATGAGGCAGCTCAGCCAATGGTCTTGCTGTGTGGACAGAAATTGTGAAAGATTTCAGTTGAACATTGATCTGGCAGTTCTTGGCATTAGCAGGTAGAGTTTTCCATATTCAGCTTTCTCTCTCTCTCTCTCTCTCTCTCTCTCTCTCTCTCTCTCTCTCTCTCTCTCTCCTTCTCTGAAATAATATTATCTTTCCTTTGCCCAAAAAGAGAGCAGAAACTTCATTTCTCCATGGGACCAAACTAAAAGATTCAACTTCATACTTGCTGTTATGAATAAAATTGTGACAATTTGTTTGTTTTTAGTGAATTAATAAAAGTGACTATCTAGAGGGTTTTGATGTCAGTATATCAACCAAACAAATATTTACTAAATAGCCACCATACCATCTTGGACACTATGCTGAGCACAGAACTGAGATCTCATACTTCTACAACAATTTAATTAATCATTTTCTTTGCAACATCCCTATGTTGTAAGCAGGGAAAGTATTATTACCTATTACCTCAATTTTATGGAGAGGGAGGCTGAAAGAAGTAGTGAACAGGTATCCTCCAGTGGCCAGACCTCCACATGCTTCAGTGTAGCCCTGGGAAAATGCAGAAACACCCTACAGATACTCAGCATGCACAAGACACCATCACTGGGACTCTCGCTTAGCACTAGCCACCACTCACCAAACTCCTTCAACACAGTACCAGACATGAGATTTGCCACAGCACCTGGTAAAAAGCCAGGGCCTCCAGTCACTGGAACAAGAAACCTGAGATATTGCCCTTCCCACCCTTGGTGCAGAACTAAAATTTAAAAGAAAGGAAAAGATTCCACCCCAAAAGAAATAAGAGGAAAAAACAAACAAAAACCAAAAAAGAAACTGATCGTTGAAAGTTATTATGGTGACAGAGAAGACCAAGACACAAACTCAGAAAAGGACAAATATGTCAAAACACCTGTGGACAAAATCCCAAAGAAAAGTGGAAAGTAGTTTCAAGCCCAGAAAGAGCTCAAAAAAGAGCTTAAAAATTATATGAGAGGCAGAAGAAAAAGTAGAAAAAGACATGAGAGTAATGGAAGAGAATTATGAAAAAGGAGTCAACATCTTGGAAAACTGCTTAGAAAGTAGAATTGTCCAAATGGAAAAGGAGATACAAAAATCAATGGAAGAAAACAAATACTTAAAGAGTACAGAATACTCCTCAAATTATAAGTACTTAAAGAGGCAGAGACAGAGAGATAGCAAGAGACAGAGATACAGAGGGTACAAATATCCAGTGGATTTGAGAAATGACATAAACAATTTAAGAAGGAGAAAGAGTAAATGCAATGAGTAAAGAGAGGGAGATATAATGGGGCAAATTATTTCACATGAAGAGACATGGAAAACCTATCACAGTGCAGGGGAAGATGGGAAGGTGGACAATGAGTATTGCTTGACCCTTACTCTCATCAGTATTGACTCCAAGTGGATCATATACACAATCAGTTGAATATAGAAAACTCTCTTACCTGACTTGGAAGTAAGAGGAGAGGAAATTGAGTAAAGCGAGAGCAGGGAGATTTATGTGGACTAACAGAAGGGAGGGCATGTCAGTAGAGGTGGTAGACAGAAATAAAACACTGGTGAGGTGGTGATGAACTCCTCCACAAAACTGAAGCAGATAGTAGAGTGGATAAAAAACAAGAAACTTAAAGAGGTAAATAGAATGTTAGAAAACTTAGATGACAGACCTTTGGAGAAAACTGAATGGGAATAAAAGGAATACACACCATAAGCAAATTAGAAGAACAAAAAGTAGTCTACTTGTCAGATCTATGGGGAGAGAGAGAAGTCATGACCAAACAAGAGACAGAGAGCAATATGAAATGTAAAATACAAAATTTTTATTTTATGAAATTAAAAAATATATTGTGTACAAAGAAAACCAATGTAACCAAGATTAGAAGGAAGAGGGGGGAGGGTGGAAAATCTGGACACCCAGATCTTTCAAAAACAAATGCTGAAAATTTCCTTGCCAAGTAACTTGGGAAAAATGCTATTGAAATTTAAAAACCATATATTTTTAAAGTGTGAGGGTGTATTCTCAGCACATCACCTGTACATATATTTTGAGATCATGTTTTATTATGGGTGCTCTAGAACTGAGATTGGTTATTTCATTAATTAGAATTTCTGATACTTTTACTTTTGTTTGTGTTTTTTTAGTACGTAATTTTTACCCAATTGCATGTAAAAATAATTTTGAGCATTCATTTTTAAAACTTTGAATTCCCAATTCTCTCCCTTCCTCCCTTCCCACTCCAAAACCCCATTGAGAATGCAGGCAATTCATTATTGGTTATACATGCATAGTCATACAAATTCATAAGTCATGTTGTGAAAGAAAACATAGACCAAAATTAAAAAAAAAAACCACTCAAGAAAAATAAAGAAAGTTAAAAAAACCTATGCTTCAATCTGCATCAAGACACTGTCAGTTCTTTGGGGATGTATAGCATTTTTTATCATAAGTATTTCAGAGTTGCCTGGGATCACTGTATTGCTGAGAATAGCTAAGCCATTCATAGCTAATCATCCTACAATATTTATTACTTTGTACACACTACATTTCAGTGCATATAAATCTTTGCGGGTTTCTCTGAGAACATCTTACTCATCATTTCCTATAGTACAATGGCATTCCATGATAATCACATACCAAAATTGTTCAGCCACTCCCCCAACTGATGAGCATCCCCTCAATTTCTAATTCTTTGCCCTCAGAAAAGAGCTACTAAGATATTTTTGCACAATTAGGTTCTTTTCCTTTTTAAAAAATCTCTTTTGGGCTGTAGACCTAGTAGAGGTATTACTAACTCAAAGGTTATGCATGCTTTTTATAGCTCTTTGGGTACAGTTCCGAATTGCCCTAATCTATAGAATGGATGAATCAATTCACAATTCCACCAACAGTGCACTAATGTCTCATCTTCCCCACATCCCTTCCATCATTTGTCATTTACCTTTGTTTTCCTATTAGTCAATCTAATAGGTATGAAGTAGTACCTCAAAATTGTTTTAATTTGCATTAATGAATGAATGAGTTAGAATGAATATTGAGTTAGAATATTATTTTTATTTGGTTATCAATAGCTTTTATTACTTCATCTGAAAAAATGATCATATCTTTTAAACCTTTATCAACTGGGGAATGGCTCCCACTTTTTATAATTTGAATCAGTTCTCCATATGCTTGAGAAATGAGCCCTTTATCAGAGAAACTTGCTTCAATTTTTTTCTCACAGTTACTATTTCTAACTGTATTTCTCTCCAACCAATTCCCTGTTTATTCGATTCTTTCTCCCCTTTCACCCTGCCCTCCTCAAAATGTTTTCTTTCTGACTATCCCATCCCCCAATCTGTCATCCCTTCTAGCACTCCCTCCTTTCTCTTATACCCTTCCTCCTTATTTTCCTGTAAGATAAGATAGATTTCTGAGAGCATAGACCCTGGCGTCAGGAGAACCTGAGTTCAAATTTGACCTCAGACACTTAACACTTACTAGCTGTGTGACTTAAGTCAAGTCACTTAATCCCAATTGCCCTGCCTTGCCCCCTCCAAAAAAAGCAAAAAAAAATAGATTTCTATTCACAATTGAGCATGTATGTTATTCCCTCTGAGTGAATTCTAATGAGAGTAAGGTTCACTCACTCCCCCTCACCCCTTCTGCTACAAAAACTTTTTCTTGCCTCTTTTATGTAAAATAATGTATGCCATTCTACCTCTCCCTTTCTCTTTCTCTTAGTACATTCCTCTCTCACCCCTTAATTTTATTTTTTTTTCAGATATCAGCCCCTTAGATTCAACTCACACCCTTGCCTTCTGTCTGTATATACGCCTAACTACCCTAATAATGAAAAAAGGACTTATAAGGTACAAATATCATCTTGCCATGTAGGAATGTAAAGAGGTTAAAATTATTAAGTCCCTTATGATTTCCCTTTCCTATATACCTTTTTATGTTTTTCTTGAGTTTTATATTTGAAAGTCAAATTTTCTATTCAGCTCTGGTCTTTTCAACAAGAATGCTTGAAAGTCCTCTATCTCATTGGATTTTCATTGTTTTCTGCTGAAGGATTATACTCACTTTTTCTCAGTAGGTGAATCTTGTTTGTAATCCTAGTTCCTTTGCCCTCCAGAATATCATATTCCAAACCCTCCAATACTTTAAGGCTTCTAAACCTTGTGTTATCCTGTCCTTAGCTCTACCATACTTGGATTGTTTCTGGCTGCTTAAAATACTTTCTCCATGACCTGGGGACTCTGGAATTTGGCTATAATATTCCTGGCAGTTTTGATTTTGGGATGTCATCTGAGAGGCAACCAGTAGATTTTTTCTATTTCTATTTTACCCTCTGCTTCTATCAGGGCAGTTCTGGTACTAGAATATCAGGGAAGTATTCCTTGATAATTTCTTTAAAGATAATGTCTAGGATTCTTTTTTTTTTTTTTTTGGTAATGGCTTTCAGATAGTCCACTCATTTTTAAGTGATCTTTCCTGGATCTATTTTCTAGGTAAGTTGTTTTTCCAATGAGATATTTCACATTGTCTTATAATTTTTCATTCTTTTGATTTTGTCTTATATCTTGCATTCTCATAAAGTCATACTGTCCATTTTCTCCATTCTAATTTTAAGGAATTATTTTCTTCACTAAGCTTTTGGACTTCCTTTTCTATTTGCCCAGATCAGCTTTTTAAGCAATTCTTCTTCTAATTAGCTTTTTAGACCTCTTTTACAATTTGACCTAGTCTGTTTTTTAAGATGCTATTTTCTTCACTATTTTTATGTCTCCTTTATTAAGTTATCTACTTATTTTTCATGACTTTGTTGCATCACTCTCATTTTTCTTCCCAATTTTTCCTCTACTTGTCTTACTTGATTTTCACAATTATTTTTTTTTAATTATTCCATGACCTGAGACCAATTCATATTTTTTTTCTTGGAGGCTTTGAATGTAGAAGCTTTGACTTAGATTCAGAAAAAGACAACAGTGTTTTGAGGTTCCTTTTCACCATATTAACTTTCGATGCAGTATTTTCCCATTGATAAATTACATCCTTTTTATATATCTTTTGTTTTTCCCCTTTGTTCTGATTCCTATTTTACAATATGATTAATATGGGAATATGGTTAATATGATTGTACATATATAGCCTATATCAGATTGCATGCCATCTTGGGGAGGAGGAAGGGGAAAGAGGGAAAAAAATTTGCAACTCAAAATCTTTTAAAAATGAATATTGAGGGGGCAGAGCCAAGATGGCGGAGTAGAAACAGCTCGTCCAAGCCACTGTGCCCCCAGATTCCCCCCAAACTATGTAAAAGGGTACTCTGAACAACTTCTCGAGCCCCAGGACCCACAGAAAGACACAGAGAAGCTAACCTCCCGCTGAGGACAGCCCAGCAGCCCTGCAGGAACGACCAGCGCAGCGGTCTGGGACCTGGCAGCATGCAGGTAGTCCAATAATTTTTAAATTGTCTCTCCTGGATCTATTTTCCAGGTCAGTGGTTTTTCCCATGAGATATTTCACATTGCCATCTATTCTTTCATTTGTTTGGATCTGCTTAACAGCATCTTGATTTCTCATAAAGTCATTAGCTTCCATTTGCTCCAGTCTAACTCTGAAGGAATGAATCTCCTCAGTGAACTTTTGAGATTCTTTTTCCATCTGGCAAATTCGACTTTTTAAGGCATTCTTCTCCTCATTGCCCTTTTGGGCCTCCTTTGCCATTTTAGTTAGTCTATTTTTTAAGGTGTTGTTTTCCTCAGTCAGGCTGTTGACCCTCATTTCATACTTTTCCTGCATCCCTGCATTTCTCTTTCCAATTTTTCCTCCACTTCTCTTATTTGATTTTTAAAGTCCTTCTTAAGGTCCTCTATGGCCTGAGCCCCGCTCATATTTTCCTTTGGGGCTTTTGGAGCAGGATTTCTGACCTCACAGTCCTCCTCCTGTTCCCTGCTTAGATCCTCTTTGCCCCTACAATAGGAGTCTAAGATTGCATTTTTCTGTTTATTTTGTTTCCTTTGCCTTAACATGTTGCCACTTAATTACTTGACTTTTGGGCTTATTGCCACAGTAGGACTAAGCCATCATACAGGGGAGATTTTGTCCCGAGTGTTGGGGTCTTCACAGATTTCTGGCAATCTGGATACCCCCCAGATCACAATCCAGATCCAGGGAGGTTAAAGCAAGAGCGATTACCCCCCAATACTGATCGCTGGATCTCCCTACAGTTCCCAGGCCAGGAGCTGGAGCTGCCACTGAAAAGTACAAAATGGTGTGTCTCCTCAGAGGCTTCTAGCCCCCAGGGGAGGAAGCTGACACATTCCCCCAATACTGGTCCCATCATAGTCCATAGGGCACCAGCCTCTCACTTTGTCCTAGGCATATCTGAGTTGATAATTCTGGAATCTCCACAGCTGCTGGTGTTCTGGGGTTCCTCCAGCCGGCTGTTGGCCCTGCCGCCCTGGGGTTAAAACCATTCACATGGACCTGTGCTTGGCTCCCAGAGCGCTGCGCTGGTCCTTCCTGCAGGGCTGCAGGGCTGTCCTCAATGGGAGGCTAGCTTCTCTGTGTCATTTTGTGGGTGCTGGGGCTCCAGAAGTTGTGCAGAGTCCCCTTTTACATAGTTTCGAGGTGATCTGAGGGGAGAGTGGCTTGGAAACGCTGTTTCTACTCCATCATCTTGGTTCTGCCCCCATTTGTGTCTCTTTTAATAAGTTATTGTCTTTTTGTCATTTTTCCTTTACCCTCAATTTGTTTCCCTATTTTCCTCTGTCATTCTTATTTGATTTTTGAAAATATTTTTATTTAAAGATGTTTCAGGAACTCTTTCTTGACTTATGTTGACTCCACTTATGTTTAATTTCCATTTCTTTGAATCTTTACTTATAGATGCTTTTATTTGAGTTGTGTCTTGATCTTCCCTGTCACCAAAGAAGCTTTTTATGTTCCATTTCTTTTTTTGTTGTTGTTGTTCTTCGCTTATTTTTCTAGATTATCTCTTGACTTTGAAATCTATGTTAATTTTTTGCTCTGTTGCCATTGTGGTTCTGAAGGGTCATTATCAAAAGCTTTAGGCTTTTTTGCACTGCTTTTTTCTGAGCTAGTTCTTGTAGTATGGAAGTTTTTGGGAGGTGTAGTCACTGATCTTTTTTGATCAGAAGTGATTTTCTCCTCAGGGCCTCTGCTCCCTTGAGACCAAAAATGTTACTGATCTTAAGGTCCCCTGCATAGAATATCAAGCACTTCAATATTATATCCTGCCATCTTGGTTCTTTCCTCAAAAGTCTTATCAGTATATTCACAATTTAATAACTTTTGGTACATAGTTTCATACACTTTCCATGATGAACAGAAATGCTTTAATGTACCTGTTTTTCTCTATCCCCTCCAGCATTTGTTATTTCTTTTTTTTAAATTTTCCCAGTGTGATGGATGTAAGATGGAACCTAAACCTTTTATTAATTTTCACTTCTCGAACTACTAGTGATTCAGAGTATTTTTCAAGTGGATATAGATATCTTTAATTTCTTCCTCTTAAAACCACCTCTTCATATCATTTGACCATTTATCAGTGGAGAAGAGCAGTGAGAATACATTCCAAAACACAGAGAGGTAGTAGTTGTTCTTTCTGTATAAATTAATTACTAAATTTCTCCACATACAAGCAAGTTCGTCTCCTTCCTCTGTGACAAATGCCATAAAATAATATATTAAATTTCTAAATTTAAAAATATATGAAATCTCATCCCCATATAATCCTGGGATCTGGACAGTACAAACATTATTTCCATTTTATATATGAGAAAATTAACTATGAGAGAAGTTAAGTAATTTGTTGAAAGTCACAGAGTTGATATCAGAGCTAGGAGAGCAATATTGTATAGTGGGAAGAACCTAGAAATTGCAGTCCAGAGTCCTGTTTTTGAAAACCATAACTCTCTCTGATTCTCTGGACGAAAATGGGCAAGCCACTTAATTTTTCTGAATACCAGCACACAATGAAGATGATAATACTTACATTCCTACAGTGAGTTGTTAGAAGTAAATGCACTTTGCAAACCTTAAAAAAGCTACGGTAATTAATTATTATTTCTACTTTATGGTCATACCATGAATAATAAAGGCACAGAGTTGAAAATTATAATGAATCCATAAGTTACATGGTTTTAGGGTTACTATTGATTTACAAGAAGGCTAAATTAGCCCTCCAAAAGATGAGTCAAGGTAAAAGGCAGCCATCCAAGGAAGACGGCTTTAAAAGTTCTCAACTGGGAACTAGTTAAAACAGATATTAATATCAGAACCAGTAGTGCTTGAAAAATAATATACATTTTCATTTCACTCTATGTGTAAAGCCTTGGCCTTTGAAGACTTGCTGAAAGCTGCTCTGACCAAAAAGGTTCCAAAGCCCAAGCCACACAAGGATAATGATAAGGGGTGGGGGAAAGTGACTAAACAGCACTTCTTGTTAAGAAGATCTAAGAAAGTAAAGAGGAAATGGGCTGTTTAGTAGACTGAAAGATCAATATAAGCCATTAGTGTGACATGGGCAGAAAGAAAAGATAATGCTGTCTAAAGATGGATAAAGATAAGTCCTGAAAAATGGAGGAGTTCATATAATAATAATTGCTAGTATTTACATAGTGCTTTAAAGTTTGCAAAGTGTTTTTATATTTTTTTATTTCAGTTTATTTTCATAACAATCCTGGGAGGTACGTGCTCTTATTTCCATCTTATGGATTAAACAAACAAACAAACAAAAACAATGAGGCAGACAGACTTGCTCAAGTTAAAATAGCTAGTAGGCAGGGTTTAAACTCAGGCCTTTCTGACTCCAGTTCCAGTGTTCTATGTGCCACCTAGCTGAGTTTGGACCTGCTAAATAGATGAAACTGCTCTATGGTATCCTGGTCAGACTAACACTGGACTCTGTCAATAAGGGCACTATATTTTAGGAAGGTCTTTGACAAATTAAGCAGGATTCATAGGAGAATGGCAAGATGTTGAAGGCAACTGAGGATTCTTCCATACAGGGACTACTTAGCCTGCATGTTTAACCTGGAGAAGAAAAGACACAGAGAAGAAATAATAGCTTCAATTCAATTAAGTTCAATAAGCATGTATTAATCCTATGTATATGTATGTATATATATATCAGACACTGTGGAAGGGTCTTGAAATAAAAAGAAAAATGAAATAATCCCTGACTTCAAGTACTTAAATTGTACTTGAATCTGAGGGAAGTATACAAGGGAGAGTTCTAAGAATTAGAATAAGGAATAAGAGCATTTCAGGCAGGGGAAATAGCTTCTCCAAAAGCATGGAGTCTGGAGATGCAATGTTATGTACACAGTACTACAAAGCAGTCATTCTGCCTGGAATACAGCATGTATGAAGGGCAGTGAAGTGTAATAAGCATGGAAAATTAGGCTGGGGTGGATTGGGAAGGACTTTCAATGCCAAGCAGAGAGTTTGTGTTTTATCTTAGAGTCACTGAAGCCTCCTGAGCAGGAGGCTGACATGGTCAGATCTGAGTGTTTTATGAATACAAATGTGGCAAGTCTGTGGATGATGAATGGAAGAGCTGGGAAGCTGTAGGCCAGGGGACCAATTAGGAAGCTATTGCAGTAGTCCAGGTGAGAGGTGATAAGGGCCTGAACTAGACTATTTGTGGTGTGAATAGAGACAAAGAGATAAGGAAGAGATTTATATATGAGGTAAGCCCTGGCAACTGATTAGATGAAGGCTATCATTAAAGTGAAGGAGAGGAGAGAGTAAACATTTATTAAAGCACTTACTATGTGTATTATGTATTAGGCCCTGTGCTAAGTGCTTTTGGAAATATTGTGTAGTTTTTTCTCCACAATAACCCTGAGAGGCAGGTGCTATTATGATACCCATCTATAATTGAGCAAATAGCCAGAGAGAGGTTAAATGACTTGGCCAGGGTCACACAGCTAGCAAGTATCCGAGGATAAATTTTAAATTAGGCTTCCTGACTCCAGGCCCAAAGCTTTATATATTGCACCTCCTAGCTCCTTCTTTATACCTTCTTTTCTCTATACTCAACATTATTGGTTTTATATCAACCACTTAGGATAAAGAAATAACAAAACAGGGTCTAGAATAGAGATATGAAATGTACTTGTGCATAGGGGAGACGAGTTTGAATGATCTGACTGGAGAAAACGGGAAATGGAGGAGGTAAAGGAAGAGAGAACTATGCTGAAGGAGTGCCACTAAAACCCAGGGAAGAAAGGAGGTAGCCATGAACGATGAGCACTGAAAAAAAGACAAACCCTTTGTAGGTCTTGTATGTACATAGTTGTTTATATGTTGTAGTAAACTCCTTGAAATTAGAGACTGGATTTGCATTACTTTATGTTATCAACTCTTAGCAGGGCTTAGTGCACAATAAGCACTTTGTAAAAGCAAAGAAGCCCTTTGATTTAGCAATAAATTATTGATGACCATTTCAGTTCAGAGATTGGCAATGACAACAGTTATCAAGGGGCTGATGTGTAGGTAGGAGATTAGAAGGTAGAAACAATAAGTATAGATAACTTCCCTAGAAGTTTGGCTATAAAAGAGAGAAGCAAAGCAGGACAATAGTTTGGCACTACAGAACGATATTTAAATATGGGGTGGGGGAGAGGATGTCATAGCTGGATGTAGCAGGAAAGCAACCACTACATAAGAAAAGATTGAAAATTAGGGAGAGACAGTTGTCTCTTGGCATTTAAGGACTATCACATGGCAAATATATTAGAGCACAGAAAAAAGAACGATGTATAGAAGTTGAAGAGAGGCAGATTTAAGCTTAGTGTAAAGAAAAACGTTCCTAAGAATTAGGGCTGTCCCAAAGTGAAATGGGCTGCTTCAGACCCTAGTGAGTTTCCCCATTACCAGAGGTCTTCAAGCAGAGACTGAGTGACCACTTGTCAAGAATGGAGTAGAGAGGATACTATAGAGGTTGAAGCTGGATTTAATAACCTTTCTCTCTCAAAGATACTCCTAATCTTTAAAGTCGGCCAGTTCCCCTGAGAGATAGGAGAGGGAAAGACTCCTGCTCACATTTCAACAAGTCACATAGAAAAACACCAGTGACAAGTGCAAATGGGCGACAGAGCTCCTGCCAAATGAATGGTCTGAACTTTCTTCTGTGCTAGTTCAAGTTTTGGCAGCATCCAGAGGTGTGAACAAAACAAAAGACCAATAAACTCAGGAAGCTACAAGGGCTAATTATGACTTCCAATGAGACAGGGAAACCTAACCACCTTTTTATTTTGCCCTCTGCCATTAGAGCTGTGTTATTTTCTTTTCTCAAGTACCCCCCACCCCCAACCATGTTGTGAGTGAGTCCCCCCATTCCCATGCTTTCTTACCCATGATAGGCAGCACACTCACTATGTGTCATATGCCCCATCTCTAGCAGCTTAGCATTCACTCTGAAAATTTAGCAGTTCATTAAATCAACCTGGAAACTATTGGACATTAGAAATCATTACAAAATCACAGAAACCGAAGTGGTTAGAACTATCAAAATAGACCTATTCAGAGAAAAAGAAGTTTAAATCCTATGGAAACAAGGGAGCCACAGGTGATGTGACCTAGGGGCAAGGTCACTGAATTAAAGACAGAGGACCTGGGTTTGGAATTCCAACTCTACTGCTCACTGTGTGACCTTTCAGCAAGACACTTGCCCTCTCTGAACTAGAATTTTCTTCTATCTAAAATTAGAGGTTTGAATTACACAGTCTCTCAGATCTTCCCCATCTCTAATTCCTACGAAATGTTATGCTTCCTCCAGAGGCTGTACTTGGTAATCATCAGATGGAAAGATCTGAATTGAATAGTTAGGAAGATTTTGAATATCAGTGCCTAGCAGACAATCCTGATGTTTGTGAAGTTGAAGGGAGGTGGAGGAGAAAAAAAATCAGTTTATGGAAAACTGTCTTCACCAAATTCCTTGCCACAGGCTTGAATTCTCTAGTGTGAAAGTTAGACATTAATCCTAGTGTTACTCATTTTGTATAAATAAATGGTATCACAGCAGGTCCAGCTGAAAGACCCTTGGAAGTCATCTTCAAATATCCAAGCCTCTTGTGTCATCATTAAAGAAGGTGAATTCCACATTAAGTAACTTGTCCAGGATCTTACAAAGCTGCAATAAAGTTAGGATTTGTCTCCAGCTTCTTTCATTTTAAGTTCAGTGTTTATTTCACTTCATCCCCAAGTATACTGGTTACTGAAATAGAACTAGAATAGGCTTTATAGGTCATCAACATTATATAGAGATGAGTTAGTAAAATGAATTAGCTTCCACAAAAGGTTTTTTTCAGTATGCATGGTGACATGGAGGGGGCCTTTGATTACTCAAAGGCTCTTCCAGAGGAGGGGCAGCTATGTGGTGCAACAGTGCTGAAAGTGCTGGAACTGCTGAGTTCAAATCTTGCCACAGACACTTAATAATTGGGTGACCCTGGGCAAGTCACTTAATCCCGTTTGTCTTAGTTCCTCATCTTTAAAAAATAGCTGGAGAAGGAGATAGAAAACCACTTCAGTATCTTTACCAAGAAAAGCCCAAATAGGGTGACAAAGAATTGGACATGACTGAAACTACTGAACAACTTCCAGAGAAACACAGGCTCTGATACCTTCTAATAAACTGGGAAAGCTCTATGTGCAGTCCTTGTGAAAGACTTAGTCTACTTGTTGTTCAAGGACCAAATTATCTAAAGCTCTAAATGCTCTTCACCAAAGAATTAAACACCAGATGATATGAATTCTTTTTCCATGGTAATCCATGAAACAGACAAAGATAATAATAAATAATGAATGGCATTTATAAAGTGTTTGAAAGTTTTAAAATCCTTTATAGATACCCTGTGAGGTGTGTACTATAGATAAGGAAAATGAGGCAGACAGATGTTAAGTGACTTGCCTTAGAGTCACACAGCTAGTAAGTGTGTCTGATGCCAGATTTGTGCCCTGGTTGTCTTTATTCCAGGCCCAGTGCTGTCTCCATTGTGCTGCCTCATAGCCTTATATATACAGTTCCTCAATATTTATCCTTTAGCAGGAATGATGATAGAATGGTAGAAAGTGGGGAAAGGATTCTAAGAATCACATAGTTTTTAGACCCTCTACATTGATTTACTTGTAGACAAACTAAATATTGGATTTGTTTCCAAGGCAGTGTGGTCTAGTGGATAAGACACTAGACCAAGAAGGCCTAAGTTCAATCTGACCTCAAATATGTACTTCCTACGTGACCCCAAGCAAGTTACTTTACCTCTCTGTACCTCAGTTTTCTCACCTGTAAAAATAAAGTGGTCGTATTTGCTAAAATCCATTTCATCTCTAAATCTATAATCATTAGATATTAACAAATGATTAGACGATTTGATAAAATGAACTTTATCCTATTCATCCTAATAATATTGTGTTGAATCAAATTGGAGGAAATCAATAAACTGTACTGACTGAGTCCATTACATTGTTACATAACCTCAAGTGAGCCATCAATATTTTTACCTCCTTGAATCATTTACTATCTCACTCACCATAGTGGCTATTCCAAACCTTTTCATCCCTTCTCAAATCACCCATGATTACCCCCTCTTCCTACCCTCTCAGCTGAGAAAATTGCTTCATATTTCACCAAAAATAATTGAAGTTATTTGCTGAGGACTCTTATCTTCTCCCCTTATCCTCATCTCACATCACTCAAATGCCTTCTGCAACTATTTTATCTTTTACCCCTGCCCCAAATGAAGAGGTGTCTCTCCTTGCCACAGCAATCCTCTACATGTGCCGAAGTAATTGGATTCCGTCTCTCCAGCAGTTGGCCCTTCTAACATCCTCCCCTCTCTCACCTCCAAGATCAAATATAAATGCCTCTGTTTACCATTCAAAATCTTTCAAAGCCTGGTGTTTCCTATATATACAGTCTACTTAAATCTTGCACATAATCCACTCTTCATCTTCTGCACTTCATGATTTCAACTCCATTGAACAAGATGCCCACACACTGGGTACCCGCTGGTATCCTGCCCCACTCTATTTGCCTATTTTCTTTTTTGGAGGGTGGAAGGCAAGGCAATTAGGATTAAATGACTTACCCAAGGTCTAACAGCTAGTTAAGTGTCAAGTGTCTGAGGCCAAATTTGAACTCAGGTCCTCCTGACTCTAGGGTCAGTGGAGAGTATATTCACTGTGCCACCTCAATGTACCCATTTCCTTTTGTTCGTTGTGTCCCCCACTTTAATTGTAAGCTCCTTGAGGGCAGCAACTGTGTTTGTAGTTTATTAATTATATCTCCAATTCTTTGCACAAGACCTGAAACATAGTAGGTACATAATAAATGTTTATTGAATTGGATTGCATTGCATTAGATGATCCAGTTTCTCAGGCCTCCTTTCTGTTTCTAACACAAAACTTCATCTCTCCCTTCTACCCATTTTTAATGGCTATTTCCTGTGCCAGAAATGAATTATCTTTCTTCATCTCTGCTTCCTGATTTGCCTTCAAGTTGCTGTCAAAGGTTTTCTTCAAGTCTTAGCTAAAATTCTGCCTCCGACAAGAAGCCTTTCCAGGTCCTCTTCAAATGTTCTTGACTTTCCTTTCTAGGTTTTCTGAAGTTTATACTGTATATACTTTTTGGTACGTAGTTGTTTTTGCAATAAGATTGCTTTTCTTAGGATCCCCCAACACATAGCATACTTACCTAGTATATGGTAGGTACTTAATAAAGCTTATTTACCTCATGAAATGACCTTTACATTGACATTCTTTTTTGTAAGAGCAATTAATGTTAAGTAACTTGCTCAAGGTTACACTGCTAGTTATTTATGTGTGGCTGCTAAGTACTGAGGCCAGAACCGGGTCCTCCTGACTCCTGGGCCAGCATTCTTACTCACTGTGTCACCTAGCTGCCCCAACATTGACATTCTTGATGTAAACTAAATCAGAAAATATCAAGATATGACTGCTACATAGAAAGAGGGTTCACGACTTCTCATCATAGTAGTCAATAGAGCTGCAAGAGTTGGTTTCATCATGCTCCCAAGGACAACACACACACACACACAAAAGTATTTTATAGGACACTTACTTTGAAATGCTATTTATGAACATGCCTAAAGATACCACTATCTTGTTTTAGTTTATATACCAATATCTGTTCCAGAGGATAAAGAAGCAGAAAAAGACCCATGAAGAACTTAGACAAATCCTCCAGAGCAAGCCAACATAAATCTTTAAATTTCAGTGTAAGAGTGTTCACATGGGAATTCAATTTACTCTCCAAATACATTTTTAAAATGTAGTTTTGGATTGATAAATTAAAGAAGTGAAAGATCTGTAGATTCTTCCGCATGTCTTTATATCAAAATTGCTTTCTTCAAGAAGAGCCAGGAGGCTCTCAACATTCTTAAGAAAGTGATAAATATTAAATTAACTATGTTTCAACATGTAGGTAATGACTGGTTACCAATGTGATAGTTCTTTCAGAATCAGTTGTCTATATATAGTCAGAAAAATATTTAGAATGATTGTAAACTTAACAGTAAACCAGAGAATAATATAAAGATAAAAAATAAAAGATATTTATATTTCTACATAGTAGATTTTAAATAAATATTTATTGAATTGAACTGTTCCCAACTCCCCTAATTTAAATAGCTATTGCCTCTGAAAAATGAGAAAAGGATGAAAGATATTGAATGTTGTCATTTCCTAAAGATGTTTAGCAGATGCAAATCAATCACCTTGATTCCAAAGTATCCAGAAAATGTCTCAGATAGCAAATTTTTTTTTTGAAAAAAAAATGTAGCAACTCAAAATGATATAAGTTTAAAGTGCAAGTTGATTTGAAAAATATTCATGTAAAATCAGGACAATGGTTGAAGACTACAAGCAGTGTAATTTGATGAGTACCAGAATTGTTTCTCGGCTATTATGCTGGGTTCCTGTTCAAGTCTGCTCCAAATGAACAGATCCCCTATAGGTGATAAGTTGCTTGAAAGTGCAATGCTTTTTGAAGCTCCAGAATATTATAATACTTTGAGGAAATTCAGAAACACTCAAAAGAGATTAGCCCAGATTAGGACATTATATTGGATAATGAGTATGTCCATGAGCATTTGTATATTGAAAAAAACAAACACTGTAAATGGACAGAGAATTGAACCTATAATTGAAGAAGAGGGGAGTGAACTTGAGTCTTATTTGTGAAGCTGAGAATTGACTTCAATGATTCCAGTTGGCTCCTTGATATCAAAACCCAACCTTGTAAAACAATATTCTTCCTGTGATGTTATGTAATATTGAATCATGGAATTACAGCAGTTTCCTTCAACTACACACACACACACACACACACACACACACACACACACACACACACCTCCCCATTTATCATACTTTGGCCAATAAATCAACATTCATGCTTTATCCATTTTGTTTTGTAACCAGTATTCATGGTTAGACCAACCCTATCTTAATTACTCTGGATTCCACTGAATTAGGCTCTGTAGTGCTCTAAGGCATTATGTATTTATTACAATATCTTCTATAATAGCAGTATTTTGGGAAACCACAAATCATCAAAAAAATCATTCTTGATTTTGGAATTTTCATGGATCATCTTCAAGAATATTAGCAAATATCTTAGGTGAACAAATATCTCCCTGTTTTCTACTTTAGTTAGTTAATATATCTTGTTTTGATAAATCAGAGAACAAAATTTATTTTAATTTAAAATAATTTGAAATTTAATAATTAAATTTAAAATAAAATTTAAATTAATGTAGTACAATTCCCTCATTTTTTAAATGCAGGAAAGTTTCATTTTAAAATGGGCATGATAAAAGACAAAATAGTAGGGATTTAACAGAATCGGGAGAAATTAAGAAGTAGCAAGAATACACCAAGGGGCTATATAAGAAACATCTTAACATCAATGATAACCACAACGGTATGGTTGCTGATCTAGAACCAGACATCCTGGAGAATTAAGTCAAATGAACCTTAGGAAGCATTGCTAACAGTAAGGCTAGTGGAGGTGATAGAATTCCAGCTGACCTATTTAAAACTCTAAAAGTTGATGTTGTTAAAGTGCTTCAATCAATATGTCCATAAATTTGGAAAAGATCAGTTTATGTCCTAATCCTAAAGAAGGGCAACACCAAACAATGTTCAAATTAGCAAACAATTGTTCTCATTTCTTCTGCCAACAAGGTTATGCTTAAGATTATGGAAGCTTGACTTCAGCAATATGTGAGTTGAGAAATAGCAAAAAGCAAGTTGATTTTTAAAGAGGCAGGAGAACTAGAGACCAAATTGTCAACATTCACTGGATTCTGGAGAACACAAGGGAGTTCCAGAAAAAAAAAAAAGAAATATGCTACTGTTTTATTAAAATGTGGCAAGTCCTCAAAGAGATGGAAGTGTCAAATCATCTTGTCTCTTAGTGAAGCTATATGCAGGCCAAGGAGCAAAAATTAGAATCAAACTTGGAACAATTGATTGGTTTAAGATTGGAAAAGAAGTAGGACAAAGTTGATATTATTGTTACCTTATGTATTTAACTTATATGAAGAATAAATTTTATGAAATGGCAGGCTTGATGAATCAATAACTGGAATTAAAATTTTAAGAGTAATATCAACAATCCCAGATAAGCAAATGATACCACTCTGTTGGCAGAAATTGAAGAGGAATTAAGAAGCCTCTTGATGGATGAAAGAAGAGGGTGCAAAACTTGCTTGAAGCTTAACATTAAAACACACACACACACACAGAGTAAGATCTTGGTAGCTGGTCCCATCATTTCCTGGCAAATGGAGGGAGCAGAAATGGAAGCAGTGTCAGATTTTGGCCTCAAAAATCACTGCAGATGGTGACAACAGTCAGGAAATTAAAATATTCTTTCTCCTTGGAAGGGAAGGCATGTCAAATCTGGATAGCATGCTAAAAAACAGAGACACCACCTTGCCAGTAAAGATACTTATAGTCAAAGTACTGTTTTTTCCAGTAGCTATCTGTGGCTGTGAGCATTAAACTATGTGAAAAGTTGATTCCTACACAATCAATGATTTCAAATTGTGACACTGGAAAAGACCTTTGAAAGTTTCTTGGATAGGAAGGTGATCAAATCAGTCAGTATTTAAAAAAAAAAGCAATCCAGGCTATTCACTGGAAGGTCAAATACTGAAACTGAAGCTTAAATAAAGAAGGTAACATTGGAAAATATCCAAGGCCAAAGGAAAAGGGGATGAAAGACGATGAGCTGAATAGATAACATCATCAAAAACTATGAACATGAACTTGGAAAGACTTTAAGAAATAATGGAAGATAGAAGGGCCTGTAATACTATGGTCTATAGGGTCATGAAGAGTTGAACTTGACTGAATGACTGAATAACAACAAAGTAGCAGAAGACTGGAATGGATCACATTCTGGGAATTTAATAAGGTTTTTCATGATCTCAGACTACTGTAAGTCAAACATCCATTCCTTATGATGCTATAGTGCTCTGAATCATGAAATAACCTAATGACATAAAGATCAAAATGATAGGCAACCTAGATGCCAATGGAAAGACATGATAAGCATAAAGTAGGATGGAGCTTAGTATCAGTGACGATTTACATATGACAATCTGTGTAAAAGTCATTATCTTGTGGTGGCTAGGTAGCGCTGAATAGAGGACCAGCCCTAGAGTCAGGAGGACCTGAGCTCAAATCCGGACTCAGACACTTAACACTTACTAGCCATGTGACCTTGGGCAGTCACTTAACCCCAATTGCACTGGTCTCCCCACTCCTAAAAAAAAAAAAAAGAAAAAAAGTCATTATCTAGGATTCATAGTAGTAAAAGAGGAGGTAAGTTGGTTATAGAATGAGAATAAGAGATAACAGATGGATCATCTAAACAGTATAATAATACCCATCTTTTCCACTAAAAAATCAAAAAGGAGGTTCCTACTATGTTATATTCTCAAATTCAGGGATACCCCCCCTTATTTTTGTTTGGGAAGAATCACTCTAAATGAAAGGCATAGGATCATAGATTTAGAATTAGAAAGGACTTCAGTGGTCATCAAGTAAAACAACTTCATGTTATAGCTGAGGAAACTCAGAACCAGAGTTCATGCCTTGCCCAGAGTCCTAAGAGCCCTGGGAGTGGCAGCCTGCCCCCAGAATATTAGTTCTGTTTCCAGCCCATAACTGGGCTGCCTTCTAGCCATCACCTAGGGAAGTAGCTCTTGTAAAGAAGAAGCCAGCCGCCCCACCAACTATCATTAATAAGGTAGACAAACTAGCCTTGATGAAGCATCAAGGCACCCTAAAGGAAAGACAGTAGAAATCATGTGCCAGATAGCTCAGCCCACCATCACCACCGTGATTGCCATCTCCCCTTTAATGAGATATTTGTAAATAGTGCTTAGCACAGTGCCTGGTGCATAGTAGGCTCTATATAAATTCTTATTCTTCCCTTTTCTCCCCATGCAGACTCTGATTAAGGTAGCCAAGGACCATG
Organism: Gymnobelideus leadbeateri; assembly: GCA_011680675.1. NCBI lineage: Eukaryota > Metazoa > Chordata > Mammalia > Diprotodontia > Petauridae > Gymnobelideus > Gymnobelideus leadbeateri. The sequence goes on along the minus strand of WOXC01001210.1, from coordinate 197,053 downwards.
AGCAAAAGAGCCTTTGGAATAACAATGCTCCAATGGTTCAGTATCTGAAACCAATAAGGTTTGATTACTGCAAATGGCATTAAAGAAGAGGCACAAACATTTATATTGCCATTGTGCCCAAGGACCATGGGACTATTTTTATCTCACTTTTAACTGAAACTTTCCATATGTATTATCTCACCTATTAGAAAACTAATTCCTTGGGGGGGGGGGGGTGTTTTACTTACTATGCGCTTTGCAGGATGAGTATTCAATGAATGCTTTATTCATCATTCACAAAAGGAACTAGCACCTGAGGAGATACTCAAACCCAGATTTTCCATATTCTAAGTGTAACATTTTATTCATTACTCCACAGTTATCTCTTGATAAATAGATTGTATTCTTAATCAACATAATAATTGCAGCACTCAACATAGTACATGGCACATATTAGACTCTTGATAAATGCTTATCATATTATATAATTATAGGGGTTTCCCATACCAATTAAATTGCAAATCCATCAGAGAAAGTAATTTCCTCCTACCAGAATATAAGCCTCAAATAACTACTGAACATATATAAATATTTTTTATCCCACAGTGCCTAGAAATGTACCATGTAAACAATAAGTGCTTAATAAACAATCACAATAATTTTCTTTTTCTCCCTTGAAAGTGATGGTCTTTTGAAGTTAAAATGAGTTTCACACCAAAGAAAATAGTATTTGTATCTCTAATTGAAACAGCTTTATAATGGAAGTGATAATACACAAACCTTTCTTTACTTCTGGGTTGCTAGCTACCTTGCTCCTGGACTTATGCCAACATGTTGCACCTGCATCACTTCCCCACTAATATTTCAAAGTGTCAGCTCAAGTGGCCTGAGAACCGCCCATAGAACTGCAGTAATTGCTGAGATATGCTCAGCCCAACTGTGATAATAAGCCACCAGGAAGGAATGACAGCAGCTGGGATTTATGATCCCCCATTTTTTTTTCTTCAAGTAAACTTTATAGGTGATAAAATGGAGCGATGCCTCCCTCCAAGCACTTCCTATGTTATCAGTCTTGTGCTTGGCATTTTGAGCATAAAAGACAGAAATATAGACCATGGCCTATATCTAATACAAGTCAAGACATGACCTGACAGACGTGACCTGACATGAGCTTATGGTGTCTCACTGTTAGAAAAAAAAATCAATGCTCGACTGATTGTGGTTAAATAGAAAAGCTTAGCAAACTAGACATAAATGCCTTTTTCCTCCCATGCATCTTTTCAAAGCATATTTCATGAGAGAATTTACATGATCATTCATATCACTTCTTGAGAGCACATGGATACCTTTACCTCTGTTTATTTTAAAAATGCATTCCATTAGAACTTAGTCACTAGGGACAATTAGGTAGCTTCCCCAAGGAAAATGACAAATTCGTCCCAAGAGAAAGCTTAAGAAAAATGCAGGCATCTAAGGAAAGAGAAGATCATCTGGTGGGTGAAATTCTTTAGTGAGGCTATTTAAAGTGCCAAGGAATGAGTGAAGATGTAAGAAAGAAATAAAAGTAAATGATCAGAAACAGATGTGCATAGCAGTGTGGATTTGTACTATGAGGCAGTTAATACCATAAATTACTTCCCAAATAATGCCAGAGGTACATTTTATGGTTAAGCATAGAGCCTTCCATGAGTTGCTTGAACTTTTAACCTTGTACAGGACAAAAGAAAAAGCAGTCTTGAAAGTTTTTTTTTTTTAATCTGAATATCATTGTAGGATAAACTTATAAGATGTAACTGAATAGTACTTAGAGTCATTCTTTTAGCAGTATTGAATATGCTATGAGCAGCTAAATGGTGCATCCAATAAAGTACTGTTGCTGCACTTTGAAAGACCTGATTTCAAATCCTCCCTCAGACATGTAACAACTGTGTGAGCCTTGGCAAGTCATTCCTCTCTGCCTTAGTTTTGTCTTCTGTAAAACAGAGATGATAACAGTGCCTGACTCACAAGGTTGTTGTGAGGATAAAATGATATATGTAAAGCACCTTGGAAACCTAAAAGTATTGTTATTATTATTATTATTATTATTATTTATAACATTTAAGTTGATGAGTACAGGGAGCTTCCTCTACAAAAATTCATTTCTGAACCCCTTCTATGACCTATTCATTTAGTCTTAGTGCAATGAATTTCCCAGGACTTTTTGTGGGATGACATCTTTTGATACAAATGCAGGACTTGCAAAAACCAAATCTTCCCCATCTCTTCACTCTGCCTAAGAATCAGGAAGATGCAGGTTTGAGTCCTCCTTTGATATAGGCCATGGGAGTTGGATGACAGCAGGCAGTTCTCTCTACCTTTTTATACTCCAGGTAACTCTTTAAAACTAAATTACTGATGAGTTATTGGTATCTGAAAGTTACAAAGCAAGAATTTCTCATGATAAAAAATTAGAAGTCTAAGTGGGGGTGGAGCCAAGACGACGGAGTAGAAAGAGCACGACCAAGCCACTCTGTCCCCAGATTACCTCCAAACTATGTAAAAGGGGACTGTGAACAACTTCTGGAGCTCCAGCACCCACAGAACAACACAGAGAAGCTAACCTCCCACTGAGGACAGCCCAGCTGCCCTGCAGGAAGGACCAGTGCAGTGCTCTGGGAGCAGGCAGTGCAGTGCGCAGCACTCAGAGAGCCAAGCCCAAGTCCGCTTGAGCCTCGGTTTTAGCCACAGGGTGGCCCAGCCAGCAGCCGGCTGGAGGGACCTCAGAACTCCAGCAGCTGTGGTGATTCCAGAATTATCAACAAAGACATGCCTAGGACAAAGTGAGAGGTTAGTGCCCTATGGACTTTTCAGAGGCAGCTCCAGCTCCTGGTCTGCGAACTGTAGGGAGATCCAGAAATCAGTCTTGGGGGGTAATCACTCTTGCTTTAACCTCCTTGGATCTAGATTGTGATCTGGGGTGGAGGTTGTGGGTGGGTTTCCAGCTTGCCAGAAAAGGAAGTTGTCCAGCCACCACATGTTCGGGACAAAAGTTCACCTCTCTGGTGGCCCAGCTATACTGTGGCAACAAGCCCCAAAGTCAAGTACTTAAGTGGTAACATGCCAAAGCAAAGGAAACAAATTAAACAGAATAATCCAACCTTAGACTCCTACTTGGGGGCAAAGAGAGTCGAAGCATAGAGGGGGAGGAGGATTGTGAGGTCAGAAGTCCTGCTCCAAAAGCCCCAGGGGAAAACATGAGCAGGTTGAAGGCCATAGAGGACTTTAAGAAGGACTTTAAAACTCAAATAAGAGAAGTGGAACAAAAATTGGGAAGAGAAATGAGAAGGATTCAGGAAAAGTATGAAGTAAGGGTCAACAGCCTGACTGAGGAAAACAACACCTTAAAAAATAGACTAACTCAAATGGCAAAGGAGGCTCAAAAGGGCAATGAGGAGAAGAATGCCTTAAAAAGCCAAATTTGCCAGATGGAAAAAGAATCTCAAAAGTTCACTGAGGAGATTCATTCCTTCAGAGTTAGACTGGAGCAAATGGAAGCTAGTGACTTTATGAGAAATCAAGATGTTGTTAAACAGATCCAAACAAATGAAAGAATAGAAGGCAATGTGAAATATCTCATGGGAAAAACCACTGACCTGGAAAATAGATCCAGGAGAGATAATTTAAAAATTATTGGACTACCTGAAAGCCATGATCAAAGAAAGAACCTAGAAATCATCCTTAAAGAAATTCTCAAGGAAAATTGCCCTGATGTTTTAGAGCCAGAGGGCAAAATAGAGGTTGAAAGAATCCACAGATCACCTCCTGAAAAAGATCCCCAAAAGAAAACTCCCAGGAATATTATATCCAGGTTCCAGAATCCCCAGATCAAGGAGAAAATACTCCAAGCAGCCAGGAAGAAACAATTTCAATATTGTGGAAACACAATCAGAATAGCCCAGGACCTGGCAGCTTCTACACTGAGGGATAGAAGGGCATGGGATATGATATTCCAGAGGGTAAAAGAGCTGGGACTGGAATTAGCCCCAGGGCAGCTGGACCAGCAGCCGGCTGGAGGGACCACAGAACAATAGCTGCTGTGGCTTTTCCAGAATTACCAACACATAGTCTCCTAGGACAAAGTGAGAGGTTAGTGCCCTGTGGATTTTGGGACCAGTATTTGGAAACACATAGGCTTCTTCCCCTGGGGGAGAGAAGCAGCTGAGAAAACACAGCATCACTGCTATTATGCAGCTTCAGTTGCAGCTTCATCTCCTGGCCTGTGAACTATATGGGGATCCTGAGATCAGTCTGGGGGGTAATTGCTCTTGCTATAACTTTCTTGGATCTGGATTGCAGTCTGCGGTGGAGGTCTTGGAGAATGTGACTAGCTTGCCAGAGTGTGTGTGGGCTTCAGAGAGGGCACCCAACTAATACCTCCGGAAGTTGAGAAGACCCCAACTTTTGGGACAGAAGCTCCTCTATCTGTTAGCAGAGCTCTACTGTGGAAACAAGCCCAAAAATCAAGTAATTATTTGGCAACATGCCTAGGCAAAGGAAACAAAATAAACAGAAACATTCAACATTAGACTCCTATTTTGGGTGGCAAAGTGGATCAAAGCATGGAACAGCAGGAGGATTGTGAGTTCAGAACTCTTGCATCAAAAGCCCCAAATGAAAACACGAGAGGGTTACAAGCCATAGAGGACCTTAAGAAGGATTTTAAAAACCAAATAAGAGAAGTGGAGGAAAAATTAGGAAAAGTGAAGGATGCAGGAAAAGTATGAAATGAGGGTCAACAGCCTAACTGAGGAAAATAACACCTTAAAAAATCAACTAAGTCAAGTGGCAAAAGAGGCTCAAAAAGGCAATGAGGAGAAGAATGCCTTAAAAAGCCGAATTTGCCAGATGGAAAAGGAAATCTCAAAATTTCACTGAGGAGATTCATTCCTTCAGAATTAGACTGGAGCAAATGGAAGCTAGTGACTTTATGAGGAATCAAGATGCTGTTAAACAGATCCAAGCAATTGAAAGAATAGAAGGCAATGTGAAATATCTTATGGGAAACACCACTGACCTGGAAAATAGATCCAGGAGAGATAATTTAAAAATTATTGGACTCCCTGAAAGCCATGATCAAAGAAAGAACCTAGAAATCACACCTCAAGAAATTCTCAAGGAAAATTTCCCTGATCTTTTAGACCCAGAGGGTGAAATTGAGGTTGAAAGAATATATTGATCATGTCCTGAAAAAGATAGCAAAAAGAAAATTCCTAGGAATATTATAGCCAGGTTCTAGAATTCCCAGATCAATGAGAAAATACTACAAGGAGCCACAAAGAAACCATTTCAATATGGTGGAAACACAATCAGGATAGCATAGGATCTGGCAGCCTGTACACTCAGGGATCAAAGGGAAAGTTTTATGATATTCTGGAGGGAAAATGAGCTGGGATTAACACCAAGAATCACTTACCCAGCAAAACTGAGTATGATGTTCCAGGGGAAAATATGGTCATTCAGTGGAAAAGAGGACTTTCAAGCATTCTTGAGGAAAAATCCAGTGTTGAATAGAAAATTTGTCGTTCATACACAAGAAGCAATAGATGCTTCAGAAGGTAAACAGGGAAAAGAAACCAAAAGGAACTTATCAAAGTTGCACTACTTACATTCCTACATGGAAAAAGAATAACTGTAATTGATGAAACCTTGTTCAGTATGAAAATAGTTGAAGAAGGGTATATGGGCATATGAATACAAATGTGAATGTGTGTATATATGTTTCCAGGTATATATGACATGTACAGGTTGAATTTGGTGGGAAGGGATGATACTTAAGGTGTGAAGTTAAGAGGTGAGAGAGGAATGTGGCTAGTAAATGGGGAGAGACTGGGAGTAAAGTATCTCATGCAGAAGAGGGAAGGGGAAGTGGTTGCAGGGGAGGGGAAGAACAGGAAAACAAAAAGGAAAAACCATATTCTCATTAAATTTGGCTCAGGGAGAGAATGACATACATACTAAATGGGATATCTCACCCTGCAGGATAGCCCGGGGGGAGGGGAATGAGAGGGGGGCATGATGGAGGGGAGAACATGGTGGGGGGAGGGGGGTATGAGGGACCCATTTAAAAAAAATTAATTTATTAGTTTAGTTCCAGTTAACAAGATTCAATTCCATAGTTCCTTGATTTTCAAATTTCCTTTACTTCCCTCTCCCCTCCCCCCACAACAGCATATAGTCCAGTATAGGATCTGCAAATACATTCATATTAGACATTATTCCAATTACAAAGGCATATTGTACTAGGTGGGATGAAAGGTGGTAAAGAAGAAATAAAACCAAACAATGACAAGAACAAGATCATTTAGTTTGCTTTTATCAGGATTCAGGCTCAGTTCTTTCTGGTTACATCTCTGGATGGCACATTTCTCTCTTTCTTGAGTCTTTCGTGATTGACTTATATCATTGCATTGATGAAGAGAGTCCAGTCTGTCATAATTGGTAATCACAGATATGGTATGTCTGTGATTGTACACAAATTTCTTCTGATTCTACTCTTCTTGCTCAGCATCAGTTTGTATAAGTCTCTCCAGGTAATTAGGAAAACCGTCACCTGCTCATTTCTTATAGAACAATAATATTCCATTACATTCATATACCACAACTTGTTTAGCCATTCTCCAATTGATGGGCACTCCTTTAGTTTCCAATTCTTTGCAACTACAAAAAGGGCTGCTATAAATATTTTTGTACATATGCATCTTTTTCGCACTTCTGTAATCTCTTTGGGACATAACCCTAGAAGTGGTATTGTTGGGTCAAAGGGTATGAAATTATGTATAATGCTTTGGGAATAATTCCAGATTGCTCTCCAGAATGGTTGGATAAGTTCACAACTCCACCAGCAATGTATTAGTGTTCCAATTTGTCCACATCCTCTCCAGCATTGGTCACTTTCTTGTTTTGTCATCTTAGCCAATCTGACAGGAGAGATGTGGTATCTCAGAGTTCTTTTGATTTGCATTTCTCTAATCAATAGTGATATAGAGCATTTCTTCATATATTTATAGATATCTTTAATTTCTTTCTCTGAAAACTGCCTGTTCATATCCTTTGACCATTTATCAACTGGGGAATGACCTGTACATATAGATTTGGCTCAATTCTCTATAAATTTTAGAAATGAGTCCTTTATCAGAAACACAAGTTGTAAAAATTCTGTCCCAATTTCCCACTTCCCTCTTGATCATGGTTACATTGGCTTTGTTTGTACAGAAGGTTTTCAATTTAATGTAATCAAAATTATCCATTTTGCATTTTACAATGATCTCTAATTCTTGTTTGGTCCTAAAGTCTTCCCCTCTCCTCAGATCTGTCAGGTAAACTATTCCTTGCTTTCCCAAATTGCTTACAGTATCATCCTTTACACCTAGATCATGCACCCATTTAGACTTGATTTTGGTACATGGTGTTAGATAACGGTCTATGCCCAGTTTCTGCCATACTGTATTCCAGTTTTCCCAGCATTTTTGTCAAATAGTGTATTCTTATCTGAAAAACTGGGGTCTATGGTTTTATCGAACAATAGATTACTATATTCATTAACTGCTGGGTCTCCTGCACCTCATCTCTTCCATTGATCCACTATTCTACACCTCTGCCAGTACCAAACAGTTTTGATGACTGCTGCTGTATAGTACAAATTAAGATCTGGCATAGCTAGTCCACCGTCCCTAGCGTTTCTTTTCATTAATTCCCTTGATATTCTAGACCATTTGTTTTTCCAAATAAATTTTGTTATTATTTTGTCTAACTATAAAAAATAGCTGGAAAATAGATCCAGGAGAGACAATTTAAAAATTATTGGACTACCTGAAAGCCATGATCAAAGAAAGAACCTAGAAATCACACTTCAAGAAATTCTCAAAGAAAACTGCCCTGATGTTTTAGATCCAGAGGGCAAAATAGAGGTTGAAAGAATCCACCGATCACCTCCTGAAAAAGAACCCAAAAAGAAAACTCCCAGGAATATTATAGCCAGGTTCCAGAATCCCCAGATCAAGGAGAAAATACTTCAAGCAGCCAGGAAGAAACAATTTCAATATTGTGGAAATACAATCCGAATAGCCCAGGACCTGGCGGCTTCTACACTGAGGGATCGAAGGGCATGGAATATGATATTCCAGAGGGCAAAAGAACTGGGAATGAACCCAGGGGTCACCTACCCAGCAAAACTGAGTATTTTGTTTCAGGGGAAAATATGGTCATTCAGTGGAATAGAGGACTTTCAAGCAATCTTGAGGAAAAAACCAGAATTGAATAGAAAATTTCACATCTAGACACAAGAAGCAAGAGATGCCTGAGAAGGTAATCAGGGAAAAGAAATCAAAAGGAACTTAACAAAGTTGAACTATTTACATTCCTATATGGAAAAGTAATATCTGTGACTGATGATATCTTTCTCACTATGAAAATAATGGAAGAAGGGGGTGTGGTCATATGAATACATATGTGAATATGTGTGTATATGGTTACAGTTATATATGGATAGAGGGCATAAGTTGAATTTGTTGGGAAGGGAGAATACTCAAGGGATGAAATTATGAGGTGAGAGAGGAAAGTGGGAAGAGGAGATGGGGAGAGACAGGGTAGTGTAAACTATCCCATGCAGAAGAAGCAAGGGGAAGTGGTTGCAAAAGATGGGGAGAATAAGGAAGGCTAAAAAGGCAAAACCACATTCAAACTGAATTTGGTTCAGGGAGAAAATGACATACATAGTAAATGGGATATCTCAACCTGCAGCAGGATAGGGGAAGGGGGATGAGAGGAGGGATGATGGATGGGAGGGCATCCTTGGGGTGAGGGGAGGTTGGAAGTACCCACTATAGAAGAGGGACAGGATCATGTAGGGAATGGACCAGGTGGGGGGTGGGATGAGTGGAGGGAATTATAAGCAGCCTTGTACAATATATCTACTATGATAATGTTTTGCATAGCTAGACATGTACAACATATACTGAATTACTTATCTCCTAAGAGGGAATGGGTGACAAGGGAGGAAGGAAATGGATCTGAAATTTGAGGTCGTAACATTAAATGTTTCAAATATATATAAATACTATCATTAATACTCTTTTGCTTGTAATATGGAGATAAGATATGCAGGCATTGGGATGCAAAGACTCACCTTCCTCTAATGGAAAAGTCGATGGGGGTATGGGAGAAGGTAGGGGAGAGAGCAGATTGGAGGAAGCGATATCTTGTGGGATTACTGTTCTGGGAGGTTGGGTAGGGGAATAATGGGGGGGAAATGATTGTAACTCACAATCTGGCAGAAATGAATGATGTAAAACAGAAGTTAATAAAGCATTTGTTTAAAAAAAAGTAGTTTTTTGGTAAATTGATTGGTATGGCACTAAATATATAGTTTAGTTTGGGGAAAATTGTCATTTTTATTATATTATCTCGACCCAGACACGAGCAATTGACATTTTTCCAACTATTTAGATCTGATTTTATTTGTGTGAGAAGTGTTTTGTAGTTGTGATCATATAGATTCTGCATTTGTTTTGGCAAGTGGTTTTCCAAATATTTTATAATGTCTACAGTGACTTTAAATGGGATTTCTCTTTCTATCTCTTGCTGTTGAGTTTCATTAGAGATGTACAGGAATGCTGAGGATTTATGTGGGTTTGTTTTTTATCCTGCAACTTTGCCAGATTTATTTCTTGTCTCAAGTAGTTTTTTACTTGATTCTCTAGGATTCTCTAAGTTTAACATCATATCATTTGCAAAGAGTGATAGCTTGGTCACTTCTTTGCCTAATTTGATTACTTTGATTTCTTTTTCTTCTCTAGTTGCTACTGCTAGTGTTCTAGTACCAGATTGAATAAGAGGGGTGATAGTGGACACCCTTGTTTCACTCCTGATCTTATTGGAAAGGCTTCTAGTTTATCCCCATTGCATATAATACTTGATAATGGTTTTGAATAGATGCTATCAACTATTTTAAGGAAGGCTGCATTTATTCCTCTACTTTCTAGGGTTTTTCATAGGAATGGATGTTGTATTTTGTCAAAAGCCTTTTCTGCATCTATTGAGATGATCATGTGGTTTCTGCTAGTTTTATTGTTGATATGCTCAATTATACTGATGGTTTTCCTAATATTAAACCATCCTTGCATTCCTGGAATGAATGCTACCTGATCAGAGTGTATTATTTTTGTGATAAGTTGTTGGAATCTTTTGGCTAATATTTTATTTAGAATTTTTGTCTCTAAGTTCATAAGGGAAATTGGTCTATAATTTTCTTTCTCTGTTTTATCACTTCCTGATTTAGGAATCAGTACCATATTTGTGTCATAGAAAGAGTTTGGTAGGACTCCTTCTTCACTAATTATCCCAAATAGTTTGTAGAGTATTGGAATCAATTGTTCTTTAAATGTTTGATAGAATTCGCTAGTAAACCCATCTGGCCCTGGAGATTTTTTCCTAGGGATTTCAATGATGGCTTGTCATATAGATGTCAATAGATGTCATATTTATGTTCATACAGTTGGGAAAATAATTCCTCATTATTTTTTTTATTTCCTCTTCATTGGAGGTAGATTCTCCCTTTTTATTTTTGGTACTCATAATTTGGTTTTCTTCTTTCATTTTTTATCATATTGACTAAGGGTCTATCATTTTTTTTTTATTTTTTTCATAAAACTAGCTCTCAGTTTTATTAATTCAATAGTTTTCTTAATTTCAATTTTTTTAATCTCATCTTTGGTTTTCAATATATCTAATTTAGTACTAAATTGGGGATTTTCAATTTGTTCTTTTTCTAGCTTTTTCAATTGCATGTCCAATTCATTGACCTCCCTTCTCTCTGCTTTAATTAAGTATGCACTCAGGGTTATCAAACTTCCCCTGAGAACTGCCTTTAGTGCATCGCACAAATTTTGGTATGTTGTCTCATTATTATCATTCTCTTGAATGAAATTATTGATTGTTTCCATAATTTCTTGTTTGACCCAACAATTTTTAGGATTCAATTCTTTAATTTCCAATTACTTTTTAGTCTATCTTTCCATGGCCCTTTATTGCACATAATTTTTATTGCATCATGACCTGAGAATGATGCATTTAATCTTTCTGCCTTTCTGCACTGGGTTTTGATGTTTTGATGCCCTAGTACATGGTCTATTTTTGAGAATGTACCATGCACTGCTTAGAGGAAAGTAAATTCCTTTTTATCCCCGTTCAGTTTACTCCAGAGATCCATCATATCTGGTCTCTCTAAGATTCTATTCACCTCCTTAACATCTTTCTTGTTTATTTTGAGGTTAGATTTATCGATTTCAGAGAGGGGGAGATTAAGGTCCCCCATTAGTATAGTTTTGCTATCTATTTCTTCCTCTAATTCCTTTAACTTCTCGTCTAGGAATTTGGATGCTATACCACTTGGTGCCTATATATTAAGTAGTGATATTGCTTCATTCTCAATGGTGCATTTTAGTAAGATATAATTTCCTTCCTTATCTCTTTTAATTAGATCTATTTTTGCTCTTGCTTTATCTGAGATAAGTATTGCTACCCTTGCTTTTTTTTTTTTAACTTTAGCTGAGACATAATAAATTTTACTCCAACATTTTAACTTTACCCTGTGGGTATCCCTTTGTTTCAAATGTGTTTCTTGTAGACAGCATATTGTAGGAGTATGATGTTTAATCCATTCTGCTATCCACTTCTGTTTTATGGGAGAGTTCATCCCATTCACATGCACAGTAATGATGACTATCGTCTCTTCCCCTCCATCCTATTTCCTCCCCTGTTTATGTTTTTGTTTCTTCTTCTCCATTCCCCTCCTTGAAGTTTTCCCTTTTGACCGCCCCCTCCTTCAGTGTTCCCACCCAGTGATCCCCCTTCTTACCCTACCCTCTCCCCTTACTAATGTTTCCCTCCCTTCTAATTCCCCCCTTTAGTCCCCTCTTTTTCACCCCCCCCTTACCCTTCGACTATCTATAGGACACAATAAGTTTTTATACTTATCAGAGTAAATTACTCCCCATTTGATTCCAAACCAATGAGAGTAAATTTCAAATAGTGCTCCTCTCCCTCCCTCCTTTTCCTCTATTTAATGAATTTATGTGTCTATTAACATTAGAATCTTAAATTTCACTGATTAAGTTGATCCCTCTTTGAACCAGAACCAGTGAGAATAGTGTTTAAATGATGTTCCTCTCCCTCTTTCTTTCCCATCTTCTATAGTGTGTTTTAATGCCTCTTTAGATGGCATATTTTACCTTTTCCTATCTCATGCTTTCCGTTTCCCCATTACGGTCCCTTTGACCCCCTTAATAGTTTTTTTTTTTTTTTAGACTTCAGGTTAGTGCATTCATACCCTAACCCTCTATATAAGTGTAACCCTTTTGAAGGTCATGATAATAACAAAGATTTCGAATATTGACAGTTATCAGCTCCACATATAGGGATGTGAACATTTTGCAATTGTTGCATCCCAAGTAATGAACATGTGTGTGTGTGGGTGTGGGTGTGTGCTTATTAATGTGTGAGACTGTGTTTCTCTTATTTACCTTCTTATGTCTTTCTTGACTGTTGTAATTGGAGATCAAATTTTCCATTGAGCTCTGGCTTTTTCATCAGGAAAGTCTGGAAGTCTCTTATTTCATTAAACGACCATCTCCTTGCCTGAAAGATTATGCTCAGTTTTGCTGGGTAGTTAATCCTTGGTTGTAGTCCTAGCTCTCTTGCCCTATGAAATATCAAATTCCAGTCCCTACACACTTTTAATGTAGAAGCTGCTAGGTCCTGTGTGATCCTAACTGTAGTTCTTCGATATTTGAATTGTTTCTTTCTGGCTGCTTGTAGAATTTTTTTCTTTAATCTTGTAATTCTGGAATTTGACTACTATATTTCTTGGAGTTTTCAGTTTGGGATCTCTCTCAGGAGGAGTCTCGTGAATTCTATTGATAGCTATTTTATCTTCTGATTCCAGGACCTCAGGACAGTTTTCTTTGACAATCTCTTGGAGGATGTTTTCTAGGCTGCTTTTTTCATCATGGTTTTCTGGTACACCAATAATTCTTAGGTTGTCTCTCCTGGATCTGTTCGCTAGGTCAGTTATTTTTCCAGTGAGATATTTTACATTTTCTTGCAATTTTTCGATCGTCTTGTTTTGTTTGATTGACTCTTGCTGCATCAAAGAGTTCTGAGTTTCAGTTTGATTGTTTCTCATTTTTAGGGAATTATGGTCTTCAGCTAGTTTTGGAAGTTCCTTTTTTAGGGAGGTATTTTCTCCAATTACTTCACTGAGACGTTTTTCCAAGTTGGACACTGCCTCCCTGATTTGGTCTTTAAAATTTTTTCTTAAGCTCCTCCAGGAATGCTATTTGGGCTTGAGACCAGATCATGTTTCTTTCTGTGGTCTCAGGTGTGGGTATAGAGTCTATATTGTCCTGTGTATTTGGTTGTTCATGCCCTGCAGAGTTAGCTCGAATAGACTTTCTTGCCTTCCCCTTCTCCTTCTCAGCTTCCTTCTTTCCCATTGTGACTTCCTGTTTCTTAGTTTCTCAGGCTATGAGTTTAGGGCCTGATCCTTGACTTTGAATACCTCTGGGTGGTTAGTTTATGGCTAAGTCAGGGAAGTCACTGAGGAATGTAGATGTGTAGGTGGGGGTGCATCTGACCACTTCAGATTTCTGCCTCTATATCCCTGGGATATAAGTAGGCTTTTGTTGGAGAGGTGAGTTTCAGCTTGTTGGGACCCCTCCCTCTCTTCTCTTCAGACTCCTGGATGTCTCAGTTACACCCCTTCTTGGAGACTCTCAAGCCTGGGGCTATTTCCATTAACTTGGGATTTCCATCTGGGTGGGAGACTTATCTTTGGGTTTTCTGCTTCATGAAGGAGGGATAGGAGGATCAGAGCAACTATAATTTACTTTGCCATTCCAGCCCCTGTATTATACAGGCAGGCAGTCTCCAATCTTCCAGGCTGGGGGCTGAATGCAGCTGTAGAAGCCACTCTCTCCCCTGGGGGCCCGACTCTCCTACCTGGCTCCAATGTCCACTCCTGTCTGAGAGATGACTGTAATTCATCCTTGGTAAGTCTGCAGGCTCGGGCTTTTTCTCTCTCTGGTGTAGTCTGCTTGTCTGCTCTTAGGTCTGAACTGTGCAGACCCCACTTGCTCTGTGCTCGTCCTGTCCAAACACCCTGGGCAACCTCCTGGGCTGGATTCTGCCATGTTCAGTCTTCCAGTGGCCTCCATCACCCCGGAACCCGCTCAGATTCACCCTTTGAGACTTAGTGACCAAGGAGCTCAGCAAGGTTACTGCTTCCTTTCCGCCATCTTGGCTCCTCCCTTGAGGTCCTTCCCTTGTGCTGAGGCACCCATTTTTGAAGAGGTACAGGATCAAAGTAGCGAATGGACAAGGTGTGAGGTGGGATTGATGGGAGGGAAATATAGCCAGTCTTTTACAATATATCTACTATGGTAACGTTTTGCATAGCTATACATATACAACATATACTGAATTGCTTAACTTCCCAGCATGAATGGGTGACCTGGGAATGTATCTGGAATTCGGAGTTTTAAAATTAAATTAAATCTTTCAAATATATATGTATATTTATATATATACTACTAATAATACTATTTTGCATGTAATTCGGAGATAAGATGTGCAGCCATTGGGGCACAGAGAGTCACCTTGCCCTAATGGAAAAGTTGAAGGGGTTATGGGAGAAGATATGGGAGAGAGCTGATTTTATGATGGGATATCCTCATACTGATAGAATATGTTAAAATATGTTAAAAACTTTTATTATAACATAATTACAAGTAGTTAAAGAAAGGAGACATGGCAGGGTTAGCAGATAGCTGGTATTAAAACCAGAAAAAAATGGACTGATGGAGTTAAAATTATACCTGTGACACTGGTCAAGTCAGTTGTTATAGACCTGAGGTTCTTACTCTAAGATTCCTGAGATAAATTGAATGATAGGTAGATAGATAGATAGATAGGGAGAGAGAGAGAAAGAGAGAGAGATAAACTGTATGTCCAACTTAAATTCCTTCATAATTCAATATATATATATTTTCTGTTTGAAACATATTTCCTCAGACTAATAAAAGGATCCACTTGCTCCAGGCAATTCTCTAAGCCTGTAAGTTTCAGAGAAGGTATTGTCCTGTGCTGCTAAGAGTTTCATTCCCTAGGTTTCCTTATACCAGTGAAATAGCAGCTCCTCTCATTGGTAATCCCCTATCCCTAGACCTATAGAAATCCAAAGAAACCTATAGTATTAGAATTGTATCCTAAATAATCAAGACAGTATAATTTTTTCTGTTTGAAGGCTGGGAGTAGATATGGGCAATGGGGAGGCTCTGAATTTTGAATTTGCTCTTTGTAGAAGAATGTCTTAACAGATTTAACAACTTGGCCAAATCTAGTCACTCCCTTCCATAGCACCTGTAAAATGCCTCGTGCCATTCTTAGTCAACTGAAATGTAAGCTAAAAAAGAAAGGTATTGATGGGTTTGTCAAGTTTCTTTTGTAGAACTCTTTTATTCTAAAGGGTCTCTATAGAACGTTATTTCTCAAACTAGACAATTGTCTCTCCAGTTTAATAGGTGCTAGGCAAACACCACATATTCATCTTCTGCAGCCAAAGAAGGAATCAAAACACTTTCCAATTACTCAGAGAAAGAAAAATGTACCTTTCACTCATGCCTTGCCTTTCAGTCTGTAGTCCTGGCTAGAAAAGCCTGAGTTTCCCATACATTTGGGCTTGCAATCATTTCTTTTTTCCAGTTATTTAATATGTATCATCCCCTAATTGGTCTGCTAGTGCCTTCCAAAGCTTGTTTCAGCTAGCAAGAGAAAGAATGTGCTTTTTCCTTCCATTTGTAGTTTATGAAAAATCAATAACTTCAACAAAGTTTTCTGGGTTAAATTGCAAATACACCAAGGAAATTTGACACAAAATATACTTAAAGCAGTTAAAATTAATTAACAATTATAAGTCATGTTTCTAAATAAATTAACATCCAGTGTTAGCCTGCCTACATATTGTTATTAATTACCCAGCAAAGCTTCCACAACTGGTTGTATTTTAGCTGTAATTGAAACCTTTAACATGCTCAGAACACAATGCACCTTCTTCTCAAATAATGGGCCAACAAATGCAAAACAGTGGAGATTCTACTTGCTGGAGAAGGTGAAGAAGTATGGCAGGTGGATATAGCAGTAAAAGCATGAACAGGTACAAATATTGGGCTGTATAAGTTAACCACCACAATGGGAATAGAGACCAGAACCATAAGAGACTATCCTAAAAGTAAAAGAATAGGAAAACAAACATATTACCATTTCCACTGAGGATGGAATAAGGACATTGGATAGCAGTGAGGATGTTTTAAATGAGATGTCAGTGAGAAATTATTTGATATGATTGTGTTTTACATTCAAGAACACAAAATCAAATCAATGAAAGAACATAGTCAAATTTTACTTTTGATAATGCCTGGACACATTCTAAACAATTTTTGTGCTTTCATGAAGGCACGTCTTCAATCAAAATTATTGAATTCTGCATACGCTTGTGTGTTTGTATGTGTGTGTGTGTGTGTCTGTGTGTGTGGATCTGTGTGTGTAGGGAACACACTGAACCATGTTATTAACTTTTCCATATATTTAATGTCTTGGTAAAAATAAAAACTTCAGTGGATCTGTATCACCTGCAATGGAAAACCCATACTCCTTGGGCTGTCATTTAAGTCTTTTCATATCTTTGTGCCTACCAACCTACTTTCTCAGCCGTATGCCCTCTAGCTGCATTAGAGCTTTTTGTGCTATTCAGGTCCCATATTTTTCCTTGTACTGGATCTCACATCTTGAATGGCCTCCCTTTGGCTCTTCTCTTGAATCTGTAACCATTCTTTAAAGCTACATTTAAATGTCAGCTCTTTTATGAAACCTTCCCTGATGTCTTCATATACAGATTTCACATGACATATCCTATTGCATCTCTCTAATTTATTATATCATGTCACAAGGTATAATATAATGTTGTGTAGTAGAGGAATCTGTAAATATATCTTGTCCCCCTATTAAACTAAGAGTTTCATGAGGACAGAGAAATTTTTAGAAATAATATTTGTCTCTCCGGTATGTATCATGAGCTCAGGAAATACTTAATAATTGTAGCTCAGCTGAATTTTCTGAAACCAGGCTGATGATGTTTAATTGATATCAAACTGGAAAAAATCTCACAATGTCATTTTGAGCTAGAGTCAACATGAATTTATTAAGTCTCTAGTCTGTACAAGGTCTTTGAGAATCATGACTGCTGAGCTTGTCTTAAATTATGTCTTTCTTTCTTAGAATCATGAGCTTTAGAGCAGAAAGAACCCTTAGGAGTTAGCCAATCCAACTTTTGCTCAAATTGTGAGTTCCTTTTTCAGTATCACTGACTAGCAGAGTGGCTGCTTTTGTCTGAGTTATCACCAGGGGCAGGAATATAATTTTTTAAAATATTCATTTTGTACATTTAGGAAATCCTCCCTTATGTTAAACTGAGATATGCCTGACCTATAACTTCTCCCCTCTGCAGCTACATCAGCCTTCTGGGATCAAGCAGAACTAATTTTTCTTCCCTGCAACTACCTTTTAATATTGGAAGTATACTATTGTATCTTCCCTAAAATTTCTTCAAACTAAATATCTTAAGATCATTTAACTCACATATCTATCTATGTATCTATGTATGTATGTATCTATCTATCATATATGTATGTATGTATCTATCTATCTATCGATCTATCTCTGTATGTATAATATTTCACTTTACCTTACCTTCATGGCCACCCTTCTTCATGTCTTTTCTTAAATATGAATCTCGGAGCTGAATATAACACCCATGGTGTAATCTGATCAAGGAAGAAGAGGGAAGGAAGAAAAGAAGCATATATTTAGCACCTGCTGTTTACTAAGCACTGTGCTAAACACTTTATTGACATTATCTTATTGTATTCTCACAACAATCATGGGAGGGTGGTGCTATTATTTTCCACATTTTTACAGTTTAGGAAACTGAGGCATAGAGAGGTTAGAGTTCAGAGTCTATGGCCACAAAGTATCTGTGGTCAGACAGGAACTTTGGTGTTTCTGACTCCAGACCCAGCACTTTTTCCAGTCTTAGTAGCCAGAGGATATCTGGACCAACACTTTTCTCATTCAAGATAATGTAATTCTGTGTGATAGTACTGGGATTTGAAGATCTTCCATGTCCCTTGTATTGCTAAGCAAACAGGTACTTAGCACCTTGTTTCAAGTTCATGATTGTGTCAGAGACTAAGATCCAAAACTTGTGAATACCACAGTGGAATGAACTTGTTGATGTAACAGGAAGGGGTAGAACAGAGAGGAGCTAATACAGTAAATAAGGAAAAGTCCAAGCTGAGAGAGTACAGAACTGAGGTGAGCAAGTATCTGGAGGCTGAGCAACTACTGCTAGAGAGAGAGAAGAGAACTGAGAATTTCTTCTGAGAACTGCTTATAACTTCTGAGAGCCAGCCAGAGCTGCCAAGAACTTCTGAGAACTAGGAAGAACTGAGAATGGAATGGAGAAGAACTGATAAATGAGAAGAGAGGAGAACTGGGAGGAAGCATGACTGTGGTACTTGTACTCTATGTGTCTTTTTTGATGTTACTTTGTAAGATTCATCTGGTGATAGAGGATGTTGCTATTGTTATAGAAGCCCTGGGATCTTGCTGTTGGTAGTAGAAACAGCTCATCCAAGCCACTCTACCCAAAGATTCTCCCCAAACTATGTAAAAGGGGACTTTGAACAACCTCTGGAGCCCCAGCACCCACAGAACAACACAGAGAAGCTAACCTCCCACTGAGGACAGCCCAGCAGCCCTGTAGGAAGGACCAGCACAGGACCCTTGGAGGCGGCAGTGCGCAGAGCAAGGGAAGCCAAGTCGAGCAGAGCCCA
Organism: Gymnobelideus leadbeateri; assembly: GCA_011680675.1. Classification (NCBI taxonomy): domain Eukaryota; kingdom Metazoa; phylum Chordata; class Mammalia; order Diprotodontia; family Petauridae; genus Gymnobelideus; species Gymnobelideus leadbeateri. The sequence goes on along the minus strand of WOXC01001210.1, from coordinate 178,088 downwards.
GGTCCCTGTGAGCCGAGGTTTTAGCCCCAGGGCAGCAAGGCCAGCAGCCTGCCAGGGAGACCCCAGAACACCAGCAGCTGTTGGGAGTCCAGAATTATCAAAATAGACATGCCTAGGACAAAGCAAGAGGTTAGTGTCCTACGGACTTTGGGACCAGTATTTGGGGAATATGTGAGCTCCCTCCCCTGGGGGCTAGAAGCCGATGAGGAGACACTCCATTTTGTAGTTTTCAGAGGCAGCTCCAGCTCCTAGCCTGTGAATCGTAGGGAGATCTAGGGATCAGTCTTGGGGGGTAATCGCTCTTGCTTTAACGTCCCTGGATCTGGATTGTGATCTAGGGGGGAAGTCATGGGTGGGTTTACAGCTTGCCAGAAACGGAAGTTGCCCCCCACACGTTCAGGAGGAAAATTCCTCTATCTGGCCTCAAAGCCATAGTGTGGCAACAAGCCCAAAAGTCAAGTAATTAAGTGGCAACATGCCAAGGCAAAGGAAAGAGAAAAATGCAACCCTAGACTCCTATTTTGGGGGCATAGAGCGGGAAAAGGACTGTGAGGTCAGAAGTCCTGCTCCAAAAGCCCCAGGGGAAAACAAGAGTGGGTTGCAGGCCATAGAGGACCTTAAGAAGGACTTTAAAAACCAAATAAGAGAAGTGGAGGAAAAATTAGAAAGAGAAATGAGAAGGATGCAGGAAAAGTATGAAATGAGGGTCAACAGCCTGATTGAGGAAAACAACACCTTAAAAAATAGACTAACTCAAATGGCAAAGGAGGCCCAAAAAGTCTAACTAGCCAGACGGAAAAAGAATCTCAAAAGTTCACTGAGGAAATTCATTCCTTCAGAGTTAGACTGGAGCAAATGGAAGCTAATGACTTTATGAGAAATCAAGATGCTGTTAAGCAGATCCAAACAAACAAAAGATTAGAAGGCAATGTGAAATATCTCATAGGAAAAACCACTGACCTGGAAAATAGATCCAGGAGAGACAATTTAAAAATCATTAGACTACCTGAAAGTCATGATCAAAGAAAGAACATAGAAATCACCCTTCAAGAAATTCTCAAGGAAAACTACCCCGATGTTTTAGATCCAGAGGGCAAAATAGAGGTTGAAAGAATCCACCGATCACCTCCTGTAAAAGATCCCAAAAAGAAAACTCCCAGGAATATTATAGCCAGGTTCCAGAATCCCCAGATCAAGGAGAAAATACTACAAGCAGCCAGGAAGAAACAATTTCAATATTGTGGAAACACAATCAGAATAGCCCAGGACTTGGCGGCTTCTACACTGAGGGATCTAAGGGCATGGAATATGATATTCCAGAGGGAAAAAGAACTGAGAATGAACCCAAGGGTCACCTACCCAGCAAAACTGAGTATTTTGTTTCAGGGGAAAAATATGGTCATTCAGTGGAATAGAGGACTTTCAAGCAATCTTGAGGAAAAAACCAGAATTGAATAGAAAATTTCACATCTAGACACAAGAAGCAAGAGATGCCTGAGAAGGTAATCAGGGAAAAGAAATCAAAAGGAACTTATCAAAGCTGAACTATTTACATTCCTATATGGAAAAGCAGTAACTGTGACTGATGATATCTTTCTCACTATGAAAATAATGGAAGAAGGGGTGTGGTCATATGAATACATATGTGAATGTGTGTGTATATGGTTACAGCTATATATGGATAGAGGGCATAGGTTGAATTTGTTGGGAAGGGAGAATACTCAAGGGATGAAATTATGAGGTGAAAGAGGAAAGTGGCAAGAGGAGATGGGGAGAGACAGGGTAGGGTAAACTATCCCATGTAGAAGAAGCAAGGGGAAGTGGTTGCAAAGAAGGGGGAGAATAGGAAGGCAAAAAAGGCAAAACCACAGTCTCATTGAATTTGGTTCAGGGAGAGAATGACATACATACTAAATGGGATATCTCAACCTGCAGCAGAATAGGGGGAAAGGGTATGAGAGGAGGGATGATGGATGGGAGGGCATCCTTGGGGGGAGGGGATGTTGGAAGTACCCACTATAGAATAGGGACAGGATCAAGTAGGGTATGGACCAGGTGGGGGTGGGATGAGTGGGAGGGAATTATAAGCAGCCTTGTACAATATATCTACTATGATAATGTTTTGCATAGCTAGACATGTACAACATATACTGAATTACTTATCGCCCTAGGGAGAATGGGTGACAAGGGAGGAAGGAAATGGATCTGAAATTCGAGGTCTTAACATTAAATGTTTCAAATATATATAAATACTATCATTAATACTCTTTTGCTTGTATTTGGGAGATAAAATGTGCAGGCATTGGGACACAAAGATTCACCTTCCTCTAATGGAAAAGTAGACGGGGATATGGGAGAAGGTATGGGAGAGAGCAGATTGGAGGAAGCAATATCTTGTGGGACTGCTATTCTGGGAGGTTGGGTAGGGGAATAACCGGGGGAAAATGATTGTAACTTAAAATCTGATGGAAATGAATTATGTAAAACAGAAGTTAATAAAGCATTTGTTTAAAAAAAAAAGCCCTGAAAGCGGATTTTCTTGGATGTTTATAGAAATTCTGGAGGAGGGTTTTGCTGACATTTTCAGCGGTGCTGGGACTATGCTGATGATTTTTGTTGAGTCCTCAGGCCTTGTTGTTGGGTCTATGTTGATTTCACAGGCAGAAAATGAATTGATGAGGGCGCCAGCAATGCTTTTAAATGCCACTGTGGCTTTGTTAAGCTATATCTTCCCAGGAACTGAAATTGTGAAAGACTTGAGGTGAACTTGATATCTGGGCAGGATCTGGTACCATGGAAGAGGAACCATGGAAGTTGAGAGCCTGCCTTGAATAAAGATGAAAGACTTCTCCTTGGGTATTTAATGCAAACTGAAAAGATCATGATTTAATGTGGCCTAGGGGTTGAGAACTTTGACCTTTATATTTAGATGATTGAGTTAAGGACTTCTCCAGTTAAGAAGAAAGAATACTTTTATTTGAAGAGATTAATACAATGTTACCTAGGGGGTGGAGAACTTTGATGTTGTACTTTGTGATTGAATTAAGGACTTACTAAATGATTGAGTTACTAAATGAATGTACTTTGTTTAAAATTATGTTACCACTTTGTTGAAAACTCTGTGGCCATTTTAGTGATAAGTTATTATGACATAAAATTGTGAATCCTCTTCTTTGATTTCTGTGAATATTTTGTTTTAGTTTGTTATTGATTAAATAGAGAATTCACTATACTGGGTAATCAGAACCTTCAAGCTGTCCACAGAAGCAGTCCTCTGGAAAGTTGCTTATGCTTGGCTATATATTCTGTTAAGACCATATTAGTTTTTCTCCTGCGTCATTACATTGCTTTCTAGCCACTGAATTAGAGATCCACTGAACAAAAATAAAAACCAAGCCTCAGGTCATTTTGTATCCCACTATACCTATTTTAAATTATTTTTCCATTATAAAAATACATTTTGTTTCTTCACTATATGCCCCCCATAAAGAAAAAAAAATAATAAATATACATAGTAAAGCAAAACAAATTCCTATATTGGCTGTATCCAAAAATGAAAAGTATGCTTCCTTCTGCACTGGGAATCCATTACCATTCCATCAGAAGGTAAGTAGCATGCTTCATAAATAGTGAGCTCTAAAATAGTGGTTGAATATTGGAGTAAATGTTCTAACGTTCTTCAAAGCCAAGATGGCGGAGTAGAAACAGCACCTTCAAGGCTCTCTCCCCCCAGATTACCTCCAAACTATGTAAAAGGGGACTCTGAACAACTTCTTGAGCCCCAGCACCCAAAGAACAACACAGAGAAGCTAACCTCCCACTGAGGACAGCCCAGCTGCCCTGCAGGAAGGACCAGTGCAGTGCTCTGGGAGCAGGCAGTGCAGTGCGCAGCACTCAGAGAGCCAAGCCCAAGTCCGCTTGAGCCTCGGTTTTAGCCCCAGGGCGGCCGAGCCAACAGCCGGCAGGAGGGACCCCAGAACACCAGCAGCTGTGGTGATTCCAGAATGGTCAACAGAGATAGGCCTAGGACAAAGTGAGAGGTTAGTGCCCTATGGACTTTGGGACCAGTATTTGTGGAATGCATTGGCTTCCTCCCCTGGGGGCAAGAAGCCACTGAGGAGACATGCCATTTTGTAGTTTTCAGTGGTGGCTCCAGCTCCTGGCCTGTGAACTGTAGGGAGATCCAGTGACCAGTCTTGGGGGGTAATCGCTCTTGCTTTAACCTCCCTGGATCTGGATTGTGGTCTGGGAGTGAGATCAAAGGGTTGGTTTCCAGCTTGCCAGAAATGGAAGTTGCCCCCCCCACACACACACACACATTCGGGACGAAGGTCCCCTGTCTGGTGGCAAAGTTCTACTGTGTCAACAAGCCCAAAAGTCAAGTAATTAAGTGGCAACATGCCAAGGCAAAGGAAAAAAAAATTAAAAAGAAAAATGAAACATTAGACTCCTATTTTGGGGGCAAACAGGATCAAGGCAAAAAGCTCACTGAGGAGATTCATTCCTTAGGAGTTAGACTGGAGCAAATGAAAGCGAGTGACTTTATGAGAAAGCAAGCTGCTGTTAAGCAGATCCAAACAAATGAAAGAATAGAAGGCCATGTGAAATATCTCATGGGAAAAACCATTGACCTGGAAAATAGATCCAGGAGAAACAATTTAAAAATTATTTGACTACCTGAAAGCCATGGTCAAAGAAAGAACCTAGAAATCACCCTTCAAGAAATTCTCAAGGAAAATTGCCCTGATGTTTTAGACCCAGAAGGCAAAATAGAGGTTGAAAGAATCCACAGATCACCTCCTGAAAAAGATCCCAAAAAGAAAACTCCCAGGAATATTATAGCCAGGTCCCAGAATCCCCAGATCAAGGAGAAAATACTACAAGCAGCCAGGAAGAAACAATTTCAATATTGTGGAAACACAATCAGAATAGCCCAGGACCTGGCAGCTTCTACACTGAGGGACTGAAGGGCATGGAATATGATATTCCAGAGGTCAAAAGAGCTGGGACTGAACCCAAGGGTCACCTACCCAGCAAAACGGAGTATTTTGTTTCAGGGGAAAATATGGTCTTTCAGTGGAATAGAGGACTTTCAAGCATTCTTGAGGAAAAAACCAGAATTGAATAGAAAATTTGACATCCAGGCACAAGAAGCAAGAGATGCCTGAGAAGGTAATCAGGGAAAAGAAATCAAAAGGAACTTATCAAAGTTGAGCTATTTACATTCCTATATGGAAAAACAATAACTGTGACTAAGGAAACCTTTCTCAGTATGAGAATAATGGAAAAAGGGTGTGTGGTTATATGAACACATATGTGAATGTGTGTACCTGTGTTTACAGTTATATATGGATAGAGGGCATAGGTTGAATTTGTTGGGAAGGGAGGATCCTCAAGGGGTGAAATTATGAGATGGGAGAGGAAAGTGGCAAGAGGAGATGGGGAGAGATAGGGTAGGGTAAACTATCTCATGTAGAAGAAGCAAGGGGAAGTGGCTGCATGGGAGGGGAAGAATAGGAAGACAAGAAGGCAAAACCACATTCTCATTGAATTTGGTTCAGGGAGAGAATGACATACATACTGAATGGGATATCTCAACCTACAGCAGAATAGGGGGAAGGGGGATGAGAGGAGGGATGATGGATGGGAGGGCATCCTTGGGGGGAGGTGAGGTTGGAAGTACCCACTATAGAAGAGGGACAGGATTAAATAGGGAATGGACCATGTGGGAGGTGGGATGGGAGGGAGGGAATTATAAGCAGCCTCATACAATATATCTACTATGGTAATGTGTTACATAGCTAGACATGTAAAACATATGCAGATTTACTTATCTTCCCAGAGGGAATGTGTGAAAAGGGAGGAAGGGAATGAATCTGGAATTTGAGGTCTTAAAATCAAATGTTTTAAATATACATATAAATACTATTATTAATACTCTTTTGCTTGTAATGGGGAATGGGGAGATAAGATGTGGAGGCTTTGGGGCACAGAGATTCACCTTCCTCTAATGGAAAAGTTGAAGGGGTAGGGGAGAAGATATGGGAGAGAGCAGATTGGAGGAAGAGATATCTTGTGGGACTGCTATTCTGGGAGGGTGGGTATGGGAAAAACGGGGGAAAAATTATAACTCAAAATCTGGCAGAACTGAATGATGTAAAATAGAAGTTAACAAAGCATTTGTTTAAAAATTGAAACAAAAAGTATTTCTTTTTTTTTTTTTTGGAGGGTAATTGGGGTTAAGTAACTTGCCCAAGGTCACACGGCTAGATTTCTGTTTGTGTGTCCATTAAGTGTCTGAGGCTAGATCTGAACTCAGGTCCTTTTGAGTCCAGGGCCGGCACTCTACTCACTGTGCCACCTAGCTGCCCTGAGAATTTCTTGAAGGATGATTTCTAGGTTCTCTCTTTGATCATGGCTTTCATGTAGTCCAATAATTTTTAAATTATCTCTCCTGGATCTATTTTCCAGCTCAGTGGTGTTTCCCATGTGATATTTCACATTGCCTTCTATTCTTTCATTTGTTTGGATCTGCTTAATAGCATCTTGATTTCTCACAAAGTCACTAGCTTCCATTTGCTCCAGTCTAACTCTGAAGGAATGAATCTCCTCATTGAGCTTTAGAGCTTCTTTTCCCATCTGGCAAATTCAGATTTTTAAGGTATTCTTCTCCTCGTTGCCTTTTTGAGCCTCTTTTTCCATTTGAGTTAGTCTATTTTTTAAGGTGTTATTTTTCTCAGTCAGGCTGTTGACTCTCATTTCATATTCTTCCTGCATCCTTCTCCTTTCTCTTCGCAATTTTTCCTCCACTTTTTTAAGCAATTGGGGTTAAGTAACTTGCTCAAGGTTACATGGCTAGTCATTATTTATGTGTGGGTGCTCATTTTCTGAGGCTGGAGTCAATCCCGGGTCATCCTAACTGTGAGGCCCTCGCTCTTACTCACTGCGCCACCTAGCCGCCCCTCCTCCACTTTTCTTATCTGCTTCTTAAGGTCCTCTATGACTTGTAACCAGCTCGTATTTTCATTTGGGGCTTTTGGTGCAGGATTTTTGACCTCACAGTCCTCCTCCTGTTTCATGCTTTGATCCTCTTTGCCCCCAAAATCGAAGTCTAATGTTGAATTTTTCTATTTATTTTGTTTCCTTTGCCTAGTCATGTTGCCACACAATTACTTGACTTATGGACTTGTTGCCACTGTATGAGTCTGCCACCAGACAGGGGAGCTTCTGTTCCAAATGCTAGGGTTTTCTCAGGTGCCAGAGGTATTATTTGGGTGCCCTCTCTGAAGCCTCCACATGCTCTGGGAAGCTGGTCACACATTCCAAGACCTCCACCCCAGACCACAAAACCGATCCAAGAAGGTTAAAGCAAGAGTGATTATCCCCCCAAACTTGTCTCTAGGTCCCCCTATAGTCCCCAGGTCAGGAGATGAAGCTGCAATGTGGCAGCAGCTACATCTTGGCTACTCAGCAGCTTCTTGCTCTAAGGGTAGAGACTGGTGTGCTCTCTCAACTAATAGATCCCAGTGTCCACAAGGCACTGACCTCTCACTTTGTCCTTGGCATCTATGTGTTGATAATTCTGGAAATGCCATAACTGTTGGTGCTCTGGAATCCTTCCAGCCTGCTGGCGGTTGTGGTGCCCTGGTGCTAAAACCTCTGATTCACACAGTCCTTGGCTTGGCTCCCAGAGTTCTAAGCTGCCAGCTCCCTGTTGGGATCCTGGGCTGTCCTCAGTGGGAGGTTAGCTTCTCTGTTTCATTTTGTGGGTTCTGGATTTTTGGGTTAAGCTCCAAAGTCTATTCAGAATCCCCTTTTACTTAAATTGGTAGTGATGCAAGCCAGAGCCCCAATGAAAGTGCTGTTTCTATTCAGCCATATTGACTCCTTATTTTGGGTTTTCACAGCACTTTAAATGCATTGTCTCATTCAATTGTCAAAATAAACCTTTGGGGTAGGTTCTCCCAGTTTTTCCTTTTAATTTTTATTTGGTGTTGTGGTTAATATCGAAATATTTTACATGATTTCTCATTTTAATTGATATATTTTTGCGTCCTCAATGGGTATCAAATGAAGAAAATCTGGACCTCAAAATTTTAAAAGAAAAAAATGATAAAAATAAATAGATATATAATCTATTTTTTTTGCTAAGAAGCACTTGACAAATAGTAACCTGTTTTATGCTTATAACAATCCTGGTAAGTGTTATTTCCAATTTTGTAAATGAGGAAACTGAAGCAAGAAATAGTTAAGTGACTAGTAAATAGTAGAAATAGTTGTATGACTGGTAAATGCCTGAGGATGAATTTGTACTAAGGTCTTCCTGATGCCAGGTCCAGTGCTGTAACCACTGAACCTTTTAGTTGCTTCTAAACTCTAGCTCAGAACTATATGTTGTGATATAGTGTCATGGATAAACTGTTAGGTTTGGTATGAGAAAGACCTGAGTGTGAATACTGCTTTCAATACCTATTTGGTACATGACCTTGTTTTAAGTATCTCTGTGCCTCTATTTCTACAAAATGAGAAGAAAAATCTCTCTAACATCAACTTCTTGGGGTTATTGTGGAGCTTAAATGAGCTAAAGTTAGTTAAGTGCTCAACACATTTTAAAAGCACTTCATAAATGTAAGATGTTGTCTCCTGCAACCTCCCAAAACACATTCATTTCAATTAGTTGGACAAGTTCTGGAGAGGCAGAAATTTTGTATAAATTACCTAAATAATTGTATGCCGTGGGCTGCTCAGTGTCCAGCACTTAGCATGATTCGGAGACATGAATAAGAAACGACCAGGCCATGTGGGTAGCTCAAGGAAGAACCATGAACTCCATTTATTGATACTCAGGGAAAGGTTTTTACAGAGCAAAGAGACAAAGGACAGGAAGGAAGAGAAATCATTATCTTAGTCTGTTGTATCCTCAAGTAGCATGGTAATAAGGCCTATTGTCTCCTAGGTTCCATAGAGTCTTGGGCAGTTATCTCTTATCTCAGTCAGTTACATCAGAAAGGATGATCTTGAGAGCTGGCCTCAAAGCCTAAGGGCCAAGGCCTCATCATCAAGAACATCTGCATAAGAACTGACTTCCTGCAAATGTTTTGGACAACCAAGGTTTTGGGGCAGAGCCTCTTAGCCTCAGAACTCAAATACCATCCTTATAAGTGTAACCCATATCAAAAGAACTCAGGAGCTGACTTAGTGAAAAGTTACATCTCAAAGAGGTCTTTGTTGTTCAGGTCCACTGATATCAGGGTAATTATCTGAAGTCCTGGCTCAGGCCTCTTTGGCTCACCACAATTGTAGCCATAGTGATACCTCCAAGCACATCTACATAATGCTTGCCCACCTTGGTAATATGTCTTTTACTATTGGGCAAGATTAAGGCTAGAATCAAAGGTTTATTGAGATACTGGAATAAGACAACATTCTTAGAGGGGTTAGTGCCACTGAGCCTGTGAATCTCACAGTCTCTGGATTCAATAAATATGAATTGAATTAAATATCTCTATTTCCCTAAGATGTGCATTATTTACTACCAATGTATGTTATTCACTTACCCTTTAGACAGGCAAATCAGCTCATTTCTTTTGATTCATTTCAGTCTCAAAGGGCACTGGAAACAAAGCATATTATTCAAACAGATTTCAATAAGCTTTTGAAAAAAAAAAGAGGCCAAGTCTATGTAAACACCACCTGGGCCATTGTGCTTTCCATTAAAGGGAATCCTGGCTGCAAGGGAATAAAACCCTCTTACATTTTAGAGGGGTGTCTCAACAAGCCAGACTAAGTGCTTTATTGCCTATAATAGAGCATTCATTTCAGAGTGTAATCCAAACTGTTTTCATTAAAGTGCTAACTCAATTCCAGAAGTATTTTTCCATCCCTTTCTCTTTGCTTAGCACAGTTCAGAAGCTATCAACATTCAAAAGATGCATATGCTCTCAAAAATTTTAGGGATTTGGGATGGGGAGACCAGATATATGAATGAGTTAGATAACTAAAGATGGCAGTATATGTTGAACTACAAAATTGGGAGATTGCATGGTGACAATGGAAAGGGAGCTGAAATTAGAATAAAAAGAAAAGAATTTGACTTCTAGTTTTTACATGGTCTAATCAGAGATATGTCACTTCACTCAGAAGAATGTAAACTTGGGGACACTGACTGTCTAGTGCTTAGCTCCCTTCCTGATGTATAGTAAGTGCTTAATATATGAGGCTCAGTTTCTTCATCTGTAAAATATTGATAATAGGTTACTTAATCCTTGTGAAGAAAGTATATAATGAACTTAAGGCACTGTATAATAATAGTAGCTAATATTTCTAAAACACTTTAAATTTTGCAAAGGGATATGTTGTCACATGTAATCCTCTTAATAATATAAGTGCTATTATATCTATTTTACAGATGAGGAAACTGAGGAACAGCTCTAAATGTAGAGCTTGAAGTAACTTTAGAATCAATTGATTCCCACCCTGGCATTTTTCAGATGTGATAACTGAAGCTCAGAATGTTTAAATGACTTACCTAAGTTCACATAGCTAGCCAAGTGTCCAATGAAGGATATGAAAAACTTAGGTCTTTCTGATTCTCTATGCCCACTTCACTATCTTCTGTGCTAGCCACCTCCAAGTGCATGGTAAAGTTAATAAATTCAATTGATAGGCAGAAAGGGGAAGGGTTACTGTACAGTAATGCAATTGAGAAAGGGTTTTTGAAAGAAGTACAGTACACCTTGAAAAATATACAGGATACACACACACACACACACACACACACACACACACACACCACACAAACATACACAGATGATGTGGGTAAAAATACTGTTTTTGGTGGAATGAATATTGGACCCTAATCAGAAGAGATCTAGGTTGCTGTGTGACCAGTCACACCCATTCTCTGGTATTATGAAATAAGGAATAATGACTCCATACCTTTTCACTGGATGTCCCCCATGTCTGAAATGCGTTCTTCCTCCCTCATGCCATGTGGCTTCCTTAAAGACAGACTCAGCTCAAATCTCACCTCCTATAAGAGACCTACTTTCTCCTACCCTTTCCCTTGAAGATTTCTTCCCATTTACCCTATATATAATTTTCAGATATATGGTTGTTTGTGTATTGTCTCCCTGAGCAGAAAGTGAGCTTCTCCAGCTTTAGCACAGTGCCAGGCACATAGTAAGTATAAATAGTTTTTCAGTAACATGTTCATCAGTTGACTAGCTCTAGTTACCCGGGTCCCTAAGTGTCTAGGAGACTCAAAAGAGGAAAAAGTATACAAGTAGCAAGGTTACCATCAGCTGCTGTTCCCATTACTCCAGTATCAAACTAGAAACTAAACTTCATTTTAACATGTGGCTTGAATTTGTGTCCTGGTCTTGGCCATTATAAGAATTCTTTACAAGTTCTGCCAGGATTTTTGGAAATCGGGTCATAAAGAAAGGCTTGGAAGGCGGGTAGCGTTCGTATGGGCTCTCTATAGAATCTACTCACAGCACATGGACCATAAATTCACAGCCTCCATGGCTCTTCTCTCTTGATGTCTCTGTATATCACTTTGTCTTTAGGAATATGTTCTGTATTTCAAGGTACCCTTGGTTATAGCAATGAATCTTCTTTTTCAACAGGTGCTATTGGGTAAGTAAAGGCTCCTGCTGAGTTCTCTAAGGTGTGATCATACTTCTCCTTAACAAAAATATGAGCAACAATAACTAGAAGAAAAATAATATCATCACTATGATTTCTCTCAGAACCCGATTTTTAAAAAGCTCTTTTGAAACAAATGGGGGCCTTCTGACCAAACTATGACCTTGGGCAAGTGTCATCACATCCCTGAGTTAAAGTTTCCTTTTCTGTTAAAGGGTAGGATTGATCCAAATTGTTTCTGTAATTCCTTTAGCTCTGATATTCTATGACTTTTATGGTTCTATGTCATATGCCTTAGGACATGCTCTATTACCATTCTATCAAACACAGGCTATTCTGTGGACATCAAACTTTGAACTACCTTGGACAAATCACAATAACTACCATTATTTAAGTGGAACAAGTATCGATTAAATGCATTTAGTAGAAACAGAAATAGATTTTGAATTCAAGACTTTTTGAGACTATGGCCAGAATTTTTCTACCTCATCATGTAATTCTGAACAGAAGAATAATTCAGGCGATATAAATTCGGAATTTAAAATACAGTTGCTTGGAGGCAATTATCAGAGGAAAAAATTCAAATAGATTAATTTGCTGGTACTTGGGGCCACTTTGCTGATGTAAATAGAAATGTCATTTTAGTTTAATTCAACAAACATTCATTAAGGGACTACAGAGCTGCTGTATAGTGATTAGGGAACTTGTCTGGTGTTCTTGAAGACTTGCATTCAGGTCAAACCTCTGTTATCCATATAGGTTGCAACCCAGTATTAGTCACTTAAAATTAATTTCCTGACGCATCATTGGTAGAAAAACATGCCTCATGTATCACCCTCTATACTAACTAAATCATAGGTCCTTTTAATTAATAAAAATTGTAGCCATAGGGAGACAACGAAAAACAGATACGCGCGCGCACACACACACACACACACACACACACACACACAAAACCCAACAAACCAAACAACAATCTTTGCCTCAAGGAACTTACATTATCCTTACATTATCCTCTGAAAAATAGTCAATAAGATAAGAGGGAGCCAAGTTGGAGAGGGCTTTAAGTTGTAGGCCTTTTTGTTCTGAAGTTACCTATCGATAGGCCCTGAGAATCCTGAGGACAAAATGTAAGAAATGAGAGAATGTGGAAAGGAATAGCTTTACCATTCTTGGTCAGGCAGCCTCCAGACAAAGGGCAACAGAAGGGAATCTTGGTCTTGGCAGGTGTATGCTCAGTAAAGAAAGGGGAAGTTTAGAATGTAGCATATGGGTTCTTTTTTTTAAACAAATGCTTTATTAACTTCTGTTTTACATCATTCATTTCTGCCAGATTTTGAGTTACAATCATTTTCCCCCCGTTATTCCCCTACCCAACCTCCCAGAATAGCAGTCCCACAAGATATTGCTTCCTCCAATCTGCTCTCTCCCATACATTCTCCCATACCCCCATCGACTTTTCCATTAGAGGAAGGTGAGTCTTTGTGTCCCAATGCCTGCACATCTTATCTCCCTATTACAAGCAAAAGCGTATTAATAATAGTATTTATATATATTTGAAACATTTAATGTTAAGACCTCGAATTTCAGATCCATTTCCTTCCTCCCTTGTCATCCATTCCCTCTGGGGAGATAAGTAATTCAGTATATGTTGTACATGTCTAGCTATGCAAAACATTATCATAGTAGATATATTGTACAAGGCTGCTTATAATTCCCTCCCACTCATCCCACCCCCCACCTGGTCCATTCCCTACATGATCCTGTCCCTCTTCTATAGTGGGTACTTCCAACCTGCCCTCCCCCCAAGGATGCCCTCCCATCCATCATCCCTCCTCTCATCCCACTTCACCTTATCCTGCTGTAGGTTGAGATATCCCATTTAGTATGTATGTCATTTTCTCCCTGAACCAAATTCAATGAGAATGTGGTTTTGCCTTTTTTGCCTTCCTATTCTCCCCCTGCCTTGAAACCACTTCCCCTTGCTTCTTCAAAATGAGATAGTTTACCCTACCCTGTCTCTCCCTATATCCTCTTGCCACTTTCCTCTCTCACCTCATAATTTCACCACTTGAGTATCCTCTCTTCCCAACAAATTCAACTTATGCCCTCTATCCATATATAACTGCAACCATATACACACACATTCACATATGTATTCATATGACCACACACCCTTGTTCCATTATTCTCATACTGAGAAAGGTTTCCTTAGTTACATTTATTGTTTTTCCACATAGGAATGTAAATAGTTCAACTTTGTTAAGTTCCTTTTGATTTCTTTTCCCTGATTACCTTCTCAGGCATCTCTTGCTTCTTGTGTCTGGATGTCAAATTTTCTATTCAATTCTGGTTTTTCCTCAAGAATGCTTGAAAGTCCTCTATTCCACTGAATGACCATATTTTCCCCTGAAACAAAATACTCAGTTTTGCTGGGCAGGTGACCCTTGGGTTCATTCCCAGCTCTTTTGCCCTCTGGAATATCATATTCCATGCCCTTTGATCCCTCAGTGTAGAAGCTGCCAGGTCCTGTGCTATTCTGATTGTGTTTCCACAATATTGAAATTGTTTCTTCCTGGCTGCTTGTAGTATTTTCTCCTTGATCTGGGGATTCTGGAACCTGGTTATAATATTCCTGGGAGTTTTCTTTTTGGGATCTTTTTCAGGAGGTGATCTGTGGATTCTTTCAGCCTCTATTTTGCCCTCTGGATCTAAAACATCAGGGCAATTTTCCTTGAGAATTTCTTGAAGGGTGATTTCTAGGTTCTTTCTTTGATCATGGCTTTCAGGTAGTCCAATAATTTTAAATTGTCTCTCCTGGATCTATTTTCCAGGTCAGTGGTTTTTCCATGAGATATTTCACATTGCCTTCTAATCTTTCATTTGTTTGGATCTGCTTAACAGCATCTTGATTTCTCATAAAGTCATTAGCTTCCATTTGCTCCAGTCTAACTCTGAAGGAATGAATCTCCTCAGTGAACTTTTGAGATTCTTTTTCCATCTGGCAAATTCGACTTTTTAAGGCATTCTTCTCCTCATTGCCCTTTTAGGCCTCCTTTGCCAGTTGAGTTAGTCTATTTTTTAAGGTGTTGTTTTCCTCAGTCAGGCTGTTGACCCTCATTTCATACTTTTCCTGCATCCTTCTCATTTCTCTTTCCAATTTTTCCTCCACTTCTCTTATTTGATTTTTAAAGTCCTTCTTAAAGGTCCTCTATGGCCTGCACCCCGCTCATATTTTCCCCTGGGGCTTTTGGAGCAGGACTTCTGACCTCACAGTCCTTTTCCTGCTCTATGCCCCCAAAATAGGAGTCTAGGGTTGCATTTTTCTGTTTCCATTGCCTTGGCATGTTGCCACTTAATTACTTGACTTTTGGGCTTGTTGCCACACTATGGCTTTAAGACCAGATAGAGGAATTTTCGTCCTGAACGTGTGGGGGGCAACTTCTGTTTCTGGCAAGCTGTAAACCCACCCATGACTTCCACCCTAGATCACAATCCAGATCCAGGGAGGTTAAAGCAAGAGCGATTACCCCCCCCCCCCCGCCCAAGACTGATTGCTGGATCTCCCTACAATTAATTTGCAGGCCAGGAGCTGGAGCTGCCTCTGAAAACTACAAAATGGTGTGTTTCCTCAGATGCTTCTAGCCCCCAGGGGAGGAAGCCGACACATTCCCCAAATACTGGTCCCAAAGTCCATAGGACACTAACCCCTTACTTTGTCCTAGGCATGTCTATGTTGATAATTCTGGAGAGAAAAAGCCCCAACCTGCAGATTTGCCAACAACGAATCTCAGTCATCTTGCCTTCATCTCACGAATGGACGGGAAGGGTCATTGGAGCCAGGTAGGAGAGTCAGGCCCCCAGTGGAGACAGAGGCTTCTCCAGCTGCATTCTGCCCACAGCCTGGAAGTTTATAAACTGCCTGCCTGTATGATACAGGCTGGAATGGCAAGGTGAATTCTAGCTGCTCTGATACTCCCCCAAGAAGTAGAAAACCCAGATAAGTCTCCAACCCGGATGGAAATACCAAGTTAATGGAAACAGCCTCAGGCTTGAGAGTCTCCAAGAAGGGGTATAACTGAGACAGCCAGGAGTCTGAAGAGGAGAAAGGGTGCGGTCCCAACAAGCCCCACCTCACCTCACCAACAAAAGCCTATTTATAGCCCAGGGGTATAGAAGAAGAAATCTGAAGTGGTCAGATGCACCCCCACTTACACATCTACATTCCCCGGAATCTTCCCTGACTTAGCCATAAACTAGCCACCCAGAGGTATTCAAAGTCAAGGATCAGGCCCTAAACTCATAGCCTGAGAAACTAAGAAACAGGAAATCACAATGGGAAGGAAGGAAGCTGAGAAGGAGAAGGTGAAGGCAAGAAAGTCTATTCGAGCCTACTATTTAGGGCAAGAACAACAAAATACACAGAACAATATAGATTCTCTACCCACACCTGAGACCACAGAAGAGAACATGAACTGGTCTCAAGCCAAAATAGCATTTCTGGACGAGCTTAAGAAAAATTTTAAAGACCAAATCAGGGAAGCAGTGACCAACTTGGAAAAAAGTCCCAAAAGTAAATTTAGTGAATTAATTAGAGAAAATAACTCCCTAAAAAAGGACTTTCAGAAATTAGCTGAAGACCACAATTCGCTAAAAATTAGATACAATCAAACTGAAATTCAGAACTCTATGATGCAGCAGGAGTCAATCAAACAAAAGAAGATGATTGAAAATTTGGAAGAAAATGTAAAATATCTCACTGGAAAAAATAACTGACCTAGAGAACAGATCCAGGAGAGACAACTTAAGAATTATTAGTCTACCAGAAAGGCATGATGAAAAAATGAGCCTAGACAACATCCTCCAAGAGATTGTCAAAGAAAACTGTCCAGAGATCCTGGAGTCAGAAGATAAAATAGTTATTGATAGAATTCACTGGACTCCTCCTGAAAGAGATCTCAAATGGAAAACTCCAAGAAATATAGTAGCCAAATTCCAGAATTACAAGATTAAAGAAAAAATTCTACAAGCAGCCAGAAAGAAACAACAAAAATATTGAGGAACTACAGTTAGGATCACACAGGACCTAGCAGCTTCTACATTAAAAGAGTGGAGGGACTGGAATTTGATGTTTTATAGGGCAAGAGGGCTAGGACTACAACCAAGGATTAACTACCTGGCAAAACTGAGCATAATCTTTCAGGCAAGGAGATGGTTCTTTAATGAAATAAGGGGCTTCCAGTCTTTCATGATGAAAAATCCAGAGCTCAATGGAAAATTTGATCTCCAATTACAACACTCAAGAAAGACATAAGAAGTTAAACAAGGGAAACACAGACTCACACATGCATAAGTCCACACACACACACACACACACACACACACACACACACACACACATGCTCATTACTTGGGATGCAACAAGAGCAAAATGTTCACATCCCTATATGTGGAGCTGATAACTGTCAATATTAGAAATCTTTATGATTATCATGACTTTCAAAATGGTTATACTTAGATAGAGGGTGTGGGTATGAATGCACTAACCTGAAGACTTAAAAAAAAACAATTAAGGGGATCAAAGGGACTGTAATGGGAAAAAGGAAAGGATGAGATAGGAAAAAGGTAAAATATGCCTTCTAAAGAGGGATCAAAACACACTATAGAAGAGGGGAAAGAAAGAGGGAGAGGAAAATCATTTAAACACTATTCTCACTGGTTCTGGTTCAAAGAGGGAACAACTCAATCAGTGAAGTTTAAGATTCCAATGTGAATAGACCCATAAATTCATTAAAAGAGGAAAAGGAGGGAGGGAGAGGAGCATTGTTTGAAATTTACTCTCATTGGTTTGGAATCAAACGGGGAGTAATTTACTCTAATAAGCATAAAAATTTATTGTGTCCTTTAGAAAGTGGAAGGGTAAGGGTTGGGGTGAAAAGGAGAAGAATAAAGGGGGGATTAGAAGGGAGGGAAATAGTATTAAGGGGAGATGGTAGGTCATGAAGGGGGGTCACTGGGTGGGAACACTGAGGGAGGGGGAGGTCAAAAGGGAAAACTTCAAGGAGGGGAAAGGAGAAGGAAGAAACAAAAACATAAACAGGGGAAGGGAATAGGATGGAGGGGAAGAGACAGATAGTCATTGTGAATGTGAATGGGATGAACTCTCCCACAAAACAGAGGAGTATAGCAGAATGGATTAAAAACCCATAATCCTACAATATGCTGTCTACAAGAAACACATTTGAAACAAAGGGATACCCACAGGGTAAAGGTAAAAGGTTGGAGTAAAATTTATTGTGCCTCAGCTAAAGTATAAAAAAAGCAGGGGTAGCAATACTTATCTCAGATAAAGCAAAAGCAAAAATAGATCTAATTAAAGAGGGAATAACATATACATCTAGTAGTTTATAAATGTCTTCTTAACTTACAGAAAAACAGGAGGGCAAGAGGATAATACTTTTAGAAGGATATAGTGATTAGAGAGGCAGTGGACATAGAGTGAAGAGAGAGAGAGAAGGATAAGCAGCAAGGAAAACTTGTATGCAGGGAAATAAACAACTAATAATCATAATTTTGAATGTGATTATAATGAACTCACCCACAAAATTGGATAGCAGAATGGATCTAAAATCAAATCCAAAGATATATTATTTATGTTTTTTTTTTTTGTTTTTTGGAGGGCAATTGGTGTTAAGTAAGTTGCCCAAGGCTACACGGCTAGGTTTTTATTTGTGTGTGTGTTAAGTGTCTGAGGCCGGATCTGAACTCAGGACCTTCTGACTCCAGGGCCGACACTCTACTCACTGCACTACCTAGCCGCCCCAAAGATATATTATTTAGAAGAAACACATTTATGAATAAAAGATTCATATAAGAGTAAAAATAAAGGGCTGGAGTAGAATTTATCATGCTTCATTTGATGTGAAAAAAAGCAAGTGTAGTAATCATGATGTCACACAAAGTTAAAGCCAAAGTAGATTTAATTAAAAAATATTAGCAAGTGAGAAGACTGATTCTGTGTCATTTTCTCATTGATACTATCTATAAGTAATTGATTTTGTTTTGCAATTTATTTTGTCCTGTAATTGTTTAAGTTGGATCTCTGTCCCTAAATTCAGAATTCAGCTAGTCTATAATGGTTTAGTTTTAAAACTATAGCTTTCTTGCTAATCACTGGTTTATTCTTGCCTCAAGAAATTTAACAAATCTTGGGGATGTGTGTGAATGCAAGGGAGTTGGGCCTGGTATCTGTACAGCACCAAGTTATCCTTCAAGGATGTCTGGTTTGCTATCCAAAAATGTGAGCCACTGTTTTGTATCTGCATTCAAATATTGATCACATTGGCTTATAAGAACAAAGAGGAATTTTTGTGGCAAGCCCCTATTGCCAATGTCAAGTTAATGATGTTATATACTATGCTTAAAAATTGTAATTAATCATGTTATCCTCCACCATATGATGTCACCTATCCTGTTCTGTCCTTTGTGCTGTATTCCCCAAAATTTTTAAAAGAAAAACAATCCTTTTGCTTTGGGTCTTTAGCATAAAAGGATGCAATACACTGACCTGTTTATTGACAGGTGTCGTGACCCTGCTAAAATATGCTGTCTTGCTCAGAGATTTGTATCAGTTTGTCCTTTTGTTAAATTTTATTTGTGATACAGGTAAACTACATTATGTGAAAGGTACTGTAGACAATGAAGTAATATAAGTACTAACAATCTGTGCACTAAAAGCTATAGTATCTGAAGTTTTAAAGAAAAAATTAAATGAGAGGTAGAAATAAATAGCAAAGCTATAATAGTGGGAGACTTCAAGCTTCCCCTCTCAAAATTAGATAAATCTAGCAAAAAATAGGAAAGAAATCAAAGAGATGAACAGATTCTTGAATAAATTACATATCATAGACATCTAGAAAGAACTGAATGGTAATAAGAAGGGATATATACATTTTTTTCTCAGATGTATATGGCACTTTTTCAAAAATTGACCACATATTAGACATAAACACTTCATAGTTAAATGAAAAAATATTAAATTCATCCTTTTGAAATAATACTAAAGGGCCATAAGATACAGGCTAAAAATTGGTTGGAGACTAAGTAACCTAATCTTAAAGAGTGAGTGGATATAGTGCCAATGCAATATTTACAGTGCCATGATGACAATAAAGACTGTGATTATAAATATTGCAGGACATTCAATCACAAAATATACCAAACTCTCCAGATAGAGGACAGAATTGAAGCATTTATTTAGATACCAGAAAACCCAATCCCCAAACCAGTATTCCATCATAGTACCAAAGATATTCAGAAGCCATGCTGAGTGCCACAGTATCCTTCAGCCTTCCCACAAACTAATACAAGATCAGTATTTACTCACAAATCTCTCTATCTCCTTGCCTGAGCGTCCCCTCTCCCCTACTGTCTGGTAGCTGTGAAAAGGATTCTGTGCCCTCTGCTTCCCTTCAGCAAACTCCTCCCACCACAGTCTCCACATGTCCACATTCAGCCTATTAGGGGGCAGAGATTATGTTCACAACAGGGAAGCTTCCTATGGGTTCTGCTCCACCCTTTAGCAAATTCACTCCATCCCAGGCTCCATGTGATTACATTCAGCCTATTAGGTAGCAGAGTTTCTAAGCAGGGGAGGTCTTTAAACCCGCCCCACATAGGTTTATTAAGGAGTATGGAAGATCTTCAAATTCCCTTTCTCATTACAGTGGGTTAAAGAGCAAGTCATAGAAACAATAAATACTTTTATTAAAGAGATTTATAAAAATAAGACATGATGAAATTAATGGGATGCAGAAAAAGCAATAATCAGGGAAAATTTCATGCCTCTAAATACACCATAATAAAGAGGAAATCAATGAATTGGGCATGCAGCTATATAAAGCAACAAAACAATAAATTGATAATCCAAAATTATACAACAAATTAGAAATCCTAAAAAAATTAAGTTGAGATTAATAAAATTGGATATAAGAAAAATGAAATAATAAATAAAATTACAAGATCGTTTTATGAAATGAAATAATAGAACAGAAAAACCATTGGTTAATATAATTTTAAAATAGAAGAAAACCCAATCACAACTACAAAAAAGTGAAAAAACTTAATACACCACTAAGGGACATGAAATGAAACCAATTATTAGGAGTTATTTTGCTCAATTATATGCCAATATATTTAATAATTTAAAAGTAATAGAAGAACATTTACAAAAATATGAAATACTCAAATTAACAGAAGAAGAAATAGACTAATTAAACCTATTTAAGGGGGGGGAAATAAATTGAGCATGCAATAAATGTGCTTTCTAAGAAAAAAGCATCAGGACCAGATGGATTTAAAAGTGTATTCTACTAAATATTTAAACATCCATTAATTCCAATATTACGTAAATTATTTAGAATTATAGGGAAAGGGGCGGCTAGGTGGCACAGTGAGTAGAGCGCCAGCCCTGGAGTCAGAAGGACCTGAGTTCGGATCCGGCCGGCCTCAGACAATTAACACACATAAAACAAACAAACAAACAAACAAAAACCTAGCTGTGTGACCTTGGGCAAGTTACTTAACCCCAATTGCCCTCAAAAAACAAACAAACAAACAAACAAACAAAAGAATTATAGGTAAAGAAGGAGTCCTATCAAATTCCTTTTATGAAACAAAATTGGTGTTGATATCTAAATCAACAAAAGTAAAAACAATGAAAGAATATTGTATGCTGGAGGGGCAGAGCTAAGACGGCAGGACATGCTTGAGATGTTCTCCAAACTCCTCCAAATACCTGTAAAAAGTGACTGACTCTAAAGAAATTCTAAAGTTCCAGAATGCACAAAATAACCAAATGAAACAAATCTCTAGCCCAAGACAATCTGGAAGGTGGATGGGAAGAGTATATCACCCTGGGCTGTGAGTGGAGCATAATCCGGCATGGGCTGCGGCCTGTGCAGATGGGACAAGAGCAGGCCTCAGGTGACTGAATCATTGCAACTGTTGTGGGTTCCAGGCTCCTCAACCCACAAACACCTAAGGCCACAAAGAAGGTCAGTGGAAAAATTCTGTGGGACCTGGGTAAAAGAGGAATATGGTCCAGCTGCGGTCTGTCTATAGCCCCGGGGTTGTAGAAGTAGTGGCATCAACAGCAGCTGCTGCTTCCTGAACTCTAGACACACATACTGTGATGGATGGAGGGGCTAAAAAAATAACCCTGAAGCCTGGGACAGTACACCCACACCCACACCCACTCCCACTGGAAGCAGAGTCCTATCCTTACAAAGAGCTAGAAAGTCAAGTATTTCGCAAGGAAGATGATCAAACAGCATAAAAAATAGACCATAGAATCTTACATTGGTTGAAAAGATTATCAAAACATACTGCCAGAAGAAGAAAACAAGGTCAAAGCTCCTACATTAAAAACCTCCAAGAAAAATAAGAATTGGTCATAGGCAATGGGAGAGTTCAAAAAGGATTTTGAAAATCAAGTAAGAGAAGTACAACAAAAATTGGGAAGAGAAATGAGAGTGATGCAAGAAAATCATGAAAAATGACTCAAAAATAAAGAAAAAAAATAACACCTTAAAAGAGCCTAAGGTAAAAGGCAATAGAGATCCAAAAAGTGAATGAGGAGAAGAATGTCTTAAAAAGCATAATGGGCATAATGGAAAAGGCTTTCCAAAAGATCACTGAAGAAAATAATACCTTCAAAATTAGAATGGAGCAAATGGAAGTTAATGACTCTATGAGAAATGAAAAAAAATTATTAAACAGAACTAAAAGAATGAAAAAATAGAATACAGTGTGAAATATCTCATTGGATAAACCACTGACATGGAAAATAGATCTAGGAGAGATAATTTAAAAATTATTGGGTTACCTAAAAACTATGCTCAAAATAAGAGCCTAGACATCATATTTCAAGAAATTATCAAGGAAAACTGCCCTAATATTCTAGAACTAGAGGGAAAAATAGAAATTGAAAGAATTCACTTATCACCTCTTTTTTTTTTTTTGCTTTTTGGAGGTCAATTGGGGTTAAGTAACTTGCCCAAGGTCACACGGCTAGGTTTTTTTTTTGTGTGTGTGTGTGCATTAAGTGTCTGAGGCTGGATCCGAACTCAGGTCCTTCTGACTCCAGGGCCGATGCTCTACTCACTACGCCACCTAGCCACCCCCACTTATAACCTCTTGAAATAGATCTCAAAAGCAATACTCTTAGGACTTTTGTAGCCAAATTCCAGAGTTCCCAGGTCATGGAGAAAATACTGCAAGCAGCCAGAAAGAAACAATTTGAGTATTGTGAAAATAAAATCAGGATAACAGAAGAACTAGCAGCTTCTACATTAAGGAATTTTGAGGGCTTGGAATATGATATTCAGGAGTTCAGAGGAGATAGGATTAAAACCAAGAATCACCTACCTCCTTTTTCCTCTCCTCTCCTCTCTTCTCTGAGCACTGTGTCTATAATCTGGAAGACACTAGTTCAAATTCTGCCTTACACATTTAACTGGATGTATAACTATGGGTGTCATTTAAATTTCTCTTAACCTTGGTTTTCTTTTTTCTTTTTTCTTTCTTTTTTTAAAGCAATTGGGGTTAAGTAACTTACTCAAGGTTACACGGCCAGTCATTATTTGTGTGTGGGTGCTCATTTTCTGAGGCTGGATATGATCTGCGGTCATCCCAACTCTGAGGCCAGCGCTCTTACCCACTGCACCTCCTAGCTGCCCCTACCCTAGGTTTTCTTATCTGTAAAATTAGTGGTGTGAATTTAATGGTCTCTGAGGTCTGTCTTATCTCTAAATTTGTTGTCCTGTGATTTTTTTTCCCTTCACCTCTTACAGAGAGAAAGAGGATAGTCTTGCCCAATAACTACAGACTCACTCGTATAGCCTGACTACAAATAGCTCTGGGCTGTCGTGTTAACATTAAGGTACTTGTAATTGTGTCCTCCAGGTAGGAAGAAAGCAAAGGCAGCTCTATGGATGACAGAATTCAGAACCATCAGCTCCTTTATTCTCCATCCTGGGCCATGACCTCATTGATGGTATGTACCCTTCATAAAGTAATAACTCACATTTATATAGGCCTTTATGGTTTACAAATCACTTTCCTCACAACAGTCCTGGAAGGTAGGTCAGATGCTTATTACAGCTCCTACAATTTAAAGCTGGGAAAGACCTTAGAGATCACTTGTAGATGAGGACACTCAGTCCTAGATTGTGGCTCAAACTTCCAGACTTGAACTTGAGTTTTTCTACTGAAAAACAGTGCTCGGTCCCCTACACTACTTACTCCCCATGCTGGGGTGACTAGGTAAAGTAATGGGCAGAGCATCTGACCGAGTGATGGGGAGACCTGAGTCAGAATCCTGCCTCAGACACTTACTAGCTGTGTGATCCTGGCCAATGTACTTTGCTTTTCTCTGTCTCCCTCTCTTCATCTGCAAAATAGGAATGAGAATAGCATCTATCTCACAATAATCTCATGAGGATCAAACTTATGTAATTTGTGAACTTTAAAATAGTATGTCAATGCTAGCTATTGTTATTATTGGGGTCATGTAGTAGGAAGCAAAGCAAAATGAAAAGAAACCAGGTTTGGAGCAAGAAGGTCTTGCTCTGCCATTTAACACCTGAAGGACCTGAATAAGTCACTTTCTGGCTTTAGGCCAAGGATTCTTCTTCAGTATAATGAACAGTTGGGATAAAATCAAATGGCCTTTTCCACTTCGGTCCTATGACATGTATTTAAGTAGAAGAGAAGGGAGAAAAGGGAAGCTATGCAATTCCCAAGGTGGTAATCAAGCTGGTAAAACTACACAGATCCTGTCAGCATGAGGCCAAAGATGCTTGGAGTTGAATGGGCACTGCTGTGAGCTAGGGCCTGGGAAGCCGCATGTGACCAGATCCAGAAATGGAGTCGAAACATAGCCAGTAAGAGAATTAGGGCTAGGTATGGGGAAACTAGAGTGATGTGTTAAACCTGAGGACATAAGGCACGAGTTATCTAAGATGAGTCATCCAAAATACAACCCAAGCAGTGAGAAGTCAGGGAGTCTGCAGGGATTGCAGAACCAGTAATGAGCATCACACACTACTTTCATGGAGAATCGATCAATAAATCAATTCAAAAGCATGTATGAAGTATCTATGTCATTATAGGTACTCTTAGGTATTAGAGCTACAAGGACTAAACTTAAAACACTGACTGCCCTTAAGAAGCTTACATTCTACCAAAGGAGACAATATGTATAATTGTATATATACTTATATTCATATGTGTGTGCGTGTGTATGTATAGACACATATACATATGCACACATATACACACGTATAGGACATGAAGCTGTAATCTCATGGGTATAGTGAGTTCTCAGGAGGACCTTTCTCTATAAATATAGGTCACATTTACTTCTTTTTTTTCTTTTATTGTTTGTTTTTTTTTTGTTTGTTTTTTCTTTAAGCAAATGCTTTATTAACTTCTGTTTTACATCATTCATTTCTGCCAGATTTTGAGTTACAATCATCCCCCCCCCTGTTTTTCCCCTACCCACCCTCCCAGAATAACAGTCCCGCAAGATATCGCTTCCTCCAATCTGCTCTCTCCCATACCTTCTCCCATGCCCCCTTCGACTTTTCGATTGGAGGAAGGTGAAACTTTGTGTCCCAATGCCTGCACATCTTATCTCCCAATTACAAGCAAAAGAGTATTAATAATAGTATTTATATATATATATATATATATATATATATATATATATATATATATATATATATATATATATATATTTATATATATTTGAAACATTTAATCTTAAAACCTTGAATTTCAGATCCATTTCCTTCCTCCCTTGTCACCCATTCCCTCTGGGGAGATAAGTAATTCAGTATATGTTGTACATGTCTAGCTATGCAAAACATTATCATAGTAGATATCTTGTACAAGGCTGCTTATAATTCCCTCCCACTCATCCCACCCCCCACCTGGTCCATTCCCTACATGATCCTGTCCCTCTTCTATAGTGGGTACTTCCAACCTCCCCTCCCCCCAAAGATGCCCTCCCATCCATCATCCCTCTTCCCATCCCCCTTCCCCCTATTCTGCTGTAGGTTGAGATATCCCATTTAGAATCTATGTCATTCTCTCCCTGAACCAAATTCAATGAGAATGTGGTTTTGCCTTTTTGCCTTCCTATTCTCCCCCTCCCTTGCGACCACTTCCCCTTGCTTCTTCAACATGAGATAGTTTACCCTACCCTGTCTCTCCCCATATCCTCTTGCCACTTTCCTCTCTCACCTCATATTTTCACCCTTGAGTATCCTCCCTTCCCAACAAATTCAACCTATGCCCTCTATCCATATATAACTGTAACCATATACACACACATTCACATATGTATTCATATGACCACACACCCTTCTTCCATTATTCTCATACTGAGAAAGGTTTCCTTAGTCACAGTTATTGTTTTTCCATATAGGAATGTAAATACTTCAACTTTGATAAGTTCCTTTTGATTTCTTTTCCCTGATTACCTTCTCAGGCATCTCTTGCTTCTTGTGTCTGGATGTCAAATTTTCTATTCTGGGTTTTTCCTCAAGAATGCTTGAAAGTCCTCTATTCCACTGAATGACAATATTTTCCCCTGAAACAAAATACTCAGTTTTGCTGGGTAGGTGACCCTTGGGTTCATTCCCAGCCCTTTTGCCCTCTGGAATATCATATTCCATGCCCTTCAATCCCTCAGTGTAGAAGCTGCCAGGTCCTGTGCTATTCTGATTGTGTTTCCACAATATTGAAATTGTTTCTTCCTGGCTGCTTGGAGTATTTTCTCCTTGATCGGGGGATTCTGGAACCTGGCTATAATATTCATGGGAGTTTTCTTTTTGGGATCTTTTTCAGGAGGTGGTCTGTGGATTCTTTCAACCTCTATTTTGTCCTCTGGGTCTAAAACATCGGGGCAATTTTCCTTGAGAATTTCTTGAAGGGTGATTTCTAGGTTCTTTCTTTGATCATGGCTTCCAGGTAGTCCAATAATTTTTAAATTGTCTCTCCTGGATCTATTTTCCAGGTCAGTGGTTTTTCCCATGAGATATTTCACATTGCCTTCTAATCTTTCATTTGTTTGGATTTGCTTAACAGCATCTTGATTTCTCATAAAGTCATTAGCTTCCATTTGCTCCAGTCTAACTCTGAAGGAATGAATCTCCTCAGTGAACTTTTGAGATTCTTTTTCCATCTGGCAAATTCGACTTTTTAAGGCATTCTTCTCCTCATTGCACTTTTGGGCCTCCTTTGCCATTTGAGTTAGTCTATTTTTTAAGGTGTTGTTTTCCTCAGTCAGGCTGTTGACCCTCATTTCATACTTTTCCTGCATCCTTCTCATTTCTCTTTCCAATTTTTCCTCCACTTCTCTTATTTGATTTTTAAAGTCCTTCTTAAGGTCCTCTATGGCCTGCAACCCACTCATGTTTTCCCCTGGGGCTTTTGGAGCAGGACTTCTGACCTCACAGTCCTTTTCCTGCTCTATGCCCCCAAAATAGGAGTCTAGGGTTGCATTTTTCTGTTTCCTTTGCCTTGGCATGTTGCCACTTAATTACTTGACTTTTGGGCTTGTTGCCACACTATGGCTCTGCTGCCAGACCGGAATTTTCATCCTGAATGTGTGGGGGACAACTTCCATTTCTGGAAGCTGGAAATCCACCCACGACCTCCACCCCAGATCACAATCCAGATCCAGGGAGGTTAAAGCAAGAGCGATTACCACCCAAGACTGATCGCTGGATCTCCCTACAATTAATTTGCAGGCCAAGAGCTGGAGTTGCCTCTGAAAACTACAAAATGGTGTGTCTCCTCAGTGGCTTCTAGCCCCCAGGGGAGGGAGCTGAGGCATTCCCCAAATACTGGTCCCAAAGTCCATAGGGCACTAACCTCTCACTTTGTCCTAGGCATGTCTATGTTTATAATTCTGGAATTGCCACAGCTGCTGGTGTTCTGGGGTTTCTCCAGCTGGCTGCTGGCTGGGCAGCCCTGGGGCTAAAACCTTGGCTCACAGGGACCTCGGCTCAGCATGGCTCGGCTCGGCTCCCACGCTCTGCCGGCTCCCAGAGTGCTGTGCTGGTCCTTCCTGCAGGGCTGCTGGGCTGTCCTCAGTGGGAGGTTAACTTCTCTGTGTAGTTCTGTGGGTGCTGGGGCTCCAGAAGTTGTTCAGAGTCCTCTTTTACGTAGTTTGGAGGGAATCTGGGGGCGGAGTGGCTTGGATGAGCTGTTTCTACTCTGCCATCTTAGCTCAGCCCCCCCAGCTTTATTTCTACAATATACAAAACATGGCCTCTATCACTAGAGGTTAAGTGCTCAGAGTCACATAGCCAGCATGGTTCATAAATAAGACTGGAATCCAGGTCAGCTTGGCCCTAGGGCTAGCTCTTCTTAACAACTATACAGAAAATCCATACACAGCATTGTGGGGGGGAGGGGAGAAAAATCAGCTGGATAAGGCTGAGGGAGGGGACAAGGTCAGAAAAAATTCTTGTGGAAGTTTGTACTTCTACAAAAAATGAAAACGAAAGACAAAATATGAAGTCATTCCTATGCATCATTGAAGGGTTCCCTGCCCCTCCTCTTGGGCTTTTTGGGATTGGAGCCCATCTGGGCCAAACTGAGCCAGGCTCTGCAGGTGGAAATTAGCAATCCTACACACCTGACTGTGAGGGAGCATGCCCAACACTAACCAGAAATCAACAGCAGTTCTTAATTAGTAAATCTTGGCAGTCCCTACAAATGGATGCATGATCGTTGAAAAATTTATCTTGAGAATTTGACAGCAGCTCTCATTCTAGAGCAAGAGTAAAGGAACCAGGAACTATTGCCTTTGGGGCTACATATTCCAGGATCCAGAAAAACTGTTAGAGAAGTAAAGTGACAAGAACTCTGGTTTTGTAGTTCCAGGGACTTGAGTTGGAATCTTGCCTCTCATGTGAACCTGCCCAAAATTTGATCTTTCTGAATCTTATATTCTTTTAACCATAAAATGGGGATAATAATAGAACCTCTCTAAAGGGTTACTGTGAAGATGAAATGAGATAATCTAGGCAAAGCACTTTGCAAACCTTAAAGTTCTATGTTCATGTTAACTGCTACTATTCAAAAACGAAATGGGAGACTTTCCAGTCAACTATAGTGGAAAGAGGGCTGGATTTAGAGAAAAAGGATCTGGATTTGAATTCTGACCCTGCTGGTTACTGTGTCACCTTTCTTCCTGTATCTTAGATTTTTCATTTGTAGAACATATTTAGACTAAAGGACATCTAAAGTCCCTTCCACCATGAAATCTATAATGTTATGAACTGTGGAATTCCTTGAGCTCAAAAAGGAGAGGAGAGCTTTACAATGCTCCCATTTAATCTCCAACACTAGCACCCTCTCCCCACAAACCACCACAACCAGTGCAACTGCATAAACAAAATCTCCAAATTATTTTATTAAGAATGGTTTTTATGCAGCACCGTCCCTGGAATCAGGGGGACTTGAGTTCAAATCTGACCTCAGACACTTAACACAAAAACGCGCCATGTGACCTTGGGCAAATCACTTAACCCCAATTGCCCTCAAAGAAAAAAGAATGACTTTAAGGGTGGATGAATATTGTGTAAATCCATCTCTGAACTTTCTTTTTCCTTCCTTTCCAATAAGGAAGTTGCAATATACTAATGCTTAAATCACTGGACTGGGTCTGAGAGTTACTTAATTGCTCAAGTGGATTAAAGCCACTTAATAGCTGTATGACCTTGGCGTGTCACCTATTTCTGGACTTAAGTTTCTTCCTTTATAAAATTTAACTGCTATTCATGGTGTACTCAAAGCTTCTTCTTCTTTTCTTTTTTAGGATGTCATATTGTAGGGTCAGTTCTTGCTAAGACATTTTGTGAATCTGTGATTCTACCTCTAAAACATTTTGTGAATATATCACCATTGCTGAGCTCCTCTATCTAAAGCTCTATATATCAAGGTCGAGTAGCTTGATAATTTCTTAAGATCTCTGCCTCACTAATGGTTTATCTGGAAAGAAGGGGGAAAGGGAGGAAGGTGGAGGAGGTCCTGTTAGGATATGACCCAAAGCCTGTGTCACTGGAAAGACCATGAATGTTGTTGTTTTGTGTATAAGTTGATGCCATGTGTGTATGTGTGATGGAGGTTTCAAGGAAAACTTTCCAACCCGGAGAAATGATGATCTCAAGTGATAAGGCAGGTGGTGAATTAATTTTGAGAAAAAATAAAACACTGCATTACCAAGTAAATCCTTTGCAATCTATTGGGAATTTAATCTTTTTGTTTTTGTTTAGTGGGTTTTTTTTTTGTTGTTGTTAAATGCAGCCAACTCCCTAACATCACCATATAAGTAACCGAAATTTTGCCTAATTTATATCACTTGTTTGACTACAGGTGTTGCAGAGATTTAATGTATCTTTAAAGTGTCCAAATGCCCATAACAGCAATCCAACAGCTGCAAATAGTTATTTGTCTCCAGCATCAGACTAGATCCTATAACACTGCAGGAGAAACCCACAAACACAAACACACATTTTAAAAGGAAACTGAATTCTTTGTTTCAGATTTTAAGCAACTAAAACATGAAAATACTTTTTTCACATCTTGTAAGGATTTATACCCATGTCAGAGATACCATACTCTTGACAGATGGAAGAGTTTTGCAATTTAGTCAGCAACAATTAATGCAACAATTCATGCCTTCACTAAGGCTACTCCCTAAGTCAAGCACAGTTTGTAGGTACCTGCTCTTTTTTTGTAAGAGCTACAGGGCAGCTAGCTGGTATAATGGCTAGAATGCTGGGCCTAAAGTCAGGAAAACCTGAGTTCAAATTCTGTTTCAGACACTAGTTATGTGACTGTAGGTAAGTCAGTTAAGCCTATTTGCTTCAGTTTTCTTAACTACAAAATGAGGTAGAAAGGGAAATGGCTAACTCCTCCAGTATCTTTGCCAAGAAAACACCAGATGGGGTCAAAGTTAGATAAGACTAAACAGCAATGTTATTCAAGGCTTTTATCAGCATTTTAAAAGGTGAGTAAGAAAGTCCAAGTACATCCTGGCTGGTTTAAACTTGACTAGCAGGTTTTCATCTATTTCTTCATTGCCCTTCTCCTCTTGCCTTGCTTCTTTTAACTATAACATTAATGAATTTTTGAGGTAGTCATTGTATGTGTTTGTAGAAGGATGCAGGAAGGGGGTCATTTTTCAAATGCTGCTAAATTAGTAGATCTAGATTCTAGTTCAGGTTCACCCTTTAAATAGCTATATGACCCTGGGCAAGTCATGTCTCCTTTTGGGGCCTTAGTTTCCTCATCGTAAAAAAAACAAAAAGGAACTAGATGAACATCAAGGTTGTTTCCATTCTAAAGTTCAATGATTCTATTGTTTCTAATTGCTCATAGGTCACTGACAAATTCTTGGTTTTTGTTGATTTTTAATGCCACCATTTTTTCTGTTCTACAAAGTTTAATTTCTGTTTCTCCATGATTGAGTTTTAGAAGGAGTGGATAATTCAGGGAGACCTAATAATCTCACAAAAATAGGCTGCTCTGTACACCAACATAGGAAATCTCATCTCCCAGGAAACTTTTGGGTCTTCTTGTTTCATCATCAAGCACAGAGCTTTGCATAAGATAGGCAATAGGGAAAACAATCCTTGTTGAATTAAATTGACTGGTGTTCATCTTGTAATATAGATTCCCTTTATCTGTATCTCCCCTGTAGTTCTGGAATATATGTCTATTTCCAGGATAAAAGGAACGGGATACTCACCAGTCCATAATAACCAAAAGTTGTGTGTCTTCAAGTGAACAACCAACCCATTTTGTTGAATGACAGGAAATAAATCACATATGATCTTTCATGCCTCATCATCCTATTTATAACAGTTTGCCCTTTATTATGACAGATTTTATGATATTTTGTGATGACCAGCCATGGGGAAAAAAGGTTTAATGCACTGACATCTAATTTTATTATCTCTGGTACCTATTCATTTTTCAGAAGCATTTCTTTGAATTCATGCCAGTTTAAGCTACAGAGCTTTAAAAACTAGATGATGACAGGGTCGGGAATTAATCCAGTAAATCAGAAAGGGATTGGAAAGACAAATCACAAATAGATTTCCATCTTTTAGCATCCCACCCAGCATGTTAATAAGTACCACTCACCAAATAGAAGGCATGTCATTTAGCCTGCTCCCTGTCAAAAATATGTGGGTAAATTTCATTATTGTGAAGACTGATTAATTAATAATGGGAGCAGGCTTTGAGGATCTTAAAAACACCACAGAATGTTAAGCATTCTATTTGCTTCCCTTAAAAGCACCAGGAAGAAAGATTCCATTCCTGGATCTGGAAAACCAAAGAGTAAAGCTAAAATGGTTCACAAGTTTACTGATATGTTTATGACTCCCCTCTGTTAAAGCTCCACTCTGATACCTCATCATGACTTGGAGGTGACCCTGAGTTCCCAAAGGCAGTGTTAATAGAGCTCAAGCTGAAGAGGCTTGAATTCTGGGCTTGATAATTGACTTAACTGTGAGTCTGTCTTCTTCTTATCTGCCTTGCTAAGGAAGGTGATGCTTTTTATCATAGAGATGGCACGGCTAAGGGTGCAGAATTTTGAATCAGAGAGCACAATTCATGGCTCTGCCACTGACAAGTTGTTTGACCTCTAGCAAGCCAATAAATATCTCTGGGTCTCAGTTGCCTCAACTGTAAAATAAGGATTTAGTTGAACTTTAATATTCTTCTAGCCTTAAATTCTATGATTTAGAGGGATGTTGACTTCTATCATCAGAACAATTCACACAGAACAGAACTGAATTGTTGTAGGATCATTATCAGTGTTGGTGGTAGAAGTACCTTCACAGTGATAATCATATTCTTGAAGAACAGATTATTTTTCTTTGTCTACCTCACATTAAAAAAATTAATGGGAGGGGGCTTTTCACAGTAATTCCTATTTCTTAGACTGCATATCTATTTACATATTCAAATTGACCTTTTACATGATCATAGAATGGGAGGTGTACAGCCAAAAAAATCCTAAAGAACATCCAGTCTGACCTCCTGATTTTACCGGTGAGGAATGAGTTCAGAAATATTAAGCACTTTGACTAATATCACCCATGTAAGTGTCAGAGGCAGGAACTCAGGTTCCATATCTCTAAAAGCCATTTTCTTCCTCCTGTACCACACTGCTCTTTGGAATTGATTTGTTTCCTTCCCAAATTTTGATTGTAGTGACAGCTAATCACTGGGTAACAAATTGGGATCACCATTTTGTTCATTTCATTCATTATTGTGGAACTGTTTGGTGTCATTTATTCTTCTGAGGAGCATTGTCACTTGATGCTCTTGAAAGATGTGGAAGTTTCAGACTTTTTAGTTTACAGATTTATCCACAATTCCCTTAGTTTCTTTATCTCCTTCATTCTTCCTTTTCTATTTGGACTCACAGAGCACTGTACCTCTCTTATCCTCTTATTATTTTCCTCTAATTCTGGTTTTCTCTTTTTATATCTGTTCTCCCTTTTAGATTGTAATCTCTGGGAAGACAAGGGCTGTCTTTTATTAAATTTTGTGTCCCATTCCGGGCCTCACGCAATGTTCTGCACATAGGAGACACTTAAAAGCCATTTGTAAAATTAAATTGTGCCTGAGTCTTGAATAATGTGCTGGCTTCAGTTTTCCAGGCTAAACTATTTGGTATCTATGGGACTAATTTCAAAGGACGGCATGTGTGGAGTGGCCTAGGGAACTTTATGTCTTTGAAAACAACAATACCGCTAATAAGTATAGCAGTAATTGTTCTTATCAAGTGTTCAAGTTCAATCAGTATACTTTTATTATTGGTTAACTGGTCCTAAGGCACACTTGTAATGACAGTCTTGTGAAGCAATGCATGTGATTATTCTCTTGTGCATATGCTTTTAACCCCTTTTTACAGATGAGTAAACTGAGGTTTAGCAACTTGTCTAGTTATACATAGTCATTAAGTACTTACACTCTGTATTTTTTATTCCAAGATTACTACTTTTCTTACTAGCTTATTGTCTGGGAGGTAGCATGATGTGAAGGTAAACATAGTGGACTGGAAAACAAAATTTATCAGTCCCTGCCATGGTTCTGTTGCTTGCTTGAAGTGTGATCCTAAGAAAGTAATTGTAGTTCTCTAGGCTTGTTTTCCTCTTCTGTGAAAGCAGGGAGTCAAATACCTTTTGTTCTTAAAATTCTAAGGTTCTCTAAATGGATACCTTTTCCCAAAGTAGAGGGAAAATATGGAAGCATATTGGCATGCCACTGAATTCTAGTTTTCTCTTTATCCTCACATTGAAGAAACAACTTTTATTATTTTATTCCCACATCCCCTATTCTGCAAACAGGAATCTGGAAGTAGTGCCATTACCCCTCTGTGGTCAGTGAGGTCTTTAACTAATACACTACTGATATTGTTAATAGTCTTCAAGGTAGCTTGGACTTGGCTATGTTCCTGTTTAAATAATTTTAACAAATTAATTGGTTTTGTGGGGCCCCTGATACCATTAATTCATGGTCTATAAAACCTCAGACCTAATTGAACTTTTTAATATTGTATCTTTACTACCTGATATAAGTGTCTTTAAATTATATAAATTGCTGCAGTTAATGCCTTGTTAATTATCTACATATATTTATATGAAATCATGACCATTTCTAAGAAAGCAAAGTCACCTAAATATAGATAAAACATGCAAGACTCTCAATTTTGCTATAAGTTTAAAAAATACCAAGATATTAGAAGATAGGAAAAGAAGGATGGATTGTCTAGTTTCAATTAACTTCAATGCAATGACCTGAGAGTCCCAATGGACTATGCTAGCTATGGATTCAGAAGGACCTGAAAATTGTCCTCAGCTATTTGCTGGCTATGTGACCCTGGGTGAGTCAATTAGCCCTTTTTTCCTCAGTTCCTCATCTGTAAAATGAACTGGAGAAGGAAATCATAAACCATTCAAGTATCTTTGCCAAGAAAACTCCACATGGGGACACAAAGAGGAGAATGTGATTGATAGGACTGTATGTGTTAGGTGCTGGGAATAAAAAGGCAAAAGAAGCAGCTGCTACCCTTAAGGAGGTTACATTCTACTGCAGGGAAACATGGATAAGAGTAAGTAAATGTAGCAAATGTACCACATAATTTTAAGGGGGTAGGGAGTATTTTTACAGTTAAGGCAGGAAAGGAGCACAGTTTGCTTATCCTGATTGTTGTACACAACAAAGTAGGGGTCCTCCAAGATAGGGTAGAATAATAAGGACAATTTGCCACTATAATGGCACCTTCCAGTATTGTGATACAGAGGACAGGAGAGATCACTGGTGGGAGCAAAGAAGCAAAGAGTACAAGAATATAATTTCCTTCTTCTGCCTGTTCAGAAGCCATTCTGGTTAAGGTAGTGTAAAGAGAGGGAGAAGATCTGGTGTGGAATCTCTTTTAATTACTACCTGTGTGATCTTGGGCAAGGCACATGAGTCTTTTCCCTGACAGCAGGAAGTCAGGAGGGAAGGAAAATAGATCTAGGAGAGATAATTTAAAATTTATTGGACTACCTGAGAGCCATGATCAAAAAAAGAACCTAGAAATCATCCTTCAAGAACTTCTCAAGGAAAATTGCCCTGATGTTTTAGACCCAGAGGGAGAAATAGAGGTTGAAAGAATCCACAGATTACCTCCTGAAAAGGATCCCAAAAAGAAAACTCCTAGGAATATTATAGCCCAGTTCCAGAATTCCCAGATGAAGGAGAAAATATTGCAAGCAGCCAGGAAGAAACAATTTCAATATTGTGGAAACAGTATCAGAAGAGCGCAGGACCTGGCAGCTTCTCCACTGAGGATTCAAAGGGCTTGGAATATGATATTCCAGAGGGCAAAAGACCTGGGATTAAAACCAAGAATCACCCACCCAGCAAAACTGAGTATCTTGTTTCAGATGAAAATATGGTCATTCAGTGGAATAGAAGACTTTCAAGTATTCTTTAGGAAAAAAAAAACATAGTTGAATAGAACATTTGACATACAGACACAAGAAGCAAGAAATGCTTGAGAAGGTAATCGGGGAAAAGAAATCAAAAGGAACTTATTAAAGTTGAACTATTTACACTCCTACATGGAAAAACAATAACTGTAACTGATGAAACATTTCTCAGTATGAAAATAATTGAAGAAGGGTATATGGGCATATGAATAATATGTGAATGTGTGTATGTATATTTACAGGTATAAATGAATAGAGGGGACAGGTTGAATTTGGTGGGAAGGGATGATTCTTAAGGGGTGAAGTTAAGAGGTGAGAGAGAAATGTGGTGAGAGGAGACAGGGTAGGCTAAACTATCTCATGTAGAAAAGGCAAGGGGAAGTACATGCAGGGGAGGGGAAGAACAGGAAGGCAAAAAGTCAAAACCATATTCTCATTGAATTTGGATCAGAGAGAGAATGACATACATACTAAATGGGATATCTCACACTGCAGGAGAGTAGGGGGGAGGGGAATGAGGGGGGGTGATGGAGGGGAGGGCATGCTGGGGGGAGGGGTTGTTGGAGGCACCCACTTTTGAAGAGGGACAGGATCAAATATGGGAATGGACCAGGTGGGGGGTGAGATGGTTGGGAGGGAAATATAAGCAGTCTTTTACAATATATCTGCTATGGTGATGTTTTGCATAGCTATACATGTACAACATATACCAAACTGCTTAACTTCCCAGAGGGAGTGGGTGACAAGGGAGAAAGGGAATGGATCTGGAATTCGAAGTTTTAAAATTAAATGTTTCAAATATATATATACTATTTTAATACTATTTTGCATGTAATTTCGAGATAAGATGTTCTGTCATTGCAACACAAATATTCACCTTGCCCTAATGGAAAAGTCAAAGGGGGTATGGGAGAAGATATGGGAGAGAGCAGATTGGATGAGGTGATATCCTGAGGGACTGCTTTTCTGTCGTGGTGGGTAGGGGGAAAATGGGGAAAATTGTAACTCAAAATCTGGCCAAAATGAATGATGTAAACCAGAAGTTAATAAAGTATTTGGGAAAAAAAAAGTATGTGGTACGTATTTATTGTTACTAAACGTTAATACTGAACCCTTTTTCTAGCTGTTAATTCTTCCAATTTCTGAAGACATAACATATTGAACATTCAAGAACTTACTTGAAAATTTTTTAAATTTCCTTTTTAAAAAATATTTTTGGTTACATATGAATATACGTATTTATTACATATATGTGAATATATATTAAAATTCATTTCACTATGAAATTATATACATATATGTATGTAAAAAGAGAGAAGAGATTCATATATATGAATGTCACGACCCCATATTCACTCTTCCCCATACAGAATAGGAAAAAAAATATGATTAAAAAAAAAGCAAATCAACTCATTGTTTACGTGTGCAAATGCATGTCTCATTCCATACTTCTGATATACCACTTTTTTTTTAAAAAGGCAGGAAATATGCCTCCCCATCAGACTTTTAAATCATTATTGTTTACTACATTAATCAGAATTGTGAGACCTTTGTATTTTATATTCATTTATATTATTTGTAATACTAATAAAATCTGAAGGTTTTCAAGCTTGTGATTGGCTTTACATTATTGTAATAATCGTATATGTTTATCTATTTCTGCTCACTTTGTTCATAATTTTATATAAATCTTCTCAAGATTCTTTGAGTTCTTTGTAATCAACATTTTTAATGGCATGTCAATAATCCAACATGTTCCTGGAATAATCTGCTAAACCATTTCATATTCATGAGTACATACACTGCTTCTAGTTCTTCAGTACTATAAACAGTACTGACAGAAATAGGTTAAATTAGAACTTTCCCCTCTGTCTTTGAAATCATTTGGATAGACATTCATTTTCCCCAGAATGGTTAGGTTAATTTGTAGCTCTACTAAAATCACATTGCAGTTTCTGTCTTCCCATGGTACCACAAAAATTTATCATTTTATTTTTCTATCTTTGCCAATAGGATGGACTTAAAGTAAAATTTGAGAGTCAATTTAATCGACTTCTATCATATATTTAATGACCTTTAAAATTCTTTCATGTGCTCAATAGTCTATACTTATTTTTTTGAAATCTGTCTGTTCATATCCTTTGATAACTCCTCTTTTGGGCACTGGCCTTTTTTAAAATCTATTTTGACTCAGGTGGTGATTGTGTTTAGTGTAAAAAAATCCTTAATTCATTGCTTCTCTTCTAATTATACTGTATTGATTTTATTCTTTTTTTAAAAAAATATTTATTTTCAGTTTACAACATTCATTCCACAAGTTTTTGATTTCCATATTTACTCTCCCACCCTCCCTTCTGCTCCCCTAAAATAGCTGGCTATTTGATATAGGTTCTATATATACCTTCACATTAAACAAGTGAAGGTGTAAAGGAGAATTATAAGTAATGAAATGAACCATGAGAGAGAAGAAACAAATCAAAGCAAAAAAAGAGAGGAAATAGTTTTCTTCAGTTTGTATTCAGAATCTTTAATTCTTTCTCCATGTTTGGATAAGCTTTTCCATTATGAGATTTTTGGAGTTCTCTTAGAAACTTCCATTGCTGAGAAGAGCCAACTCTATCAAAGTTAATCACAGATACAATATATCTGTCATTGTGTACAAGGCTCTCCTGGTTCTGCTTCCCTAACTCCACATCAGTTCATATAAGCCTTCCCAAGTTATTATGAAGTCTGTCTGCTCCTCATTTCATATAGCACGATAGTATTCCATTGCATTCATATACCACAACTTGTTTAGCCATTCTCCATTTGATGGATATCCCACTGATTTCCAGTTCTTGGACACCACAAAAAGAGCTGCTATAAAGACTTTTGTACATATAGGTCCTTTCCCACTTTTATAATGAATTTGGGATATAATCCTAGAAGTAGTATTACTGGGTCAAAGGGTATATACATTTTTATAGTCCTTTGGGGATAGTTCCAAATTGTTCTCCAGAATGGTTGGATCAGTTCACAACTGCATCAATTATGTACTAGTGTTCCAATTTACCCAAATCTTTGCCATCATTTATAATTTGCCTGTTTTGTCATGTTAACCAATCTGAGAGGCAAGGTGTCGAACCTCAGAGTAGTTTTAATTTACAATTATTTAATCAATATTGATTTAGACCATTTTTTCATATGATTATAAATATCTTTAATTTATTCTTCTGAAAACTGCCTGTTCATATCCTCTGACCATCTATCAGTTGGTGAATGCCTCATATTCTTATTTTACACGGTTCTCTGTATATTTTAGAATTGAGGCCTTTATCAGAGACACTGGTTGCAAAAATTATTTCCTTTGATTTTAATTTAGGGGCTGTTTTTCCATTTTATACATTTGAAAATTTGTCTTATCTTCTACAATCATTATTCTATTATTTTGTTAAATATCCTCTCCCAGGCACATGAACTTAGAATTTCCAAGAAGTTGCAGTTGAATGAACTAAATTCTTTGTGTACTCTATTACTGGAAGAAAAGGTTGAGATATTCAATAAATTCTATATTCAATTGTATATTGGTAAATGTTTAACAACTGGATCTCTGAAAAAAAAATGGTACTTTTAAGTTTTATCTACATTTGTTAACATTTTACTTTTTTGTTTGTTTGTTTTAACAAATGCTTTATTAACTTCTGGTTTACATCATTCATTTCAGCCAAATTTTGAGTTACAATTTTCCCCCCATTTTTCCTCTACCCACCACCCCAGAAAAGCAGTCCCACAAGATATCCCCTCATCCAATCTGCTCTCTCCCATATCTTCTCCCATACCCACTTCGACTTTACCATTAGGGCAAGGTAAATGTCTATGTGCCAATGCCTGCACATCTTATCTCCCAATTACATGCAAATTAGTATTAACAATAGTATTTATATATATTTGAAACCTTTAATTTTAAAACTTCGAATTTCAGATTCATTCACTACCTCCCTTGTCACCCACTCCCTCTGGGAAGATAAGAAATTCAGTATGTGTTGTACATGTATAGCTATGCAAAACATTACCATAGTAGATATATTGTAAAAGACTGCTTATATTTCCCTCCCAACCATCTCACCCCCCACATTGTCCATTCCCATCTTTGATCCTGTCCCTCTTCAAAAGTGGGAACTTCAAACCTCTCCTCACCACCAAATGTCCTCCCCTCCATCATACCCCTTCTTATCCCCCTCCCCCTAATCTCCTACAGGATGAGATATCCCATTTAGTATGTATGTCATTCTCTCTCTGATCCAAATTCAATGAGGATATGGTTTTGCCTTTTTGCCTTCCTGTTCTTCCCCTCCCCTGCACACTCTTCCCCTTTCCTCTTCTACATGAGATAGTTTACCCTACCCTGTCTCTCCCCATCTCCTCCTGTCACTTTCCTCTCTCAC
Organism: Gymnobelideus leadbeateri; assembly: GCA_011680675.1. NCBI lineage: Eukaryota > Metazoa > Chordata > Mammalia > Diprotodontia > Petauridae > Gymnobelideus > Gymnobelideus leadbeateri. The sequence goes on along the minus strand of WOXC01001210.1, from coordinate 137,938 downwards.
CTCTTAACTTCATCCCTTAAGTATCATCCCTTCCCACCAAATTCAACCTGTGCCCTCTATCCATGTATACCTATAAACATACATACACACATTCACATAGGTATTCATATGCCCATATACCCTTCTTCAATTATTTTCATACTGAGAAAGGTTTCATCAGTCACCATTATTGTTTTTCCATGTAGGAATGTAAATAGTTCAACTTTGATAAGATCCTTTTGATTTCTTTTCCCTGATTACCTTCTCAAGCATCTCTTGCTTCTTGTACCTGAATGACAAATTTTCTATTCAACTATTTTTTTTCCAAAAGAATACTTGAATGTCTTTAATTCCACAGAATGACCATATTTTCCAGGTCGCTGGTTTTTCCCATGAGATATTTCACATTGCCTTCTATTCTTTCATTTGTTTGAATCTGTTTAACAGCATCTTGATTTCTCATAAAGTCACTAGCTTCCATTTGCTCCAGTCTAATTCTGAAGGAATGAATCTCCTCAGTGAGCTTTTGAGATTCTTTTTCCATCTGGCAAATTTGGCTTTTTAAGGCATTCTTCTCCTCATTGACTTTTTGAGCCTCTTTTGTCACTTGAGTTAGTCTATTTTTTAAGGTATTATTTTCCTCAGTCAGGCTATTGACTCTCATTTCATACTTTTCCTGCATCCTTCTCATTTCTCTTCCCAATTTTTCCTCCACTTCTCTCATTTGGTTTTTAAAATCCTTCTTCAGGTCCTCTATGGCCTGTAACCTGCTGGTATTTTCATTTGGGGCTTTTGGTGCAGGAGTTCTGACCTCACAGTCCTCCTGTTCCGTGCTTTGATCTCTTTGCCGCCAAAATATGAGTCTAATGTTGAATTTCTCTGTTCAATTTCTTTCCTTCACCTAAGCATGTTGCCACTTAATTACTTGACTTTTGGGCTTATTGCCACAGTAGTACTCTGCCACCAGACAGAGGATCTTCCATCTCAAATGTTGGGGTCTTCACAACTTCTGGAGGTATTAGTTTGGTGGCCTCTGTGAAGGCTCAATATGCTCTGGCAAGCTGGATACCCACCGTAAGACCTCCCCCCAAGACAGCAATCCAGATACAGGGAGGTTAAAGCAAGAGCAATTACCCCTCAAGACTGATGGCTTGATCTCCCTACAGTTCACAGGCCAGCAGCTGAAGCTGCAACTGAAGTTGCAAAATGGCATCTGTGCTGTGTCCCCTCAGCCACTTCTCACCCCCAGGGGAAGAAGCTGAAACGTTCCCCAAATACTGGTCCCAAAGTACATAGGGCACTAACCACTCACTTTGTCCTAGGCATATCTGTGGTGATAATTCTGGAATCGCCACAGCTGCTGGTATTCTGGGTTCCCTCCAGCAAGCTGCTGGCCCAGGCAGCCCTGGTGCTAAAGCCGAGGCTCAAGTGGGCCTGAGTTCGGCTCCGAGAGTGCTGTGCTGTTGGCTCCCAGAGAGCTTCACTGGCCGCTCCCTGCATGGCTGCTGAGCTGTCCTCAGTGGGAGGTTAGCTTCTCTTTGTCGTTCTGTGGGTGCTGGAGCTCCAGAAGTTGTTCAGAGTCCCCTTTTACATGATTTTGAAGTGGTGTGGGGGAAAGCACCTTGGAAGTGCTGTTTCTACTCTGCCATCTTGGCTCCACCCCCAGGTCAACATTTTACTTCCTTAAATCTATATAATCAACACAGCAATTGATCAAGCCTCAATTTGTAGGAATTGTGGGTTACTGAGATATAGATACCTACACTGAAATTATAATAATTGTGTTTTGTGGACCTTTTTAAGTCAACTGGAACACACTGTACACATTTTCCTGACTATACACATTTTCCACTATCTCTTATCAAACCTTGTAAAGTGAAGGAAGAATATGGTAGTAGTAGTGTGGGCTTGAGGAGAGGGCAAAGGATTCAACTTTTCAATATTTATTCAGATCCATCATAGGGAAAAGTGAGCAAGGTGAAGACTGGCCTCCCAGAAGACCCAATTTTATCTTGAAGTCCCTCATACTAGTCATATGCACTTAATAGTGTTCATTCTCAATAGTTTCTTAATCTGATCCTTAACTCCTCCGCTAAGAATTGAGTAATTTCTTTTTACTTTCTTCCTTCCAAGTTTTACTAGATAATAAAGTAAATGGAACTTTATTATTTTGTACACAAAGGAAAACTCAGCTTTCGATCAAGATGATCCTGTTTCATAAGTCCTTGATGGTCCTCCAGGGGAATTCAACGTCAATCCTATCTGGATGATTCTTTTTCTTTAAATGATGGTTTTGTAGAAAAATGACAAATTTTGGAGGAGATATGGGAAAATTGGAACACTAATGCATTGTTGGTGGAATTGTGACCTTATCCAACCATTTTGGAAAACAATTTGGAAGTACGCCCAAAGGGCTCGAAAACTGGGCATAACCTCTGATACAGCAATGCCACTACTAGGTCTGTATCCCAAAGAGATCATAAAAAATTGAAAAGGACCCACATGCAAAAATATTTATAGAAGCTCTTTTTGTGATGGCAAAGAAATGGAAATTGAGGGGAATCCCATCAATTGGGGATTGACTGAACAAGATATGGGATATGAATGTAATGAAATACTATTTTCCATAAGAAATGAGGAGTAGGTGGATTTCAGGGAAAAACAAAATAAAACAAAACATGAAAAGACTTACTAATGCTGAGTGAAATGAGCAGAACAGAAGAAAATTGTACACAGTAATATCAACGTTGTGGATGACCAACTTTGTTAGACTTAGCTCTTCTCAGCAATGTAATAATTTAAGATAATTCCAAAAGACACATGATAACAACTGCTATCCACATCCGGTGGGGAGGTGGGGGTGGTTTATGGAGTCCAAATGAAGATTGAAACATACCATTTTCTCTCTCGTATATTTTTCTTTCTCATGGTGTTCCCCTTTTGTTCTGATTTTTCTTTCATGACATGACTAATGTAGAAATATGATTCAATATTTAATGTTTAATATTATTGTACATGAATATACTATGTTAGATTACATGTCTTCTCAAGGAAGTAGGGTGGAAGGGGAAGGAAAGGGAAAATATGTAACTCAAAATCTTATAAAAGTGAATGTTGAAAAGTAAAAATTAATATTTTTAAAAGAAAGTGATGGTTTTGAATCCAGGAATTCTCTCTATTGATAATAGCAAGCCACTCCCTTAATCTGTGTCCACTAGGAATCTTCCTCAACCTATTATCTTTTTTGGAATTAAATGAGGGAACGATGATGTCAGTCTATATTTCTCCCATATCCAATTCCAAAGAGCTAGAATATCCCTTGGTTTTTATGAACTGTGACATTACTGAGGAAGATTGAGCAGGTGAACTCTTCATAGTTTAATTTACATATTAAATATTTATATACACATTGAAATACATGTTAAGTATGCCCTCCACTAACATCCTTCTCTAGTACCTCATTACAAGGTTATAACTTTAAGAGATCCAGGGCAATGAATCTAGAACACTGACTTTGGGAAGTTCTACTTATCTGGAAAGTCTACTCATGTGAGATGTCAGCTATTTTTTTTTCCAGTGACCAGCCTAGCTATGTTTAGAAGGCTTCATGACCAGGTTTGGCTTTGGCTATATTTTTGACCTCCAGGTATTCTGAAAGATTCTACGAAATTATGGCATGGAGTTGTTAATGATTTAAGTTTGGGGGCAATTAAATCACAGATCTTTTTTAAATATTTAGCATATGTATTTATATGTGGCATCTACACCTATAAAAGTCTAGTCTTGGGAATCTTCTCAGGATTTACCTCAAAGAGGAAGTGTCTCCTTCTTTATATCGACATGGCTATTCCTCAAAGCAATTTTTAAAAAGAGCATGTAGGTTTTAATTGGCTTGGATGGTAGTGAATGTTTGAAAGATTATTGTGAAGGAGTTATTTACCTGTTCAATGGATTTATTTTGCACATATTTTGCATAATCATATAGGAAACATGTCCTCTCTCCCTTGGAAATACCTAAGTTCCTTAAGGGCAGGAACTATTTTATTTTCATCTTTGTCACCCAAGTGCCTATCACAAGGTTTGACATATGGTAGCTACTTAATAAGTTCATATTAATTATTTGATGGTATGACTCTAGAGAAATCTATGTTTAATGTCAGATACAGTTCTCAAATTCAGAAAGAACATTCTAATATGTAAATCTATTTGAAAATGCAATGAGATATTTGGTAAACTAATAAGTTCCACATCCACAGAGGTATTCAAAGAGGTTAGATAATCACTTGTTGGGGATGTGGTGAAGGAAATCCTTCTGTCAGGGAAGGATGATACTTTATACCCCAAAATTCTCTGAAAGCAAGAATAAAAAAATAAAATTTAGAATTGCAAGGGACCTCTAGTTCATTGTATAGATCAAAAAACTGAAGTCCAGGAATGTTAAATGACTTACCCAAGAACACACAGTTTAGTAAATTTCATGGGCAACATTTAAATTCACAAACCAGGACTATGGAAACAGTGCTCTTTCACTTGTGCCACACAGATCTCTCCCTGCCATTTAAGAATAAGAAAAATAAAGGTAACTAGGTGAAAACTGGGGTAAAAAGTTATGCAGTCTCCTAAAGGAACTAATCACCAACCATAAGGAATAGCATACACAAATGTTCTTTTCATTTTTGTCAGCTATGCTACCTGATTTAATCCTACTGAACTGGAAATAAATGAAAATTTTTAACTTTTTTTTTCTTTCAAACATATTGACTAAACCGATCTCCCATTCTATAACTATTTACTAAGTTTTTACTTACATTCAAGGCTTCATATTTATACCCATTAAATTCCATTTTGTTAAATTCATCCTAGAATTTCAATTTGTTGAGAGATTATTTTGCATCCTGATTTTTCTAATATAACATGTTAGCTATCTGTCCCAGTTTCATATCACTGGTAATTCTTATAAACTCACTATCTATGCCTTCATGTGCTTCATTGATAAAAATCTTAAATAGGAAACTGAGACTTGTGCCTGCACCATAACATTCAAGACTTCCTTCTAGTTTGACAGTCTACCATTAGTCAACATTTGAAGAATATCACTATCATCAAAATACTTATGATTTTGTTAATATTTATCCATCTTGTCTGTATTGATATGATGGGAGGCCTTGCCAAAATGTCCTCCTGAAATTTATATTTTTTTAATTCAGAACCTTTATTGGTTGTAGCCCACACCTTCTTTTCTTATTCCTAAGACTGATGATAAAGCCAACCCCAAGGAGGAATAGCACTGGCATAAAGTCGCTGGCTCCATTCAGCCTCCAGGCAGGCTCATATTGTGCCTCTCTTTCTGAAGGCTGGAGTACTCCACTTAGAAGGTGTAGATTTCCCCATGCCTAGGGGTTATTTCTAGCACTACTAGATTTCTCTAAAGTCCATTGCTCATCAGGCCTGGAAATATAACCCTAGCCATCTCCTCCTGCCCATTCTAGATCCACCTGATCTCAACATTGCCAGGACAGAAACCAGTAACAAACCAGAGATGTAGATTGACCATGGGTGTCATCTTTGCAGGGTATGCAGTCACGTGGAACTCATCCCTTCTCTTCATTAAAAAGGACTGCATTGTAGTTACATGGGTGCATGGTGTTTCCTGTACTTGTTTCAGTGCTCTCTGGCTCTTCCATTTCTCCAAAGACCGTTGCCTCAACACCTTCACCAGCACATTACTGTGGAATCTCAGGACCTCCTCCATCCCAGTAATAAAGTACCACTTATTCTTGATTTACTACACAAAGTACTCTCTGAAGATGGCATTGGATGATGAGGAGTCAGTCCTATTTGATTATGCAATCCTTCAATCACTAACCCCATGTTGGACCTGGCCAATAGAAGCCTATATATTACTTTTTTTTTTGCTTTTTGGAGGGCAACTGGGGTTAAGTGACTTGCCCAAGGTTACATGGCTAGTTTTTGTATTACGTGTCTGAGGCCGGAATTGAACTCGGGTCCTCCTGACTTCGGGGCCAGTGCTCTATTCACTGTGCTACCTAGCTGCCCTATATTACTTTTCTCATCAAGAAAATTAAGGGTTCAGAATAAATGTAGTCTAAGGCCTAGATAGCTGATTTTTGATTCTATATCCAAGACCAAAGCTTGCTAGAAAAAATTATTGATGGCACTATGAATAAAGTTGCTAAGTCTAAAGTCAGGAAGATATGAGTTCAAATCTGGTCTCCATGATACTTAACCTTTGTCTGCCTCAATTTCCTCAACTGATGGCAACAATACCTTCTACCTCATGCCATTGCTGTGAGAATCAAATGAAGTAACAATTGTAAAGTGTTTAGCACAGTTCCTGGTATGTAGTAAATGCCATATAGATGCTTATTCTCAATCTCTCAATAGCCATTTCTTCTAGTCTTGACAAATGTTCATCCAGCCATTGCTTGAGGAAAACTTTGAAAAGAAAGGGTGAACTCAATTCACCTCTACCACCAACACCGATAAAATATCTAATGTCTGTGCCCTGCATTATAAAGACGAGAAAGTTTATAGGATCTTATACCTAGAGCTAGAAGCGACTTCTTAGGCCTTCTAGTCCATCTTCTAGTCCATTCTTCCATCTAATGGATGAGGAAGCTGAGATCCAGGGAGGTTAAGTTTCTACGGCTACTAAATTTCAAAAGTCAGAAGATTTGAACCCAGAGTCCTCTGACTCCAGAATCAGTGTGCTTCCTGCTCTACCACAGCGTGGCAAAGCATATTGAGAAATGGCCTCAGAAGCAGGACACAATCTCCAGCTGGAAACAATCTTCCCCTCACTGGATCCCATGGCCCTATGTTTCTGTTTTGCCCTTGACAGATTTTAGTTTGAATTATATTTGTTCTGTTTATGTCTTTTCACCTGTATTAGGTTACATACTCCTTAAGAGCAAGGACTCTGTCATATTTATATTCTGTCTCCTGCAATGCTTAGCATAGTAGAAGGTTTTCAGTGCTTGTAAATGGGAAATTCTTTCATTCTATTTCATAAAATAATAAAATGGTAGAGTTGGGAGGGGCCTGAGAGGACATTTAATTCCCATCTTAAACGGGAGTCCTCTTTGACCAGGACTAGGATCAGACACTAGAATGCCCATGTTGTAAACTGACTTTCCATTTTATAGAAGATTCATAGAGGATACTTTAATTTAATACCTTTAAACACTGACCCAATAAGAGTCTAGTTCTTGGACATATCTAGTTCACAACACTAACTGAGTGATTGATTTAATAGAAGTGTTCACACTAATAAAAGCATCTTTTCAGTTACTTTAGGTGGTGGATGATCACCCCCCCCCTTACACTAAACATTTGGCAATCTTACAATATATTCCATAGCTGTGGAAAAAGGTTCCCCTAGTTGCCCTCCTCTAAATGCTCTACAGAACATCAATGTCATTTTTAAACTACGGATCCTTAAATGAACACAATACTCCATATGTAGCTATACTAGACTGATTACTTCTCAGTTCTTGCAGACACAATATTGATCAGTCAGGGGAAAGGTATAGATAAAATTTACCTCAATTTTAGCAAAATATTTCTTCTGACTAGAACAGAGTGTAAAGGGACTTCTTATTCCTGGAATCTTTGTTTCTCTTAATATAGTCCAAAATCATATCAAAAAATTTTGGCTATTAATCTCATCACACTCAACTGCTTTGAGTTTGCTCTTCTTGAAAACCAAAGATCTTTTTTGAGGTTAACTTTATTTCTTCTCTCTTACATTTGTCAAATTGATTTTCTTTTCAAGTCTACAAGGATTTATTAAGTGTTTATGATATGCCAGGCAATATGCTAAGCACTGGGAATAAAAATACAAGTAGTAAGAAAGATAGTCGGGGCGGCTAGGTGGCGCAGTGAGTAAGAGCGCTGGCCTCGGATTTGGGATGACCCGAGATCGAATCCGGCCTCAGAAAATGAGTACCCACGCATAAATAATGACTAGCCGTGTAACCTTGAGCAAGTTACTTAACCCCAGTTGCTCCAAAAAAAAAAAAAAAAAAGAAAGATAGTCCCTGACCTCAAAACATTCCTCCTCCTCCTCCTTTTCCTTCTTCTCCTCTTCTCTGCTTTCTTCTCCTCCTTCTCTTCCTCCTTCTTCTCCTTTTTTCCTTCTTCCTTTTTTTTTTTTTTGCTTATGCCATTTTTTAAACCATAAGGGGTTTTTATGGTAATTTTTGAGAATCCCAAATTCTATCTTTCCCTCTTTCTTTTACCTCCTTTCTGAGATGGTAAGAAATCTTATATAGGTTATTTATATATATATATATATGTGTGTGTGTGTGTGTGTGTGTGTGTGTGTGTGTGTGTGTGTGTATATACATATATATTATATATATATACAATATATATATACAATATATATATATATCGATATATATACAATATATATAGTATATATATTGTATATATATATACAATATATATTGTATATATATAATATATATAGTATATATATATTATATATATTATATATATATTATATATATATATATATATATATATATATATATATATATACAATCATGTAAAACATTTCCATATTAGTCACTTTGTGGAAGAAAATTACAATTAAAAAAAGGAAAGAAAGTGAAAAATAGTATACTTCAGTCTGTATTCAGATTCCATCAGTTCTTTCTCTGGAGGTGGATAGCATTTTTCATCATGACTCCTTTGGGATTGTCTTGGATCATTGTATTGCTGAGAATAGCTAAGTCATTCACAATTGTTCTTCGTGCAATATTGTTGTTTCTGCCTACAGTGTTCTGGTTCTGCTCACTTCATTTTGATTCAGTTCATGTGAGTCTTTCCAGATTTTTCAGAAATCATCCTGATAGAGTTGCATTCTTTTTTATTTTTTTTTACCCCCTTGACTTTTCCATTAGAGCAAGGTGAATCTCTGTGCCCTAATACCTGCACAACTTATCTCCCAATTATAAGCAAAAGATTATTAATAATAGTATTTATATATATTTGAAACATTTAATCTTAAGACCTCGAATTTCAGATCCATTCCCTTCCTCCCTTGTCACCCATTCCCTCTGGGGAGATAAGTAATTCAGTATATGTTATACATGTCTAGCTATGCAAAACATTATCATACTAGATATATTGTACAAGGCTGCTTATAATTCCCTCCCACTCATCCCACCCCCCCACCTGGTCCATTCCCTACCTGATCCTGTCCCTCTTCTATAGTGGATACTTCCAACCTCCCCTGCCCCCAAGGATGCCCTCCCATCCATCATCCCCCCTCTCATCTCCCTTCCCCCTATTCTGCTGTACGTTGAAATATCCCATTTAGTATGTATGTCATTCTCTCCCTGAACCAAATTCAATGAGAATGTGGTTTTGCCTTTTTACCTTCTTATTCTTCCCCTCCCTTGCAGCCACTTCCCCTTGCTTTTTCTACATGAGATAGTTTACCCTATCCTGTCTTCCCCATCTCCTCTTGCCACTTTCCTCTCTCACCTCACAATTTCACCTGGGCTCGGCTCTCTGAGCGCTGTGCTGCCGGCTCCCAGAGCGCTATGCTGTTCCTTCCTGTAGGGCTGCTGGGCTGTCCTCAGTGGGAGGTTAGCTTCTCTGTGTTGTTCTTTGGGTGCTGGGGCTCCACAAGTTGTTCAGAGTCCCCTTTTACATAGTTTGGAGGTGATCTGGGGGGAGAGAGACTTGGACGTGCTATTTCTACTCCTCCATCTTGGCTCTGGCCTTCCTGAAATTTAAATGCACTGTATCTAATGCATATCCCTCTGTACAAGCCTAGGAATTCTGTCATAAATTATCCTGTGCTTAGTACAGCTTGATTTGTTCGTAATGGTCCCTATTGATTATACTTCTTTTCCTAAGGTCTCATAAAATATACATTTAATGATCTGCTCTAGTGACTATTTTGGTATAAATACAAAAATATGTAGCCCTATTTTTTTGAAAGTTATTTCTAGTCTTCTGGAAAATCTACTATTTTCCAGTCAGTTAAGGATCAGTAACATTACTTCACTGTTCAATACTTCAAAGCATTCAATTTGATCTATGTGGATCTTTCCATTTGAAAAGATCACAACCTTCCTCTGGTTTAGGAGGCTTTCTTGAGTTGCTACAGCGAAAACATGTATGTCATCTTTTGAGAAGCCTTCTGTTCATCTGTTTCTTTATTACTAAATATTCCAGTCCCAAGGTGAAATGTGTCATTAGACCATTCTTTTAATTTATCTAGCTTAGTAGGTCATACCAGAGCTTCTACTCTACTGGTATACCCATTAAAACCAGTTGTCACTTCCATCCCATATCAATGCAGCATTAAAGCAAGACACAGTGCAGGATTGCCACATTGATAAACTTAAAGTTAGAAGTTTGCCAAATAATGAAGAAAATCCTCATGACTCTTATCTGGGAAACCAGTATACCCAAGTTATACTGAATTTTGTTAGTTGGATGGACAACACACATGTATTTAAGGCACATGTTTTTGTTTTAACTTCTATATTCTGTGTATAATGATGTGGACTTTGACAAAATTAAATAATTAAATGTGTTATAACATACAATAAACATATTTTAACGTAAAAATATTTTAATATGGAAAATAAAACCCTGTCCTGCAATTTCTTGTTTTTTCACATTTTGACATTGAGGTCATAAGAATTTGACACAACCTTTATTTATTCATCACAAATCATACTTTTATCACATTGGATTTTAAGAATACTTTGTATGAATAGTCCCCTTTTCCAAGTTGAGCCTTGATTATCAATCATAGCTTTTCAATGTAGATCAGATAAAGAGAATTCCCATGCCATTTAAGGTATAGCTCCATAGCTTGGATGAATTCATCAACATTGTTTTTTGTAGCATATGTTGTACAGTGCCAAGTGTTGCAGTTTTCCATCTATATGAGGAATTCTAAAATATTTCTGATTTTAAGTGTTATCAATATATTCAACAGAGTCCAGTATTTTCTCAATGGGAATAATATTTCTAGGCCCACCAGAAAAAAATACCCCAAATTTCTTCTTGAGTCAATCGAAAACATTTATTAATCACTCAATATATTCTAGGCCCTGTTCTAAACACTGAGGATGAAAATAAAGGATCCTGATCTCAAGGTATTTACAATTTAATGGGAGAGAAAACATTCACAGTTTTACATACAAACAAGCTATATGGAAGATAAATTTGAAATGATCAACAGAGAGAAGAAATTAAAATTTCAGGAGATCAGAAAAAAATTCTAGTAGAAAAGAGGAGATTTTAGCTTATACCTGAAAGAAGCCAAGGAATCTAAGAAACAAAGATGAGGAAGAAGATCCAGAGAAAATGCCCACATTTGGGACAGGAGGTGACTTATTAGTTTAATGAAGAGACTCAGATCTTATAGGATCATTAGGATTTCTTCTGAGAGTGTTTTTGGCAGAATCTTGAATAAAAAGTAATTTCATGAATAATAGTTTTCTTTTCTTAATCTTCAGTGCTACAGTCTTTGTACTGTCTTGCCCATGACAGGCTTCTTTTTTCTTAAACAGTTACAAATTCCTTTTTAAATTGTTCTTCCTATTCTTCCAGATTGAAAGAACCTCTGTTTGGGGCAGCTAGATGGTGCAGTGAGTAGAGCACCGGCCCTGGATTCAGAAGGACCTGAGTTCAGATCCAGCCTCAGACACAACACACACAAACAAAAAAACCTGGCTGTGTGACCTTGGTCAAGTTCCTTAACCCCAACTGCCCTCCAAAAAGCAGAAAAAAAAGAACCTCTTTTGAAATGTAAGTGCATCAATACTGATCCCTCTAAAAGTCTTCATTTTTTTTTTACTGAGTATTAATTATCAGCAATACTTTGTCAATTCTAGGCATTTTTTGCTTTTCAATCATATTTTTCTTTGTGCTTTGATACATCTATTTAATCTTATCTTGGGCCTGTATAATCCTTGAAAAGTTTTACTATACTAGACACAACAATTACAACATCATTAAAAATTATTGAAGTTCACTATTGAAGTTCTACAACTTTTATATTTTTAAAAAACCTCAGAGAGGACTCTGGGAAGTTGGTGAAGTGGGCCAGAATATTCAAACTCTCCATATTTCTCACACAAATGAGAACTGGCTTGTGATGCCAGTTTTGCCTTAGGACAAAAAAAATAGAGAAGTAAAAATAAATAAAAATAGAATCAGAACAGTGTCCCAGGATAATCAGAGAAGATATGAGGAAAGATCCTAGTGAAAAATAAACAAATTCAGACCAGGTCCACTTAAATAAGAGGCAAGCCTTGGGGTTAACTGAATTGGGAGGCTGTCTCAGCCCTAGCCACAGGAACTTTTACCCCTGGAACAAGGAGGGTAATTAAACATATGAGCTAGGGAAGATTGAGGAAACCTATACTGACAAGGAACACTATTCCCAGTTGTGCTATGGAGATGCAACCAATGAAAGAGAGAAGCATCACATGCCAGGTTAATTCAGAAATAATAGGCCAGCAATACCACTTCTTGTTGGCACATATAAGATGCTGGAAATCTTGGTTTTAGTTCCAGGCCAGAGGGGAAAACTGAAGAAGTCTCTGAGGCCAGATATACCATCCCCATACCACAAGATTAGAGGTGATTACAAAACAAAGGAACTAAAAATATGAATAGGCAAAAGATAAAGAATCTAACCATAGAGACTTACTATGGCAATATAGAAGACTGGGGTTCATCTTCAGAGCAGGAGACTGAAACAAAGAAACCATCTTCTGCCCAAAGAGAAATGTCAAATGGTTACCTGCCCCAAAAGAATTCATAGAACTTAAAATACTTTAAAAATTAAATGAGAGAGATTGAGGAAGAAACTTTAAAAAAATAAGAACAATCCAAGAAAAAAATGATTATGAAAAGAAAATCAGTCAATTAGAAAAGGAGATACAGAATCTTAAGGAAGAAAATGACCCCTTGAAAATCAGAACTGGGTAAAAGGAAGCTAGTGAAATTGCAAGAGATCTAGAAATTAAAAAAAAACATAAATAATGGGAAAAAAGAATGTGAAACATCTGATTTTTTAAAAAATCCACTGATACTGAGAACAGATCAAGAAGAGAAAAACCTAAGAATAATTTTTTAGATTACCTGAAAACTCTGGTCAAAAAAAGAATTGATACAATAATAAAATAAATAATTAAGAAAATTGCTCTGAAGCATTAAAAGAAAGGATAGTAGAAATAAAAAAAAAAAATCCAGTGATCACAACCTAAGAGAGATACTACAAGGGAAACCCTCAGGAATACTAGAGTCAAACTCCAAAACCCCCAGATCAATGATAAAATATAAACAGCATGGATAAAAAAAAAACAATTTAAATATGGTGGTGGGACAATTAGAATCATACAAGATCTAGAGGTGGCAACAACAACAAAAAAATACTGCAGGTCTTGGAACATTATATATGGAAGTCCAAAAACTCGGGATTCTGGCAAAAATTATCATCAACATCAACAACGACAAAAACAAAAACAACAACAAAATGGACATTTAATGAATTGTCAGACTTTTAGGATTTCATTTAAAAAAGAAAACAACAACAACCTGAAGATTTGACACACAAGAGCAGAGAGAACTAGAAGGTACATACCAAAGATTAATTACAAGGAACTCAAAAAAGACAGACTGTTTACTTTAATTTATGTAAAATGTAAATTGTATGTCTAAGGTTGTTATTAGTAATTGCGTAGTTCAAAAGAAAGATTAGGGTAGACCTGAGTAGGATATGATTTTAAAAAGAAAACCATTTAGGAACAACTAAAAAGAGTAGTTATACAAATGAGGTGTAAGAGGAAGAGCTGACACAGAGGAATTAGTGTAGAAGATCTGATAGCTCTGGGAATCTACTTTTATTGGGAATGGGTTCTAAATGGAATATACATACATGTATAAATCTAGAATATTATAAAAGTCTTCTAAATTCAGAGAGAAATAAAATGCTGAGGGTGAGGATAAGGGAGGGATCTTTATAGAGAAGGGTGAAGGAATAGGTTGAAGGGGGGGAATAGAAGGATATTTAGATTAAGGGGAATTTGAGGTTAAGGGAGGGATCCTGGGAGGGGGAATAGGTTAAGTAATAGATGGGCAAGGTAGTGGGTAGAAGTAAAGCAAAGGGCAAGATGGTAGAGTAGAAACAGCACTTCCATGGAGCTCTCACCCACATCACTTCAAAATTGTGTAAAAGGGTGATTCTGAATGACATCTGGAGCTACAGAACCCACAAAATGAGACAGAGTAGTCAACCTCCTGCTGAGGACAGCCTACCAACCCTGGAGGGAGCAGCCAGCACATTGCTCTGGGAGAGAAGCCCAGGTCTGCATGAGTCAGAAGTTTTAGCCCGAAGGGGGCCGGACCAGTAGCCAGCTGGAGGTACCCCAGAAAACCCGCAGCTGTGGCATTTCCAGAATTATCAACACATAGATGCCTAGGACAAAGTTAGAGGTCAGTGCCCTATGGACCTTGGGACTGGTTGGGAGAGCACATCAGCCTCTTTCTGCTGGGGACGAGAATAACTGAGTAGCCAGCACAGCTTGCACCACATTGCCATGTTGCAGCTTCAACTCCTAGCCTGTGAACTGTAGGGGAATCTCGCAATCAGTCTGGTGGGTAATTGCTCTTGCTTTACCATTCTTGGATTTGGATTGTGGTCTGGGGTGGAGGTCTTGAGGTGTATGACCAGCTTGCCAGAGTGTGTGGAGGCTTCACAGAGGCCAACCAACTAATTCCTCTGGAAGTTGAGAAAATCCCAGCATTTGGGATGGAAGATCCCCTGGCTGGTGGCAGAGTCATACTGTGGCTAAAAGCCTAAAAGTCAAATATTTGAGTGGCAACATGCCTAGGCAAATGAAACAAAATAAACAGAAAAATGAGGCTTTAGACTCATATTTTGGGGGCAAAGAGGATCAAAGCATGGAACAGGAGGAGGACTGTGAGGTCAGACCTCTTGCACTAAAAGCCCCAAATGAAAATATGAGCTGGTTACAAGCGATAGATGACCTTAAGAAGCAGATAAGAGAATTAGGAGAAAAAATTGGGAAGAGAAATGAGAAAGATGAAAGAAAAGTATGAAATGAGAGTCAATAGCATGACTGAGGAAAATAACAACTTAAAACATTAACTAAGTCAAGTGGCAAAAGAGGCTCAAAAAGTCAATGAGGAGAAGAATGCCTTAAAAAGCCAAATTTGCCAGATGGAAAAAGAATCTCAAAAGCTCACTGAGGAGAATCATTCCTTCAGAATTAGACTGGAGCAAATGGAAGCTACTGACTTTATGAGAAATCAAGATGCTATTAAGCAAATCCAAAGAAATGAAAGATTAGAAGGCAATGTGAAATATCTCATGGTAAAAACCACTGACCTGGAAAATAGATCCAGGAAAGAAAATCTAAAAATTATTGGACTACCTGAAAGCCATGCTCAAAGAAAGAACCTAGAAATCATCCTTCAAGAAATTCTCAAGGAAAATTGCTTTGATGTTCTAGAACCAGACGGCAAAATGAGGTTGAAAGAATCCACTGATCACCTCCTGAAAAAGATCCCCAAAAGAAAACTCCTAGATATATTGTACACCACGTTCCAGAATTCACATATCAAAGAGAGAATATTACAAGCAGCCAGGAAGAAACAATTTAATATTGTGGAAACACAATCAGCATAATGAAGGATCTGACAGCTTCTACACTGAGGGATCAAAGGGCATGGCATATGATATTCCAGTGGGCAAAGGAGCTGGGTTTAAAACCAAGAATCACCTACCCAGCAAAACTGAATATCATCTTTTGGGGGAAAATATGGTCATTAAGTGGAATAGAGGACTTTCAAGCATCCTTGAGGAAAAAACCAGAGTTGAATAGAAAATTTGACATTCAGTCCCAAGAAGCAAGAGTTGATTGAGAAGGTAAACAGGGAAAAGAATTCATTATGCACTTATCAAAGTTGAACTATTTACATTCCTACAGGGAAAAGCAATAACTGTAACTGATGGAACTTTTCTTAGTATGAAAATAGGTGAAGAAGGGTATATGGGTATATGAATAATATGTGAATGTGTGCATATTTGTTTTCAGGTATACATAGATAGAGGGCACAGGTTGAATTTAATAGGAAGGGATGATACTTAAAAGGTGAAATTAAGAAATGAGAGAGGAATGTGGAGAGAGGAGATGAGGAGAGACTGAATGGGGCAAACTATCTCATATAGAAGAGGCAAGGGAAAATGGTTACAATGGAGGGGAAGAACAGGAAGGCAAAAAGGTAAAACCTTATTCTCATTGAATTTGGATCAGGGAGGGAATTACATACATAATAAATAGGGTTTCTCACCCTACATGAGAGTAGGGGAGAAAGTGATGAGAGGGGGGACAATGGAAGGGAGGGCAGGCTGGGGGGGGAGTTGGAAGCACCCACTTTTTAAAAGATACAGGACCAAAGTAGGGAGGTGGGATGGGAGGGAGGGAATTATAGTCAGTCTTTTACAATATATCTACTATGGTAATGTTTTGCATAGCTACACATGTACAGTATATACTGAGTTGCTTATCTTACTTTTAAAATCAGTTTTTTGAAAAATATATGAATACTATAATTAATACTATTTTGCATATAATTGGGAGATAAGATGTGAAGGCATTGGGGCATGAGGATCCACCTTGAACTACTAGAAAAGTCAAAGGGTATATGGGAGAAGAGATGGGAGAGAGCAGATCAGATAAGGGGATATCCTGTGGGACTGCTCTTCTGGGGTGGTGGGTAGGGGAAAAATGGGGAAAAATTGTAACTCAAAATCTTATGGAAATGAATGATGTAAATGTTGTTAATTAACAGATGTTAATGAAGCATTTCAAAAAAAAAGAAGTAAAGCAAAGGAACTAGGAGGGATAGGAATAAGATATATGCATAAACATAAAATAAAGAACAGGAGCTTAATTTGTTTGGGGAAAATGAGCAGGGATGGTAATCATAATCCTGGATAAAGTTAAGGCAAAATTAGATTTGATCAAAAGAGAAAAATAGGGAAAGTATTTTATGTGTCAGCCATATTTATCAATATTGTTTTGGACTATTTAGAACAACTACAGAGCATAAGGTAGGAATTTTGCTGTGGTACAGGAAATGATGAGTTCTGGGACATGGAAAAATGTGGAAATATTTGTACTTATATATGTATGTAGACATTATTATATCTTTATAAAACATATAGATATAATAATATATATTACATATATATTTAGAGAGGAGTGTGAAGGAATAGATTGAAGGGGGTAGAAGGATATTTGTATGACATATATATATGTTTTTGTGTATGTATATGTGTATATATGTATGTGTGTATCTATGCTTAATTGTAGCCTTCAGGCAGAGGGGAACAGGGATTAAGAGGGAAAGAGAACAAAGTAAAGAGTGCACATCAGAGAACAGAAGAAAACTTACAAGGAAACAAAGTAAAAATGGAGTACTCTCCTCACAGTGAATAGTATTTATTATGCAGGCTTTCTTGAAATGGAAATTAATTGCTGTATATTTGGATCCTTTCTCATGTTCTGCTGTTCAGAAGGCAATACATTTTTTTTACTTTTTTATTTTGTTTTTAAGTTTAAAATTTTAAAAATTTCAATAAAAAGAACTACTTCAGAAATAGAAATGCAGAAAAGGAAGAAATGAAATAAGCATATATGTGATGAAATCCAGCATTCCACTTTCTGAAAGTGGAGAAACTAGTTCAGGCTAGTTTTATCTTTTCAGGAAGGAACTTTCTGAGGCAGCCCCATGTTAGTGGAGGCATATATGCAAAACCATCGGTGTCACAAAATGAAACCTTGTTAAGACTATTGCTTATTCCAAGTTATTTAATATTACTAAAGCCTTCTCCCTTCCCAGTACAAACTCCAGCATAATCTTTTAAATTGTAGAACATAAGAGTATAGTACAAGGAATTATGTTCTGTAAAGGGTCTCATAGATCAACTAGTCTAATCATTTCTTCTTAGTCATGAATAAACCAAAGTAACAAAACAGGAAGTGACTTTATTAAGGTCAAGAAGTAAGTTAAAAATGTAGTTGTGACTAGACCCTTCATCTCTTAGTCTGGAGTTCAACACAACAACATAGTTTTAGTACTAACCAGGATTAATTTTGTGACTTTGATCAAGTCCCTGCCTCTCTGGGATTCAGATTCTTCACCTATAGAGTAAGAGGACTACATTAGACAATTTATGAAGTTGTTTACAATTCTAACAATCCACGGGTTCTAGACCATTTTAAAAATAAAATACATAATGAAAAACAATAATGAACTAATTCATTTGCTTGTGAAATAATAAGAAGCATGCATTTAAAGTAAATGGCTTCAGATGAACAATTACGCTTTTTGGCACCAAATACTGTTTTGTCATCTTTGTTGGAATACATTTATAAGATTAACTTCAAGTTAATAAAGTAACGTCTAGAAGAATAACCCTAATAATAACTTTTTTTCATAGAGGTAAATTTCATTCTATTGCAGTAGACTTCATCCAACTTCCTGTAGTTGGATACAATAGATAATAGAAGCGAAAGGGCAAATGAATGTGAACAGATCAGTGTAGACCCAAACCAAACACTGGAAAAACAACTCAAACATTTAGAAAAAATAATAGTTATATGGTATTTGGTATGAATGGGATTATAGAGGATGCTACTAGTTAGGTTACTCCTAGAGTTACAGGGGATTTACATTGAGCCATCAATATGTATGCTCAATGATCTTTCATTGGAAATGCTTAGCTGTCTTGCACATATTATGATTTAGATTTGTACTGGACTTAGAAGATTACCTTGTTTAACAAATGGAAAAAAAAAACTTGATTACCAAGAAGTTCTAACTTCTAGCTTTATAGAACTTAGAACTTTTGAAGTCATCTAGTAAAACCCTCCAAGACTTAAGACACTTGGTACCCTTATAGGTGAAGAAATGTAGAAGTAAGATAAAAAGGTGGTAAGGTAGTAGCTCCAGATACAAGATTCAAACTCAGTTTCTCAGACTCCAGATTCAGTGTTCTTTCCATTTTACCATGTTGGAGCCTCATCTTGTACCTGAAATATAGCTATCTCCCTGTTTTTATATGTGGACTGAATCCATAACCATGGTACCAAAATCTACCACTATATAATAAAAACATATCCACCAGAAGCATACACTTAAATGAAACATAACTAGAAAGCAGCATAAATTTTATTTTTATGTTTGCCTTTTTTGACAATCAACTACATAATTTATTTCACATTCTTTAAGATTCTCTTTTCTGTATATGAAAGTTAACTTAGAATGTGTCTATTGATGCAAACCAAGAAACTTTGAAAATAGGAGTAAATAAAAAGTTTTGGTCCTGGAGACCAAAGGGGAATTTAGAAAACCAATAAGGAAGAAATCTTTGATGCAAAATTGAAGTGGTTTGAGGAAGTGTTATATAAGTACCACATTTTTTTCCATCTTGAAAATAATGAAGGTATTTGCCCATGAAGCATGAATTTAGCAGCATCTGTCAATGCTTGCAGAAGGCAATATTGAGTTTTTGATGTTACATTGAGAGATAGCATTTGAGTATTCTCAAAACAGCTGACCTTCAAAACTCTGCTGGAAATCCTTCTAGGTAGTCCCCTCTTGGCCTTAGGTAGAATAGTAGTGAAGACTAGGAACAAAAAAGAAAATTTTATATTATGCTTTTCAGTACAATTCTGATTTCCGGGAGGAAAAATTCAAAACATGATAAATAAAAGGAGAAGGTGCCCTGAAATACAAGCCTTTGCTGAAGAGCTGAGTGTCCCATCTTTCCCATGGGAAGAGGAGACTACTGATTCAACATTAAGAGGATATGACCTTTGAGCCATTTGTTTAATATTAAGCTTAATCTCAACAAGGCATATTCTTACCTGATTTCCCATTAAAATATTGCATTCTTCTGGAAGATCATGAACATGGGAATTGAGATACCTGAATTCTGAATTCAGATCTGTCACTTATTTGTGCTACCTTTGTCAAGTTATTCCCACTCTGCCTCTTTTTTCTCATCTGTAAATGAAAGTTTAGAAGACATACTAGGAGAGCAATAACTATACCTCTCCCAGGATCAAACCACCATGAAAGCATAAAAAATTTTGTTGATCCTCAGAGTTAGCTCTGAAAACATGAGCATGAAAAAACTGAAGCTTGACATGATGCCTTAGCACTTCTAAGTGAGTAGAGTTCAACTTTAGCATAAAGTTCAAAGTCAAGAAGTAGACTAGAAAAATGATCAAACAGCAAGAATGGAATCTGACCCAAAAATGTATTATTATAAGAAAGACCAAGACATAAACTCAGAAGAAGATGACAATGTGAAAACAGTTACAAGCAAAACTTCAAAGAAAAAGGCTAATTGGATCCAAGTGAAAAAATAATAGCTATAAGAGTTAAAGAAAGTGAAAAGTGGTAGAGGAAATTTTGGGAAAAGAGATTAGAGTGATGAAAAAGAAAGTAAAAAAAAACATGAAAAATATTAACAGCTCTTTAAAAAGAAGTGCACAAAAATACAAAACAAAATACTGCTTTAAAAATGAGAATTGTCCTAATTGTAAAGGAAGCACAGAAATTCACTAAAGAAAAGAACTCCTTATAAAAAAGAAAAGACCAACTGGAAAGAGGAGTACAAAAGCTCACTGAAGAAAACTATTCATTAAAAATAAGAATTGGGGTGGGGGGGGGGGGCAGAGCCAAGATGGCAGAGTAGAAACAGCTCATCCAAGCCACTCTGCCCCCAGATTCCCGCCAAACTATGTAAAAGGGGACTCTGAACAACTTCTGGAGACCCAACACCCACAGAACGACAAAGAGAAGCTAACCTCCCACTGAGGACAGCCCAGCAGCCCTGCAGGAAGGTCCAGCACAGCGGTCTGGGAGCCAGCAGCTTGCAACTCGAAGAGCACAGGAAGAGGAGCACAGCGGGGCCCAGGTCTGCATGAGCCAAGGTTTTAGCCCCAGGGCGGCAGGGCCAGCAGCCGGCTGGAGGAACCCCAGAACACCAGCAGCCGTGGCAACTCCAGAATTATCAACATAGACATGCCTAGGACAAAGTAAGAGGTTAGTGTCCTATGGACTTTGGGACCTGTTTTGGGGGGAATGCATCGGCTCCCTCCCTTGAGGGCTAGAAGTCTTGGGTGGGTTTACAGCTTGCTAGAAACTGAAGTTGTCCCCCACACGTTTGGGACGAAAATTAATCTATCTGGCCTTAAAGCCATAGTGTGGCAACAAGCCCAAAAGTCAGGTAATCAAGTGGCAACATGCCAAGGCAAAGGAAACAGAAAAATGCAACCCTAGACTCCTATTTTGGGGGCATAGATCAGGAAAAGGACTGTGAGGTCAGAAGTCCTGCTCCAAAAGCCCCAGGGGAAAACATGAGTGGGGTGCAGGCCATAGAGGACCTTAAGAAGGACTTTAAAAATCAAATAAGAGAAGTGGAGGAAAAATTGGAAAGAGAAATGAGAAGGATGCAGGAAAAGTATGAAATGAGGGTCAACAGCCTGACTGAGGAAAACAACACCTTAAAAAATACACTAACTCAAATGGCAAAGGAGGCCCAAAAGGGCAATGAGGAGAAGAATGCCTTAAAAAGTCAAATTTGCCAGATGGAAAAAGAATCTCAAAAGTTCACTGAGGAGATTCATTCCTTCAGAGTTAGACTGGAGCAAATGGAAGCTAATGACTTTATGAGAAATCAAGATGCTGTTAAGCAGATCCAAACAGATGAAAGATTAGAAGGCAATGTGAAATATCTCATGGCAAAAACCACTGACCTGGAGAATAGATCCAGGAGAGACAATTTAAAAATTATTGGACTACCTGAAAGCCATCATCAAAGAAAGAACCTAGAAATCACCCTTCAAGAAATTCTCAAGGAAAACTGCCCTGATGTTTTAGATCCAGAGGGCAAAATAGAGGTTGAAAGAATCCACAGATCACCTCCTGAAAAAATCCCAAAAAGAAAACTCCCAGGAATATTATAGCCAGGTTCCAGAATCCCCAGATCAAGGAGAAAATACTCCAAGCAGCCAGGAAGAAACAATTTCAATATTGTGGAAACACAATCAGGATAACCCAGGACCTGGCAGCTCCTACACTGAGGGATCGAAGGGCATGGAATATGATATTCCAGAGGGCAAAAGAACTGAGAATGAACCCAAGGGTCACCTACCCAGCAAAACTGAGTATTTTGTTTCACAGGAAAATATGGTCATTCAGTGGAATAGAGGACTTTCAAGCATTTTTGAGGAAAAAACCAGAATTGAATAGAAAATTTGATATCCAGACAGAAGAAGCAAGAGATGCTGGAGAAGGTAATCAGGGAAAAGAAATCAAAAGGAACTTATCAAAGTTGAACTATTTACATTCCTATATGGAAAAACAATAACTGTGAGTGATGATATCTTTCTCACTATGAAAATAATGGAAGAAGGGTGTGTGGTCATATGAATACATATGTGAATGCGTGTGTATATGGATAGAGGGCATAGGTTGAATTTGTTGGGAAGGGAGAATACTCAAGGGATGAAATTATGAGGTGAGAGAGGAAAGTGGCAAGAGGAGATGGGGAAAGACAGGGTACGGTAAACTATCTCATGTAGAAGAAGCAAGGGGTAGTGGTTGCAAGGGAGGGGGAGAATAGGAAGGGAAAAAAAAGGCAAATCTACATTCTCATTGAATTTGGTTCAGGGAGAGAATGACATACATACTAAACGGGATATCTCCACCTGCAGCAGAATAAGGGGAAGGGGGATGAGAGGAGGGATGATTGATGGGAGGGCATCCTTGGGGGGAGTGGAGGTTGGAAGTACCCACTATAGAAGAGGGACAGGATCATGTAGGAAATGGACCAGGTGCGGGGTGGGATGAGTGGGACAGAATTATAAGCAGCCTTGTACAATATATCTACTATGATAATGTTTTGCATTGCTAGACATGTACAACATATACTGAATTACTTATCTCCCAAGAGGGAATGGGTGACAACGGAGGAAGGAAATGGGTCTGAAATTCGAGGTCTTAAGATTAAATGTTTCAAATATATATAAATACTATCAATACTCTTTTGCTTACAATTGGGAGATAAGATATGCAGGCATTGGGACACAAAGATTCACCTTCCTCTAATGGAAAAGTAGACGGGGGTATGGGAGAAGGTATGGGAGAGAGCAGACTGGAGGAAGCGATATCTTGTGGGACTGCTATTCTGGGAGGTTGGGTAGGGGAATAACTCGGTGAAAATGATTGTAACACAAAATCTGGTGGAAATGAATGATGTAAAACAGAAGTTAATAAAGCATTTGTTTAAAAAAAAATAAGAATTGGGTAAGTGCAAGCTGATGATTCTGTGAGATAGCAAAAAATATCCATAAATAAAAACAAAACAAAGTCAAAAGAATGAAAACATAAAAGAAAACTTAAATATCTTACTGGAAAAGCAATTGACTTGAAAAACAGATCCAGGGGGTGGCTAGGTGGCGCAGTGAATAGAGCACTGGCAGCCCTGAAGTTAGGAGGACTTGAGTTGAAATCCGACTTCAGACACTTAAAACAAACAAACAAACAATCAAACAAACAAACAAACAAAAAAAAAAAACTAGCTATGTGATCTTGGGCAAGTCACTTAACCCCAATTGCCCCCCAAAAAGCAAAAAAAAGCAAAATAGATACAGGAGAGACAATATCAGAATCACTGGACTACCTGAAATCCATCATCAAAGTAAAAGCCTAGACATCATATCTTAATAAATTACAAAGGAGAACAAGTGGTAGCAATCACAAACTCAGGCAAAGCAAAAGCAAAAATATACCTAATTAAAGGTACTAATCAGTGAAAATATATTTTGCAGAAAGGGGCCATAGTCAATGAAGTAATATAAAAATACTGTAAATGTCTCACTAACCTCATTTCTCAGATATATTCTTGATTATAGAGCTCAGTCAAACATATAAATATAAGAGCCATTCTCCAATTGATAAATTGTCAAAGGATATAAATAAGCAATTTTCAGAAGAAGAAATCAAAGCTGTATATAGTCATATAAATTGTTCTAATTCATTATTAATTAGAAGAATATAAATTAAAGCAACTCTGCAGTACAACCTGATAGCTATCAGATTGGGTAATATGACAGAAAAGAAAATTGACAAATGTTGGAGGGAATCTGGAAAAATTGAAACTCTAATGTATCATAGGTAGAATTGTGAATTGATCCAACCATTCTGGACAGCAAATTGAAATTATGTCCCAAGTGTTATGAAATAATGCTTATCATTTGACTGAGCAAAATCACTGCTAGGTCTTTATTTCAAAAAGAGTAATAAAGTAAAATATATATGTATAAAAATATTTATAGTAGCTCTTTTTGAAATGGCAAGATGGCAATTGTAAATCAAGAGCATGCTTATTAATTTGGGAATGGCCAAAAAAGTTATGGCATATGATTGTGATAAAGTACTCTTGGGCAATAAGAAATGATGAAAGGATTTATGATTTCAGGAAAACAAACAAAAATACATGAAAATACCTATATAAATGGATTCTGAGTGAAGTAAGAAGAACTGGGAGACCATTGTGCACAATAACAATTTTGTAATGATGATCAACTGTGAAAGACTTGGTTATGGCATATGCCTGGGGAGTGGAGCCAAGATGGAAGAAAAGAAGCCATAGCTTCTCTAAGCTCCTTTGTAAATCCCATCACTAAACCTTAAAAAGTGAATCTAAATGGATTCTGGAGTGACAGAATCCACTGGGAGCAGAGTGTGGCAGAATCCAGCCCAGAAAAGTGCCTAGTGGGTCCAGACAGGGGGAGCATGGAGCACATGGGGTCTGTACAGCTCAGACTTGAGAGCAGACAAGCAAACTACACTAGAGATAGAAGCCCCAACCAGCCAATGTACCAAGGAAGAATCACTGGCATCTCACTGGCATCTCACCAGGGAATGGGAGGAATCATTGGAGCCAGGTAAGAGAGGGCTCAGGGCCCCCAGCAGAGACAGCAGCTACTCTTGGGACGATCAGTCCCTAGCCTGGAAGTTTAGCCTGTTTCTCCAGGTGCTAGAATGGCAAAGTAGACTCTAGCTTCTCCCTCTGATTCCTCCTTCATGAAGTAGAAAATACAAAGATAAATTTCCCACACAGAGAGAAATCCTAAGATAGTGGAAATAGCCTCAGGTTTGGGAGTCATCAAGAAGGGTTGTAACTGAGGCTGCAAGGATTCTGAAGAGAAGAGGGGGAGTGTCTCAAAAAGCCCCACCTCATCTGACCAGCAAAAGCCTTCCCCAGGTGTAGCCCAGGGGTACAGAGGCAGAAATCTGAAGTGGCCAGACCACCCCTTATCCACAAATTACTCTGTGCACATCAGCATACCTCTCTGAGACTCCAGCCTTAGCCTCAAACTAGACAACCAGAGGCTACAGCATTCAAAGTCAACATCCAGGCCCTTAACACACAGCCTGAGAAATTAGGAAATAGGAAATCACAATGGGAAGGAAAGAGGATGAGAAGGACAAGGGGAAGGCAAGAAAAGTGATTCAAGCTTATTATGTAGGTCAAGAACAACCAAATACAGAGGACAACATGGACTCTTTACTCACACTTGAGACCACAGAAGGAAATATGAACCCATCTCAAGCCCAAATAACATTCTTGGAAGAGCTTAAGAAAGATTTCAAAGACCAAATCAGGGAGGCAGTGACCAAATTAGAAAAAAGTTTGACTAAAGAAAATAAATCCTTAAAAAGTAAAATTAGTGAAGTAATTGGAGAAAATTCCTCCCTAAAAAAGGACCGAAGACTATAATGTGCTACAAATTAGAATCAGTCAAATTGAAACTCAGAACATTATGATGCACCAAGAGTCAATCAAACAAAACATGAAGATTGAAAAATGGGATCCCTTCTGGCTCAGTTTACCAATGGGATTCCTTTGAAAAGGAAAGTTTCCCACCTATTCCTGAGTCTAGATATAAGATGGAACAGATACTGCATGGTTGGATATCTGTGACTTTACCTGAATTTAAACAGAGTCAAGGATGTTTTATCCTGTCATATTTGGAATGTCACATGTCCCTGCTTTTTTCCTTCTATAGCAAGTTTCCATGATCAGAGCAAGTAGTAACAGGTATGGATTCTTTTGTGTAAACTCACTGGAAAATCTAATATTTTTCATTTGGAATTGGGACATGTGCAGAAAGTATGCAAATTGCTTAAGATCATTTTCAAAGTTTTCAACTAACTTTCTTCATAAAAGTTTAGTGATCAATTATAAATCTTGAAACTGTTTTAAAAGAAGGGAAAATACTTTCAGAAGAAATTTTCAAATCTCTAGTGTAATTTTAAGAGGCCTATTAAAACTTTCATTTGCAAGATAAATTTATTACTAAACTAATGTAATGAGTTATGAAAACAGAAGAGATCTGGCTATTTTGATCCGAATTTGTAGTTGTTTCATGCTCTAAGCAAAAGTTAACATTTGTAACTGAATGTATGTTAAGGATTCAATTTCTGAATTATCTCTTTCTTCCTGAGTGAATCTGTATTCACAGTATACTGTATACTGTATATATAATCTGTGTACCCAGCGTCCTATGAAACATAGATCTACCCAAATGATTTTGGGTCCCAACTGTTTAAGGGGGAGATGATCAGGTCCTTGGATTCTCAGCTTTGACTTCCTTGAGCAGCCGGCATTTGAAATTTTCTCAGAGCTCAGAACTCAAGGCTGAGAAAGTCCAGACCATTCCCTAACATATGGAAGATTACCACCCATTCTTCCTCTAATCTGGGAAGACCTAAAAGCTGAAATCACTAACTCTTCCCTTATCAAGTTCCTTCAGGGTCTGCAGGCGATTCAGAAAAAAAAAAAAACTCCTTCCCTCAGCTCTCCTGATCTCGATCCTGATCCAGAGTTCTGCCTCAGCTTACCTGTTCCAACCTGGGGATTCTGTGCTGGTAAAAAGAAATTCATGGTCTGGAGCAGAGGTGGAAGGGACCACACATCATGATCCCCACTACACCTACTGCTGTCAAAGTGGACTCTATCCCCACATGACAACATTACACCAGAGTGAAGCCTGCTATCACCTCAGAATGGAAAACAGAAGTCCACGAGCACCCCCTAAAGCTGACTATCCGATCCTCTCCCTGATTCCCCTTTTACCTCCTTGCACGGCCCCCCCAATCCCCATCATTCCCCAGCTCCACTCTACCCTTCCCTCTTTGATTTGTCACTTTGCCCTTCCTGAATGTCAGACACAAATCCACTCACCCTTTCCTTGATATGTAAAACAGGCAGCCCAACCTTCCCTTAATTGATTTGTAAAACAGAGAACTCCACCTTGCTTAATCTGTAAACAGGCAGAACCCCCACCCCTTGCTTACCCTTGATTAATCTGTGGGTGGGAGACCCAGCCTAGGGTTTCCCCTCCAGTGGGAAATTCAAGTGTACACTGACCAATCATTGGAGTTTCAGCCTACATCACTGTAATTTCAGCTTAAGTAACCTAGTTAGGAATCTCCTTTGTTAAAGGCAGTACAGTTATGTTGGTAAAAGAATATATAGTATGTAGAAATATGAAGGAAAGTGATATAGTCTGAGTAATGGCTTATGCTAGCCCATCCTCACCCCATTTCTGGTCAATTTTCTCTTACTTATTTTTGGCTCTTGCCTGCTTAACCTCCTTGCTAGGTTTATCTCTTCTAGGCTCAGTGCTTTCCATCTGCAGATGACTGCTCAGACTGAGTACCAACTGTTGCCCGAAGCTGCTACTCATCACCCCTTGGATCTAGCATTGGCCAGATTCCAGACATTGGCCATGGACCCCACCCCTTGAACGATGGAACCCTGTGAGGCAGGGACAGCTCTACGCCCCTTCCCAGTGAGAAGCAGTTCGGGAAGCTGAGACCATTGCCCCTTGTCCCCAAATGATTTTGGGTGCTATCTGTTTAAGGGGGGAACAATGGGGTCCTTGTGATATATATATGTCTGTAGTATCAGTCTGTAATATCAGTTTGTAAATGGGGTGCTTTGGGATCTATGTCTGTAAAATCAATTTGTAAAAGCAGTCTGTAAGATCACATTTCCACCCCCCCCCCCAGCCTCAAAGCATTGACTCTGCCCCTTCCCCCTCCCAGCACTCTGCCCAGCCAAAACTCATGACCTATTTATCTCTGCTTGAAACAATAAGTTATGTAAATGCTATCTCCCTTAGTTAGAGTGGCCAGCCCCACCAGAAATTCTTCAATACCTTATCTATAGGGTAACTCCTTAGTCAATTATATACCCACACTGTCTCTGATGACCTTGGGGGGAGGCAGACTGGGCACTCTTTAGTGATGTATCAGGCCTAAAACCACACCTCCAGCTAGACCCCCTCTTGAGCTATTTCCCAGTGAATCATGGGCAATACACCTGCGCAGTTGATATTAAAAGTGTATGGTCCTTTGAGCACTGACCACTCCTTAACTCCTCCCTGATCCCACCCTTACTCACCTAGTTAGCATAATTGACACCTTAAAACTATGCCTGTGGCCTCTGCGAGTTGGCAGGTTCCATAAGAATCTAGCCTGCTGTTCTCTACAGCGTAACAATAAACTTTACAATTTCGGCTTCAAAAAAAAAAAAAAAAAAGAAAAATTGGAAGAAAGTGTGAAATATCTCACTGGAAAGACAACTGACCTAGAGAACAGGTCCTGGAGAGATGACTTAAAAATTATTGGTCTACCAGAACGCCATGATGAAAAAAGCTGCCTGGACAACATGCTCCAAGAGATTGTCAAAGAAAACTGTCCTGAGGTCCTGGAATCAGAAGATAAAATAGTTATCAAAAAAATTCACGGACTCCTCTTGAAAGAGATCCCAAAATGAAAACTCCAAGAAATAGAGTAGACAAATTCCAGAATTAATGAGATTAAGGAAAAAATTCTGCAAGCAGCCAAAAAGAAACAATTCAAATATTACTGAACTACAGTTAGGATCACACACGACCTAGAAGCTTCTACATTAGAAGACCAGAGGGATTGGAATTTAAAATTTCATAGGGCAAGAGAGCTAGGACTACAACCAAGGATTAACTACCCAGCAAAATTGAGCATAATCTTTCAGGAAAGGAAATGGTCATTTAATGAAATAAGGGACCTCCAGATTTTCCTGATGAAAAAGCCAGAGCTCAATGGAAAATCTGATCTCCAATTACAAGATTCAAGAAAGACATAAAAATGTCAATAAGGAAAACACAGACTCACACATACATACATGCACACACACATACACACACACACACTCACGCACACATGCAAATAACTTGGGATGCAACAAGAGCAAAATGTTCACATCCCTATATGAGGAGCTTCTAACTGTCGATATTGACATTTATATGATTATCATGACCTTTAAAAGGGTTACTCATAGATAGAGGGTGTGTGTATGAATGAACTAAACTGAAGATAAAAATAGCCCTCGTTAAGGGGATCAAAGGGATTGTAATGGGATAAAAGGAAAGGATGAAACAGAAAAAAAAAAGGTAAAGTATGCCATTTGAAGAGGCATAAAAACACACTGTAGTATAGGGGGAAGAAAGAGGGAGAGGAATATCATTTAAACACTATTCTCACTGGTTCTGGTTCAAAGAGGGATCAACATAATCAGCTAAGTTTAGGGTTTTAATGTGAATGGACACATAAATTCATTAAATAGAGGAAAAGGAGGGAGGGAGAGGAGCACTGTTTGAAATTTACTCTCACTGGTGTGTTGTCAAATGGGGAGCAACTTACTCTGATGAGTATAAAAATTTATTTTGTCCCATAGCCAGTAGGAGAGTAAGGGAGGATAAAAAGGAGGAGAGTAAAAGGGGGATTAGAGGGGAGGGAAATAGTAGTAAGGGGAGAGGGTAGGTGAAGAAGAGGGGGGTCACCACATGGGAACACTGAGGGAGGGGGCAGTCAAAAGGGAAAACTTCAAGGAGGGGAAGGTAGAAGGAAGAAACAAAAACATAAAAAGGGGAGGGAATAGGATGGGGGAGAAGAGACAGTCGTCATTACTGTGAATGTGAATGGGATGAACTCTCCCATAATACTGAGGCAGATAGCAGAATGGATTAAAAACAATAATCCTACAATATGCTGTCTACAAGAAACACATTTGCAATAATGGGATACACACAGGGTAAAGGTAAAAGGCTGGAGTGGAATATATTATGCTTCAGCTAAAGTAAAAAACAAAAAAAGCAGGGGTAGCAATTATCATCTCAGGTAAAGCAAAAGTAAAAATAGATCTAATTAAAAGAGATAGTGAAGGAAACTATATCCTCCTAAAAGGCACCATTGAGAATGAAGCAATATCATTACTTAACATATATGCACCAAGTGGTATAGCATCCAAATCCCTAGAGGAAATGTTAAAGTAATTAGTGTTAGAAATAGGCAGCAAAACTATACTAGTGGGGGACCTTAATCTCCCCCTCTCTGAAATTGATAAATCTAACCTCAAAATAAACAAGAAAGAAGTTAAGGAGGCAAATAGAATTTTAGAGAGACTAGATATGATAGATCTCTGGTGGAAACTGAATGGGGATAGAAAGGAATTTAGTTTCTTCTCAGCAGTGCATGGTACATACTCAAAATCAGACCATGTGCTAGGGCATAAAAACATCACAATTCAGTGCAGAAAGGCAGAAATATTAAATGCATCATTCTCAGATCATGATGAAATAAAAATTATATGCAATAAAGGGCAATGGAAAGATAGACTAAAAACTAATAGGAAATAAAACAATTTAATACCAAAGAATGAGTGGGTCAAACAAGAAATTATAGAAACAATCAGTAATTTCATTCAAGATAATGATAATAATGATACAACATACGAAAATCTGTGGGATGCATTAACAGCAGTTCTTAGGGGAAGTTTTATATCTCTGAGTGTATACATGCATAAATTAGAGAAAAGGGAGGTCAATGAATTGGAACTGCAATTGAAAAAGCTAGAAAAAGAACAAATTGAAAATCCCCAATATAGTACTAAATAAGAAATATTGAAAAACAAAGGAGAGATTAATAAAATTGAAATTAAGAAAACTATTGTATTAATAAATAAATCTAAGGGATGGTTTTATGAAAAAAAAACAATAAAAGTGATAAACCCTTAGTCAATATGATAAAAAAGAAAGAAGAAAACCAAATTATGAGTATCAAAAATGAAAAGGTTGAATCTACCTCAAATGAAGAGGAAACCAAAACAATAACTAGGAATTATTTTTCCAATTGTATGCATATAAATATGACAATCTTAGTGAAATGCATGAATATTTACAAAAATACAGGTTGCCCAGACTAACTGAAGTGGAAGTAAATTACTTAAATTACCCCATCTGAGAAAAAGAAATCTAACAAGCCTTCAGTGAACTCCCTAGTAAAAAATCCCCAGGGCCAGATGGGTTTACTAGTGAATTCTATCAAACATTTAAAGAACAATTGATTGCAATACTCTACAAACTATTTGGGAAAATTAGTGAAGAAGGAATCCTACCAAATTCTTTCTATGACACAAATATGGTACTGATTCCTAAATCAGGAAGAGATAAAACAGAGAAATAAAATTATAGACCACTTTCCCTCATGAATTTAGATCCAAAAATTTTAAATAAAATATTAGCTAAAAGACTACAATAACTTATTACAAGAATAATACACTTTGACCAGGTAGTGTTTATTCAAGGAATGCAAGGATGGTTTAATATTAGGAAAACCATCAGTATAATTGAGCATATCAACAATAAAACTAGCAGAAAACACATGATTATCTCAATAGATGCAGAAAAGGCTGTTGACAAAGTACAAGATCCATTCCTATTAAAAACACCAGAAAGTATATGAATAAATGGAGCCTTCCTTAAAGTAGTAGATAGCATCTATTTAAAACCATACACAAGTATTATATGCAATGGGGATAAACAAGAAGCATTTTCAATAAGATCAGGAGCGAAACAAGGGTGTCCACTATCAGTCCTCTTATTCAATCCAGTACTAGAAACGTTAGCAGTAGCAATTAGAGAAGAAAAAGAAATAAAATGAATCAAATTAGTCAAAGAAGATACCAAGATATCACTCTTTGGAGATGATATGATGATATACTTAGAGAATCCTAGAGAGTCAAGTAAAAAACTACTTGAGACAATAAATAAATCTGGCAAAGTCGCAGGATATAAAATAAACTCACATAAATCCTCAGCATTGCTGTATATCTCTAATGAAATTCAACAGCAAGATATAGAAAGATAAATCCCATTTAAAGTCACCTTAGACATAAAATATTTGGGAATCTACCTACCAAAACAAAACCAGGACCCATATGATCACAACTACAAAACACTTCTCATACAAATAAAGTCAGATCTAACTAATTGGAAAAATATCAATTGCTCGTGGCTGCGTCAAGCTAATATAATAAAAATGAATATTTTACCTGAACTAAATTACATATTTAGTGCCATACCAATAAATTTATCAAAAAACTACTTTATAGAGTTAGACAAAATAGTAACAAAATTCATTTGGAAGAACAAACAGGGGGCGGCTAAGTGGCGCAGTGAGTAAGAGCGCCGGCCTCGGAGTTGGGATGACCCGAGATCGAATCCGGCCTCAGAAAATGAGCACCCACACATAAATAATGACTAGCTGTGTAACCTTGAGCAAGTAACTTAACCCCAATTGCTTTAGAAAAAAAAAAGAACAAACAATCTAGAATATCAAGGAAATTAATGAAAAGAAATGCTAGGGAAGGTGGATTTTAGTCTGTATTATACAGCAGCAGTCATCAAAATTGCTTGGTACTGGCTGAGGAATAGAGTAGTGGATCATTGGAATAGATTGGATATATGAGATCCAACAGTTAATGAGTATAGTAATCTATTGTTTCATAAACATGACTCCAGTTTTTGGGATAAGAATGCACTATTTGACAAAATCTGCTGGGAAAACTGGAATATAGTATGGCAGAAACTGGGCATAGACCATTATCTAACACCATATACCAAAATCAAGTTTCAATGCATGCATGATCTAGGTATAAAGGATGATACTGTAAGCAATCTGGGAAAACAAGGGATAGTTTACCTGTCGGGTTTGTGGATAGGGAAATACTTTAGGACCAAACAAGAATCGAGAGCATTTTAAAATGCAAATTGAATAATTTTGATTACATTAAATTGAAAAGCTTTTGTACAAACAAAGCCAATGTAACCAAGATCAAGAGGGAAATGGGAAATACATACAATGTTCACCTGGTTCTATTAACTATAGCTTGCATCAGTTGACATAGATCTTTTCAGGTTTTTCTGAAACCATTCTGCTCATCATTTCTTATAACACAATAGTTCTCCATCAAAATCACATACTGCAACTTGTTCAGCCATTATCCAACTGATGAGCATCCCCTCAATTTCTGAATCTTTACCACCACAAAAAAACCTGTTTTAAATATTTTTATGCATATAGGTCCTTTTCCTCTTTTCTGTGTTCTCTTTGGAATATAGACTGAATAATGGTATTATTGGATCAAAAGGTATAGAAACTTTTATATCCCTTTGGCATCATTCCAAATTGTGCTCCAGAATGGTTGGGCTAGTTCACAACTCCACCAATAGTGCATTAGGGTACCTATTTTTTTTTACATATAATCTACAGCATTTATCATTTAACTTTCCTGTTATGTTAGCCATCCTAATGGTTATGAGGTAGTACCTCACAGTTGTTTTATAAACGTCCCCATTCAGTCTTGGCATGTTGTATGAGATGCTGAGGTGTACCCAGCTTCTGTCAAATTGCTCTCCAGTTCTCCAAGTGATTTTTGTGAGTTCTTTTCCCCAAAGTTTTTATCTTTGGGTTTGTCAAATACTAAATTACATTGGTAATTTACTAGATTACTACATTAATTTGTGTATTTTATATCTAATCAATTCCACCAATCCTGTGTTCTGTTTCTTGACCAGTACCAGATTGTTTTCATGAATACTACTTTGTAACATAGTTTGAAATATGACATTGCTAGGTCACCTTCCCTTACATTTTATTTTTTATTAACTCCCTTGATTTTCTTGACCACTTATTCTTACAGATGAATTTTGTTATTATTTTTCTAATTCTATATAATAATTCTTTTCTAGTTTGATTAGTATGGCATTAAATAAGTAAATTAGTTAAGGTAGAATTTTAATTTTATTATATTGATTTGGTCTACTCATAATCAATTAATATTTCTCTAATTCTTTAGATCTCTCTTCATTTGTGTGAAAAATATTTTGTAATTATTTCATTTAGTCCCTGGGTTTGTCTTGGCAGGCAAACTAAATATTTTATGTCTGCAGCTATTTTAAATGGAATTATCTTTCTGTCTCTTCTTCCTGGATATTGTTAGTAGTATATAGAAATGCTAATGATTTATGAGGACTTATTTTATATCCTCCAACTTTGCTAAAATTGTTAATTATTTGAGCTAATCTTTCAGTTCATTATCTAGGATTTGCTAAGTATAAGATCATATTATCTGCAGAAGGGTGATTGTTTTGATTTCTCATTCACCATTTTTATTCCTTTAATTCCTTTTTCTTACCTTATCATGATAGGTATCTTTTCTAATACAATACTAAATAATTGAGGGGATGATGGACACTCTTGCTTCACTCCTGATCTTATTGGAAAGACTTTTAGCTTATCTTCATTATAGGTAATGCTTGTTCTTGGTTTATATACATATTACTTATTTTAAGATAGACTAGGGGCAATTAGGTAGTACAGTGAATAGAGTATGTGCCCTGGAGTCAGGAAGATCTGAGTCAAAATCCAGCCTCAGACACTTGATCACATTTACTAGCTGTGTGACCTTGGGCAAGTCAGTTAACCCCAATTGTCATGCTTTCCACCCTCCAAAAAACCAAAAAGGAAAAAAAAGAAATACTCCATTTCTTCATATACTTTCTAGTATTTTTTTGGGGGGGGAGGGCAATTGGGGTTAAGTAACTTGCCCAAGGTCACATGGCTAGGTTTGTGTGTGTGTGTGTGTGTATGTGTGTGTGTGTTAAGTGGCTGAGGCCGGATCCGAACTCAGGTTCTTCTGACTCCAGGGCCAATGCTCTATTCACTGTGCCACCTAGCCACCCCAACTTTCTAGTATTTTTAATGGGAATGGGTTTTATATTTGTTAAAAGCTTTTTCTGCATCTCTTGAGATAATAATATGATTTTTCACATTAATTTTTAATAATTTTCTTTATTTCCACTAATAAAAAAAGAAATGTTCTAGGGGTTCTTAGTCTGCGTCTCCTACTTATTCTTTGTGGCCTATGATTAACTGACCCATGAGCTAGACCTCCTTAGTAAAATGTGCTAGACTCATATGAGTTTTCTTATCCAGCTCTACCACTGAATGACTGTGACCTAATCATGTCATCTTTTTGAGCATCTTTTTTTTTTCTATATGTAAATTTGGTAGATATACTGTTCTGCACCCTCCCACCCAGGGTTGTTGTAAGAAAGGTATTTAGTAAACTGGAAAGTTGACTTTCAATACTTTATGAGTGGTTCAGTAGATAGCGTGCCAGGGCCTGGAGTCAGGAGTACCTTATTTCAAATCTAGTCACAGACACTTACTAGCTATTAAACTCTGAGGCAAATCTGCCTCAGTTTCCTCATGAGTAAAACAAGCTGGAGAAGAAATTGAGATCATAAACCAGTCTAGTATCTGGCCAAGAAAAACCTAAATGGAATCATATAGACAAATTTGACTGAAACAACTGAAAAATGACAAATAATTATTAACTGTATAATGATGATAGACATTTTAAAATTTATAAGTACTACAGATGATATATAAACCACCTACCACCTAAAATCTCTTGTTTCCTTCAAAATGAAGCTAAACACCCACCTTATATATGTAACCATACCTGATCCTGACCTAGTTTTGGCAGTCCCTATTCCCAAGTATTAAAGCCTTCCATCTAAACTACCCTGTAGTTTACTTTTTATTTATTTGTGTGTATGTTCTTTTTGATTATTTTATATGTGTACTCATCTCCCCTGTTAGAATATAAGCTCTTTGAGAGTACAGATTGTTTCATTCTTTCTATCTGTATCCATAGCCCAAAGCACAACATGATAAATTAATAATGCTTGTTGATTAAGCTATTGAATGTCATGTATATTTTGCTTTACAGCTTACAAAGAGTTTTTCTTTGAACCAGCACCAATGCAATAACCATTACAAACACCTTTGTGAAGTAGGTAATTCAAACATCATCCTATTTTTTAGATATAGAATATAGGGACAGAAACCGAGGCTTAAATAAGTTGAATAACCTGCTCAAGGTCATACAGCTAGTAACTATTAGGGCTGGGATAAGAACCTTGCTCTCATGATTCCAAGTCTTTCATTCTGTCTTTCTACTGATTTATAGGTATAGCTATATTAAGAACTTTCTGATCCAAGGAAATACTTTCTTCTCTCATCCTGATACTTAGCTATTTTCATGACAAGAAATAAGGATCATAGGATTTAGAGAAAGAAGGGACCATAAAGTTAATTTAGTACGACCATCTCCATTTGTAAATAAGGAAACTAAGGATTAGATAGGTTAAAGAACATGGCCTAGGTCACATTTATAGTACTGTTTCAGAGCTGGCATTCCAGACTAGGATCTCTTACTTTAAATACAATTTTCTTACTAAAACTGAGAGAAGGATGATGTTTACCAATATGTCTAATTGGTAGCTCTGTCTCAAGTTACTGCCCACAATAGTTCTCTACTTAGCAGTCAAAATGATCGTCCTTAAGCACAGGTATGATTGCAAAAACTCCATTGACCCCTTAATATCTCTAGGATCTAGTATAAAATCATCTTGTCTTTGAAAGCCATTCACAACTCGATCCCTTTCTACTGTTCTCATCCCTTCCATGTCTTTTACAATCCAGTGCCCAATCCTTCTTGATTTTCCTTGCACAGGACCAATCATATCTCAATTCTATGCCCTTTCAGTGGGTAACTTCCAAGTTTAGAATTGTTTCTCATTTCCACCTCCTGATTTCCATCAAGATACTGTTCAAATCTCACCTTTTTCAAAAGGCCTTTCCTAGCTCCCTTGTCCCCTTCCCTCATTTAAGCTATTTAAACTTAGAACTGCAGTAAGATTTTCGGGATATTATATATACATACATATATATATGTATATATATGTATGTATATATATATATATGTTTGTAAACATGTATGGATGAATGAATGGACAGAGAGAAAGAAAGAATGAAAGAAAAAACGAAGGAAGGAAAGAAGGAAGAAAAAAGGAAGAAAGAAAAATTAAGAAAAAGAAAGAGAAGAATAGATTATACATATAGTTATAGATATAATTGAAGTAGGGGTAAGGTTGGTTTTTTTTTTTTTTTTCATTTCATGTCCCCATTAGAGTGATAGTTCCTTGAGGTCAGGGATTGTTTTTGCCTGTCTTTTTATCCCCAGCACTTAGGTTTGTACCTGGCAAATGGTAGGTACTAAATAAACGTGTGGGTTTTTTGTTTGTTTGTTTGTTTGTTTTTGTACAACTGATTATAAGTTCCATTTTAGTCAGTACTAAAACCACTTTAATTACACAGAAGTAGAATGACTTTCACTCAAATGACAAACTAATTTTTTGATTGTCCTTGGAGATACTCTTCCAACCAAAGCAGATGATATCTTTTAAAACATGCTTTACTTAAAAAACACAATATCGGTGCCTTTTTACTGCAGTGGAAAGACTGTTGTATTTGGAGGAACTGGATTGAAATCATAGTTCTTCCACTTGTTGCTTCTGTGACATTGGTCAAATCCCTTAAACTCTCTGGACCCTAGTTTCTTAAAGTATAAAATAATGAGATTAGATTCAATGACTTCTACTATTTCTTCTATTTCTAAATCTATGATCCTATTGTTAAGGCCTTGTTAACAAAGGAAGGAAATAAGCATTTTAAGTACCTACTATGTGCCAAACATTATGCTCACATATCTACAAATATTTCATTAAATCCTCATAAAAATCTTTTAAGTTAGGTGCTATTATTATCCCCATTTCATAGTTGAGGAAACTGAGGCAAACAGAAGTTAAATAATTTGCTTAGTGCCATGGAGCTATTAAGTGAATATAGCTGGATTTGAATGTTAATCTTCCTGACTCTAGACTCAGTGTTCTATCCATTGCAAATCCTAGATAGCTGTAGTGAGAAATTCCAACAGTCTCTAGAAAAATGCCCAACTCTTTGAAAAGTAAGTCTAAATATATCTTTAAAGTATAATAATTATTGGAAATGATCACATTATACATAAGTAAATCAAGTCCTAGGGAGAAGTGCCATGCCAAAAGTCTCATAGGTAGTTAGTGGAAGAGTCAGAACACATGCTCAAGTCTCCTTATCCATTTTTACTTGCTCCATCATATTGTTTTTGTTTAGATTATCTACATTGATGAACTTATCTGGAAAAATGTAATCTCCCTCTGTCCTTTGAGTCTTGTAGACAATCAGGTTATGTCAAATCATTTGTGTCTAGTGTGATGGAGATCTTAAATAAAGTTCCATTTACACATCTTTCAACAACATTTGGTAATCTTATTTTATTTAACCTAGTTTCATAGTGATATTTAGAGCTCACCTGACCTGGAATTCATGTTCTCCATTTAAAAGCTTTTTTCTTTTGAGTTATGAGCAGTCTCTACTTGGCCATACGAAACTTCAATATGTAACTTATTAACCTTATTAATGGAATTGACCTAAACCAACTTTCACTGCTTAAGAGGTAAAGATGTTCTGAACTAACAGTGGGTATTCTGACATGAACAATGACTGCCATAAAATTAATTCAGGGATTCCAGGACTGTGGAAACACTGCATGTGGTTTCCTATGGGAAGCAATTGTGCTCTCAGTAGGGAGGGGAAGAAGGGTGAAAGCAATATTTTGGTCAAGCCTTGACACAATTTTTGTGATTATATTCTCATGGTTTATGTCTGCACTCAATCGCCCAGGTAATTGAATTCAGCAAAGATGTATTAGGCACATTTTGTGCATAAGGCTCTAGGCTAAGTGTCAGAGATGAAAAAAGTACTAAATAAGATACATTCCCTACCCCCTAGGAACTTGCATTCTAATGCAAAAACATGTAGATGGGAAACTGTAATGGTAATGGGAATTTGGGGATTTTCCCAGCCCCTTATAACAGCAAGCAAACAAGTACTTAGTGCCTTGTTTTAAGCTGAGCTTCCTTTTTTTCCCCCAAAATGCTTTATTAACTTCTGGTTTACATCATTCATTGCTGCCAGATTTTGTGTTACAATTTTTACCCCATTATTCCCCTACCCACCACTCCAGAATAGCAGTCCCACAAGATATACCCTCATCCATTCTGCTCTCTTCCGTATCTTCTCCCATACCCACTTTGACTTTACCATTAGGGCAAGGTGAATCTCTGTGCCCCAATGCCTGCACATCTTATCTCCCAATTACATGCAAAATAGTATTAATAATAGTATTTATATATATATATATATATATATATATATATATATATATATATATATATATATATATATATATATATATTTGTACCATTTAATTTTAAAACTTCAAATTGCAGATCCATTCCCTTTCTCCCTTGTGACCCAATCCCTCTGGGAAGATAAGCAATTCAGTATGTGTTGTACATGTATGGCTATGCAAAACATTGCCATAGTACATATATTGTAAAAGACTGCTAGTATTTCCCTCCCATTCATCGCACCCCCTCCCACCTGGTCCATTCCCTACTTTGATCCTGTCCCTCTTCCAAAGTGGGCACCTCCAACCTCCCTTCACCTCAGAATGCCCTCCCCTCCATCATGCCCCCTCTTGTCTCCCTTCCCCCTACTCTCCTGCAGGGTGAGACATCGCATTTAGTATGTATGTCATTCTCTCCCTGAGCCAAATTCAATGAGAATATGGTTTTGCCTTTTTGCCTTCCTGTTCTTCCGCTCCCCTGCAACCACTTCCCCTTGCCTCTTCTACATGAGATAGTTTACCCCACCCTGTCTCTCCCCATCTCCTCTTGCCACATTCCTCTCTCACCTCTTAACTTCAACCCTTAAGTATCATCCCTTCCCACCAAATTTAACCTGTGCCCTCTATCCATGCATACGTGTAAACATATATAGACCCATTCACCTATATATTCATATGACCACATAACCTTCTTCAATTATTTTCATAATGAGAAAGGTTTCATCAGTCATAGTTATTGTTTTTCCATGTAGGAATGTAAATAGTTCGACTTTGATAAGTTCCTTTTGATTTCTTTTCCCTGATTACCTTTTCAAGCATCTCTTGCTTCTTGTGTCTGCATGTCAAATTTTCTACTCAACTCTGGATTTTTCCTCAAGAATGCTTGAAAGTCCTCTATTCCACTGAATGACCATATTTTCCTCTGAAACAAGATGCTCAGTTTTGCTGGGTCTGTGATTCTTGGTTTTATTCCCAGGTCTTTTGCCCTGAAGAATATCATACTCCAAGCCCTTTTATCCCTCAGTGTAGAAGCTGCCAGGTCCTGTGCTATTCTGATTGCATTTCCACAATATTGAAATTGTTTCTTCCTCACTGCTTGTAGTATTTTCTCCTTGATCTGGGAATTCTGGAACCTGGATATAATATTTCTAGAAGTTTTATTTTTGAGATCATTTTCAGGAGGTGGTTGGTGGATTTTTTCAACCTCTATTTTGCCTTCTGGGTCTAAAACATCAGGGCAATGTTTCTTAAGAATTTCTTGAAGAATGATTTTTAGGTTCTTTCTTTGATCATGGCTTTCAGGTAGTCTAATAATTTTTAAATTATCTCTCCTGGATCTGTTTTCCAGGTCAGTGGTTTTTCCCATGAGATACTACATATTGACTTCTATTCTTTCTTTGTTTCTCATAAAGTCATTAGTTTCCATTTGCTCCAGTCTAATTCTGAAGGAATGAATCTCCTCAGTGAACTTTTGAGATTTTTTTTCTATCTGGAAATTTGGCTTTTTAATGCATTCTTCTCCTCATTGCCCTTTTGAGCCTCCTTTGCCATTTGAGTTAGTCTATTTCTTAAGTTGTTATTTTCCTCAGGCTGTTGACTCTCATTTCATACTTTTCCTGCATCCTTCTCATTTCTCTTCCCAATTTTTCTTCCACATCTCTTATTTGGTTTTTAAAATCCTTCTTAAGGTCCTCTATGGACTGTAATCCACTCCTCTTTTCATTTGGGGCTTTTGGTGTAGGAGTTCTGACCTCACAGACCTCCTCCTCTTCTATGCTTCGATCCTCTTTGCCCCCAAAATAGGAGTCTAATGTTGCATTTTTTCTGTTTATTTTGTTTCCTTTTCCTAGGCATGTTGCCACTTAATTACTTGATTTTGGGGCTTGTTGCCACAGTAGGACTCTGCCACCAGAAAGGGGAGCTTCAGTCCCAAATGTTGGGGGTATTTTCAACTTCTGGAGGTATTAGTTGGGTGGCCTCTGTTAAGCCTCCATACACTTTGGCAGGCTGGTTACCCTCCCCAATACCTCCACCCCAGACTGAAATCCAGATCCAGGGAGGTTAAAGCAAGAGCAATTAACCCCCAGACTGATCGCTGGATCTCCCTATAGTTTTCAGGCCAGGAGTTGAAGCTGCAACATAAGCAGAAAAATGGTGGCGATGCCATGTTTCCTCATCCTCTTCTTGCCCCCAGGGGAAGAAGCCTAAGTGTTCCCAAATACTGGTCCCAAAGTCTATAGGGCACTAACCTCTCACTTTGTTCTAGGCATACCTGTGTTGATAATTTTGCAATAACCACAGCTGCTGGTGTTCTGGGGTCCCTCCAGTTGGCTGCTGACCCAGACGCCCTGGGGCTAAAACCAAGACTCAGGTGGGCCTGGGCTCAGCTCACAGAGTGCTGCACTGTGGGTCCCTAGCATGCTATGCTTGCTGTTCCCTTCCGGGCTGTCAGGCTGTCCTCAGTGGGAGGTTAGCTTCTCTGTGTCTTTCTGTGGGTGGTGGAGCTCCAGAAGTTGTTCTAAGTCCCCTTTTACATGATTTTGAAGTGGTGTGGCTGAGAGCGCCTGTGAAGTGCTGTTTCTACTCTGCCATCTTGGCTCTGCTAAGTTGAGATTTCTACTTAATTATATCAAGTCTTTGTTAAAAAACAGGCCTTGTGTATCCCACAGTGGGAGGAACTTGCTGATGCTACAGGAAGGGATGGGGCAGGTAGGAGCTAATGACCACGACAAAAAGGTGAGCAGAAGCTGAGAGTGAGCCAGAACTGTTGGAAGCAAGTAGCACAGAGTCTGAGGAGCTACCATGAGTGAGAGAGGGACATTCTTGTTTGAGGCAGTCTATTTTGGTTTTAAGGCCTGATGGAGGGAAAGTTTGGGAAGGCTTGGGAATGTGGGTCTTCACTGCTTTGCTATGTTTGCCAATTTCATGGTTACTGTAATGTATTTGATTTTCTGGTTTGGGGACTCAG
The DNA here is from genome assembly GCA_011680675.1 of Gymnobelideus leadbeateri. Taxonomy (NCBI): domain Eukaryota; kingdom Metazoa; phylum Chordata; class Mammalia; order Diprotodontia; family Petauridae; genus Gymnobelideus; species Gymnobelideus leadbeateri. Next base: position 95,348 of record WOXC01001210.1, on the reverse strand, counting down.
TTTTCTGGTATTTGAATATTTGCTTTGGTTCTGTCCTACATATGCGGAGCCTGTTGCATTTTATGATTCACAACTACACCAGCATATTCATAGCCAACCTGGTGCTGTGAATATTGCATTAGTGTTACAGCAACTTTTTGTCAATGTTCTTGAAGTGCTTATGAAGTCACTTTTCATTTCAAGTCCAATAAGAATTGGAGATTTCCTTGGAAAGGGGAGTAGTAGGCAAAGATTTAAGCATTTAATATAATTACTTTCTATTTAATTTTCAATACAACAAACATTAGCTGTGTACCTGCTATATAGAAATGTGTGGTATGATGAAAAAGAATGCCAGCTTTGGAGTTGATCTCTGATACTCACTAATTATGTGATACTGGGCAAGTGGTACCATTTCATCCTGCATTTCTCACTCTGTAAAATGATGATTTGTGTTGCTGTAGTTGTTGTTCAGTTTTTTCAATCATTTCTGAATCTCCATGACTCTATTTGGGGTTTTCTTCCAAATATACTGGAGTGGTTTGCCATTTCTTTCTCCTGCTCATTTTATAGGTGAGAAAACTGAGGCAAAAAGGTTAAGTGACTAGCCCAGCATTTCATAGCTAGTAACTGTCTGAGGCATAATAATTCTCCCTATAATAACCTTGAGACGAGGTCATTCAACCTCTAAATGAAGGTGCCAATGAAAAGTAACCTATTCCCTCCCAGGCAGCCCATACTACTTTTGGATAGTATAAATGTTAGGATTTTTTTTGATTCAAAAACCTAACTTTGCTTCTCTACAACTTCTACTCATTTATCTTCATTCTGCCTTCTAGGGTCAAGAAAATAAAAGTAATATTTCTTACAAATGATTGTTCTTTATGCATTCAAGATTGTTATCAAGTATGACCTCTTCCCTATTCTTAATATCACCAATAACTTCAACCAGTACACACATTTCATGAACTCAAGGCTTTTCACCATCTTGATCACATTCCTATGTATGACATAATGGCTAAGGTTCTGAATTTGTAGTCTAAAAGACCTGGGTTAAAATTCTACCTCAGAAAATTTTTCCTGTCAATAATAAGCAAGGCTTTAACCTCTCTTGGCCTCAATTTCTCTTCTGTAAAATGATAGGATTTTGTTAGCTGTCACCGAAGACCTTATCCAGCTCTAAATCTATGATCAGTAAGTTAAGCAAAAAGGATTTGTGTGCCTGCTTCTGTTCTAAGCACTAGATGTATAAAAAGAGTGGAAATAGTCCCTACCCTCATGGAGCTTGCATTTTAATGAGAGAAGCAACATATATAAAACAAAACATGCAACATAAAAACAAAAGAGAGGAAATATAACCTGAGTAGATGGACCTAGAAACTGAGGATTATAAAAAGGGAAGACTAAACAAAAGTCTCCTTGAGAAGGTGTCACTTGAATTGAGTCTTAAACCAAGTCAGGGATTCTAAGACTAGGAGAGAGGGAACACTAACTTTCAAGACCTGGAGATCTATCAGTGCAAGGCCACAGATATATTGGAATTGGATATGATATATCATTTACATACAAATACAATATAGCCAATATATATTGAAGAGTAGTAGGAGTGAGAATAATAGCCAGAACTTATGCACTGCTTTAAGTTGCAAGTCATTTTTGTTAACTCATTAGAATATGTGGAAAATAGCAAAACATAAGGAGATTTGTAAAATTATAAAAGACTTTTGTAAGGTAAGTGGTAGATGAATTAGTGTGGGAAAAGATTGAAGAGAGTGAGAAAAGTAGACAAATCATAAGCTAAGACAGAGATGATTAGAGCATAGGTGAAAGAAGTGGCTTTACGTAGAGAAAAGGGGACGTGTTTGAGAGATGTAGACAAATTAGATTTTGGCAACAGATTAGATTTGTAGGGTGAGCAAGAAAAAATGATCCTGCTTTTCTGAGAGGATGGTAACCTTCTCAAGAGTAGTAGAGTGATTGAGAAAAGGTGAGAGTTTTAGAGAAAAGATAATGGTGTTTTTGTTTGGGGGGGGGCATATTGAGTTTAAGATGCCTATGAGATATCTAGTTTGAGATGTCTAACATGCAGTTGGTCATGGGGGACTGTAGCTCAGGAGAGAATCTAGGGTTGGATATAAGATCTAAGAATTATCCAAATAGGGATAATAATTGAATCCATATTACCTACTGAGATCATCAAGTGAAAGAATACTAAGAGTAAAGGAAAACAAGACCAGGACAGTGCCTTGTGGGACACTCACAATTAGTGGACATGACATTATTGAAGATTAAAAAAAAGAGACTGAGGGCCATTTCAATAGTAATGAAAACCCAGAGAGCATGTATTATCCAGAGTATGAAGTGATAAACAAGTTTGAATGCTGGGGTGGGCTGGAGAGTTCAAGAAAAAAAAAAACACATTAGATATATGGCAATTAAAATTAAATTAGTAACTTTAAAAAGAACCATTTCAGTTTTGATGGAGAAAAAGTCATAAGAATGATAAAATATCAATGGGCAATATTTATATAACATTTGTTTTTGAATCTGAGAGTCTGTACAATTTAGAGCAGAGGACTGAATATAAAATCTAGATATATGGGTATGAATTTCTGCTCATTTGCTTCATAACTTTGTGGATCTGGATAAGTCATTTTGCTTTACTGAGCCTCAGTATCTATCTGTAAAAATAAATATCATGCTACTTATACAGTGTACCTAAAGGGCTACTATATAAAAACATTTTATAAACCATATAGCTATGGAGATATGATATATTATTATGCTCAACTAAAAGAGAATTGTAGGTATAATAGGTTAGTGACTATAAGAGATGTTTAATACTTTTAGCTTTACAATATACAGTCTTATGAAGTGAAATTATTTTAAAATCCCAAATGAACACATGAGGAGACTGAAGTGACTTGATCTCTTATCACATAGTGAATGTCAGAACTGGGATTTGAAATCAAATCGCTCTTTCCACTGTAGCACTAACTATACCCATGTCTCCTTCCTTCCAGGGAAGGAGCATGAGGAGTCCTGTCATGGATTTGGAAACTATGTACTTTGAGTGTATCTTTAATCAGACTCATAATGTCTGTGAACTTTGGCTTTTGATTCTGACTGGAGTGCCACCGCTTCAGTAATAGAATTAAGGGACTTATAACGGGCCCACACAGATTAGGAGCTGAAGTGTAAACTAAGAATTTTTGTTGCAATTTGTAGACTAAGGAAAATGTTCAATTGATTATTCAGAGTATCCCAAAAGTCTTAGGGGGGTTCTGTGGAGAATAAGTTTACAAAATTTATTATAACAGTGCAGTTGCATGCTTAATAAGTGTATTTATTGTTTAAAAAGCTTATTAAGCTTATTGATTGCTATTACTATTAGTAAACTTGTTAAACTTCTTAATTATGAATAACTTTATTAAACATACTAAGACTTTTGGGACACCCTATTTATATATTCAGTGATCCAACTCTCCTCAAGCTATATCATAGAAACACAAATTTGTATCTAAAAAGGGTCTTACCAATTATCTAATCCAACCCCTTCCTTTTGCAAATGCATAAACTGAGAGCAGGAAGGTTAGGCAACTTGACCAAATTCACACAGGTAGGTAGTAAAAGCTGGGATTTGCACCCAGGTCTTCTGACTTCAAACTTAGGGCTTATTCCACTCCATTACATGGGCCTTCAGGAGACTCTTGCATTGGTTTAGCATTTGGGCTATGTGGTCTAAGGTTCTTTTCAGCATTTGACATTCTAAAATAATACTATGCTCCTGTAATTTCAGTCTCTGAGTGTGGACACCTAGGAAGCAGGAACACGGGAACTTGGACCATTCTGCTCCATGGTGGGTACTTGATGATAAAATCAAAAGCCCAAGCTGTAGGATTTTCACCAGCCTGTTGCTGTCCTCCCTGGAGCTTGCTGGCAGGCCCAGTGTTTGTGTATGTAACAACTCCATGAAACTCCCTCTGGTGTTTCAATCTGCATCCTGCTGGGCTTTCGAAACGTATAAACCCTGTGATAGTGGATCTGATCTTTCAAATTATGGAATGTGAATTTTTTTACTTCTTTTCTAGTGAAGCAAATCAGATTAGGTTTTAAGATGAATAATGAGGAATCTAAGGAAAAAGGGTTTCAGGATCTCTGAAAAGAGCAATTAAAAATAATGAGTATTGAGAAGAAAGCACTATGCTGGAAGAGAAATCAGCCTGGCAGATCATGTCAGCCTTTCTTTACCACGTATACCAGACCAATAGAGCAGTATTATACCTCTGAAGGGCTTTGCCTTGATAAAGTGTGTATGTGGAGAAAGGGAAGAGAAAAATTAATAAAACTTTCTCTTTTTATCTTTTGTTTTCTTGCCATGGTAGATTCCATCAATAATAACTGATGGGTACTTGTATATTCTTTTAAATCTAATAATTTTGTCTCATACAAACTCTATAAGTGTAGGGACCACATCTTGGTTAAACATTTTATCTTCCCTAGATACTAGCAGAGGATTTTTCACACAATGAGTTTTTTTTTCCTTAATAGCTGAATGAATGGCCTCATCACAGGTAAGTGAGTGAAGCTGTCTTCCCTAGCTGCATCCCCTTCAGAAAGACACATGTCAATATTCCAACTAGTTCTAAGAAAGTAGAAAGGGGAGATACTCATTAACGTAACATTGATTGAAAACCTTCTATAATAATGATCTGGTATGGGCACTAGCAAAGATACAGAGGTCAATAAAAAGATGTGAGTCAAATGTTGACAGTGCTTGCAATTGAATGTGGATTGGGATATTTAGAACAGTTAAATTTATTTAGCATTTTAAGATTTAAAATACTTTACAAATATTCACTCACTACTTCACATTGGGAAGTAATTTTTTTTTTTATTATCCCCTCTTTATAGGTTAAGAAATTGAGGGAGGCAGTGCTGCATTGCCCAGATTGCACAATGAGCCTGACACTGTGTTTGAACTCATGTTTTCTAGATTTCAGGTATAGAGCTCTACCCACTGAACTACCTAGCTGCCTAAAATATATACATAGATAAATGCAATGCAAATAGACCATGGTAAGTACATAAGTGAAGTTTAATAGTGCCATAATATCAAATAAGGTAGCCTGGCAAGAGGACAAAGAATCATGCCCTTAGATACATTTTTTTCTTTATTTTAGGAAGCATAACCTCAGTGTAATTTTGTCCTTTTACCTTCATGCATCAAGTGTTCTCCACTTTCTGCCCTCTTCTAGTTTTCAACACTCTTTTCCAAAATCTGCTTTCAGGAATCATGAATTCCTTCTTGCTAGATTCTTGGATTTTATCTCAATGTATTTGAAAACTCCTGGTACCCTGCTCACTATCTCAAAACTTCTACGTATACTAAAAACTGATATGACTCTTATCACCTATGCTCACCATGCTTTCTCTCGATCGGAAGATCCTTCTTTGACAATGAACTGTGAAATCAGTCCCCGATGGGACTACCTTCACTTAAGTTAAGCAGTACATATCATGCATGCAATGGACACAATTCAACTAAATTCAATGGATACTTGGTGTCTAATTTGTATATATGATACTGACCTAGACCTTGGAAACAGAAAGAGAAAAGCAGACCAAACCCTCTTCTTTAGGAAGGCAGATTCAGAGTCTGTGCATGAAGAAGCAAATTCAAGACCATACAAAGGAGGAAGAAAACAATAACAATTGGAAGTATAAGGAAAGTCTTCACAGAGAAGGTAACACTGAATTGAGACTTAAAGCAAGGATTCAGAGAAGTGGTGCTGAGGAGGGAATGGATTGAAGGCCTGGAAGGTAATTTTGTAAATTTCATGGAAGCAGAAAGATGGAATGTCAAGTTTGGAGGCCAGGTGGTAAGTGTCCAATGAAGTGGAACTTAGACTATAAAAGGAAGTCATGTCGGGTAAGGCTGAAAAGGTATGTGGGAGTCAGATGGAGAAGAAGCTTAAACGCCAGGGCAAAAACTTTGTATTTCACGGTAAAAGAAATGGCCCACTGAAAGCTTTTTGCCAGATAAGTCACATGATTGGATACATAAATTGTCCCCAAACTCTAAGTGCAGACTTAACTTTGAATAGGTTAAAATGAAATAAGTTTTTTTAAACAAATGCTTTATTAACTTCTGTTTTACATCATTCATTTCCACCAGATTTTGAGTTACAATCATTTTCCCCCCTGTTTTTCCCCTACCCACTCTCCCAGAATAGCAGTCCCACAAGATATTGCTTCCTCCAAACTGCTCTCTCCCATATCTTCTCCCATAGCCCCTTCAACTTTTCCATTAGAGGAAGGTCAATCTCTGTGTTCCAATGCCTGCACATCTTATCTCCAAATTACAAGCAAAAGAGTATTAATAATAGTGTTTATATATATATTTGTAACATTTAATTTTAAGACCTCAAATTTCAGATCCATTCCCTTCCTCCCTTGTCTTCCATTCCCTCTGGGAAGATAAGTAATTCAGTATATGTTGTACATGTCTAGCTATGCAAAACATTACCATAGTAGATATATTGTACAAGGCTGCTTATAATTCCTTCTCACTCATCCCACCCCCCACCTAGTCCATACCCTACCTGATCCTGTCCCTATTCTATAGTGGGTACTTCCAACCTCCCCTCCCCCCAAGGATGACCACCCATCCATCATCCCTCCTCTCATCCTCCTTCCCCCTATTCTGCTGCAGGTTGAGATATCCCATTTAGTATGTATGTCATTCTCTCCCTGAACCAAATTCAATGAGAATGTGGTTTTGCCTTTTTTCCTTCCTCTTCTTCCTCTCCCTTGCAGCCTCTTCCCCTTGCTTCTTCCACATGAGATAGTTTACCCTACCCTGTCTCTCCCCATCTCCTCTTTCCACTTTCCTCTCTCAGCTCATAATTTCACCCCTTGAGTATCCTCCCTTCCCAACAAATTCAACTTACTTCCTATATCCATATATAACTGTAAACATATATACACACATTCACATATGTATTCATATGACCACACACCCTTCTTCCATTATTTTTATACTGAGAAAGATTTCATCAGTCACAATTATTGTTTTCCACATAGGAATGTAAATAGTTCAACTTTGATAAGTTCCTTTTAGTTTCTTTTCCCTGATTACCTTCTCAGGAATCTCTTGCTTCTTGTGTCTGGATGTCAAATTTTCTATTCAACTCTGGTTTTTTCCTCAAGAATGCTTGAAAGTCTTCTATTCCACTGAATGACCGTATTTTCCCCAGAAACAAAATGCTCAGTTTTGCTGGGTAGATGACCCTTGGGTTAAGTCCCAGCTCTTTTGCCCTCTGGAATATCATATTCCATGCCCTTCAATCCCTCAGTTTAGAAGCTTCCAGGTCCTGTGCTAATCTGATTGTGTTTCCAAGATACTGAAATTGTTAATTCCTCACTGCTTGTAGTATTTTCTCCTTGATCTGGGGATTCTGAAACCTGGCTATAATATTCCTGGGAGTTTTCTTTTTGGGATCTTTTTCAGGAGGTGATATGTGGATTCTTTCAACCTCTATTTTGTCCTCTGGATCTAAAACATCAGGGCAATTTTCCTTGAGAATTTCTTGAAGGGTGATTTCTAGATTGTCTCTCCTGAATCTATTTTCCAGGTCAGTGGTTTTTCCCATGAGATATTTCACATTGCCTTCTAATCTTTCTTTTATTTGGATCTGCTTAACAGCATCTTGATTTCTCATAAAGTCATTAGCTTCCATTTGCTCCAGTCTAACTCTGATGGAATGAATCTCCTCATTGAACTTTTGAGATTCTTTTTCCATCTTGCAAAGTTGGCTTTTTATGGCATTCTTCTCCTCATTGCGCTTTTGGGCCACCTTTGCCATTTTAGTTAGTCTATTTTTTAAGGTGTTGTTTTCCTCAGTCAGGCTGTTGACCCTCATTTCATACTTTTCCTGCATCCTTCTCATTTCTCTTTCCAATTTTTCCTCCACTTCTCTTATTGGATTTTTAAAGTCCTTCTTAAGGTCCTCTATGGCCTGTAACCCGCTCATATTTTCCTTTGGGGCTTTTGGAGCAGGATTTCTGATCTCACAGCCCTCCTCCTCTTCTATGCTTTGATCCTCTTTGCTCCCAAAGTAGGAGTCCAAGGTTTCATTTTTCTGTTTAGTATGTTTCCTTTGCCTTGGCATGTTGCCACTTAATTACTTGACTTTTGGGCTTTTTGCCACACTATGTCTCTGCCACCAGACAGGGGAATTTTTGTCCGGAACATGTGTGGGGCAACTTCCATTTCTGACAAGCTGGAAACCCACCCACGACCTCCACCCCAGATCACAATCCAGATCCAGGGAGCGTAAAGCAAGAACGATTACCCCCCCAAGACTGATCGCAGGATCTCCCTACAGTTCGCAGGCCATGAGCTGGAGCTGCCTCTGAAAACTACAAAATGTTGTGTCTCCTCATGGGTTTCTAGCCCCCTGGGGAGGAAGCCAACGTGTTCCCCAAATACTGGTACCAAAGTCCATAGGGCACTAACCTCTCACTTTGTCCTAGGCATATCTATGTTGATAATTCTGGAATTGCCACAGCTGCTGGTGTTCTGCGGTCCCTCCAGCTGGCTGCTAGCCCGGCTGCCCTGGGGCTAAAACCACTCATGCAGACCTGGGCTTGGCTCTCAGTGTGCTATGTGCTGCTTTGCTGGTTCCCAGAGCGCTGCCTGATCCCAGAGAGCTATTCTAGTCCTTCCTGCAGGGCTTCTGGGCTATTCTCAGCGGGCGGTTAGCTTCTCTGTGTCGTTCTGTGGGTGCTGGGGCTCCAGAAATTGTTCAGAGTCCCGTTTTACATATTTTGGAGGTGACCTGGGGGGAGAGTGGCTTGGATGCGCTTTTTCTACTCCGCCCTGAAATAAGTTTTAATAAGCTAAAAACTTTACTAAGACTTTTTGAAAACTCTACAAATTCAGCTGTGTAGAGAATGGATTGAAGAGGACAGTTGTTAGAAACAAGAGGATATTGTTGCAATAGTATAAGCAGGAAGTGATAAGGTGTCAGACATACGTGATGACTGAGAATGGGAAAAAAGGGACATATTGGAGCACTCTTATTGACAGATTATAAAATGTGGCAACTTATTGCATATAGGTGGTAAGAAAGAAGGAAAAAGAGGCAAGGATGATCCTAAGATTTTAAACATATTGTAGCTTGAAACCACAATAAAATTCAACATTTATTTAAACTACCATCCTGAGAGGGTTGAACCATAAGTTAGGAGAAGAGATAGACCTTCTATAAAAAGATAAAGTTTTTGTTGGATGCATGTTGAATTTGAATCACTGAACATCTAGGAAAACTGTCCTCCAGTTTTCGAGGTGTGAAATGGAATTCAGAAGGGAGGTTGTGGCTGGTATTGCAGATGTAGGAGGCATCTAAACAGAAATGATAATAAACACTATGATTCCTGAAGAGATCACCAAGAAAGAATGTAGAGTGAGAAAAGGCCTTAGTATAGAAGGACACCTACACTTAATCAGAGAGGAATTAATGATGTCCAAAAATGGGTACTGCAGAGATAAGAGGACAACCAGGTGAAATCATTTTTATTGACATTAAGAGAGATAGACATGGTCAGTAGTGTTTAAAAGCAACAGAAGGATGAAGCAGTATTGGGACTAAGAAAAAACAATTGGAAGCAATAGATTTCATTGTAAACTGGATTGAATTTGGAGTCAAAAGTCCTATGTTCAAATCTTGACTTTGCTGGGGTCTACTGCCATGTACTATATCAGTACAGTAGTTCTATTCTCTGATACCACCAGGCTGAACACAGGACAAAGTTTTTTTCTTGTTGGATTGGACCCATTCCAAGACCAAAATCCTACATACCTCAATACTCACATCTAGGATCAAGCCCATGACCTGACTCCCAAACTTTATCACCTCCAGATTCCATCCCAAGATATTTTTATTTTTTTAATTTTTATTTTTTTTTTGCTTTTTGGAAGGGGGAAGGCTGGGCAATTGGAGATGTGACTTGCCCAAGGTCTCATGGCTAGTGTTACACATCTAAGGCTGGATTTGAACTCAGTTCCTTCTGACTGCAGGGCCGTTGCTCTATTCACTGCATCACCCAGCCACCCCCCAAGACCTGTCTTTTAAACAAGAGACTTCTCACCTAAAGAATCAGAGCCCTAAGCACCAAATCACTTTGCTTCTTGCCTCAAGACTCAGTCACGAACCAAATACAGGCATAGAATGCTTATAAATGTCCAGAAATCAGGGATTGCATCAGACAAAGTCCTCTTCAAATGCTCAGGAAGATTGGGCTGTAATTGACCAAACTCAAATGTGTGACCCTGTCTTTTTGATTCCACCTCCAGATCCCCTTTTGCATCTTTCCTCTTCTTTCCTTCCACATGACCACCATACTGATTTAAAGTTTCATCACCTTTCATTTGTCCTGTTGCATTTGTCTCCTAATTACTCTTTGCCTCCAGTCACTCACATTTCCAGGCCATTCTCTACTAAGCTTCCAAAATGATATTTCTAAAACTCCAAGCTGATCATGACATCCATTTAGCTACTCAGTAAACTTCATTACCTCTAGGATGAAATACAAACTCCTTTGTTTAGTCTTTAAAGCATCCCACAACTCACTGTATCCTATTTTCCCAGCTTTATTATATATTACTCACTTCCTATATCGGATGGTCCAGTCAGACAGGACTGTCCTTCCTAATTGTCATAAACAATACTCCATTTCCTGTTTCAGTGACCCTGCAGAGCTGATCCTAATGCCTAGAATGAAATGTCTTTGGCTAAACCTCTTAGAACCCCTGGTTTCCTCTGAAATTCAGCTCAAGTATCATCCTCTATGACAGGCATTCATTAGCCTCCCCAAATGCTGGTGCCTTTTCTCTATCAAATTACCTTGTAGTTATTTTGAACATATTTAATTGTATTTCTATAAGTACATCCTGGCTCCCCTGACAGAATATAAGCTCTATCCCCTCAGAGTCTCTCATTGACCCTTCTTTTCCTTTTTCTCTATACTCTTTCATGGATCAAAATATGTGTCAAGCATCTAAATTGTAGAACTGTTGTTATACTTAGAGCAAGTAATTTCAGGAGAGGAGTTGGCTCAAAACCTTGACTCTAATGAATAGAGAAGTGAATAGGGAAAGGTACGAAAAACAATAAACTCTTTCTAGTAACTCTGCAGTGACAGGAAGGAGAGATATAGGATCATATTTTAAACTAATGTTAGTGTTAAGAGAAGCTGGGCTTTTTGTTTCTTTTGTTTTGTTTCTTTTATGGCCTAGGCATGTAGGCTTCAGAGAAGGTATGAGAAGAAAGAAACAGATTGAATATGAGACATAGAGGGAATGGTTAGCACAGCAAGATTTAGGAGACTCGAGGAAACAATTTTAAGAGCCTAAGCAGAGGAATTTGCCTTGTCATATAGAAGAATCCCCTTTTCCTTAGACTTTCATCTGTTCCACAAAAAGAAACAAACAGATAAAGATCCATGGGATCCTTATGTGTAGAGTCTGGAAGCTCAAGATATATGGTCATGATTTAGGGATAAATTTTTGGGAAGGAACAGGGTAGTGAATATTCTTACCAGACTTAGATTCAGAGGATTTGAATGAAGTTCCAGCTCTGTTGTTGTTCAGTCATATCCTACTCTTTGTAAGCCCATTTGGGGTTTTCTTGGCAAAGATACAAAAGTGGTTTGTCATTTCCTTCTGCAACTGATTTAACAAATAAGGAAACTGGAGGAAACAGGGTTAAGTGACTTTCCCAGGGTCACATAGCTAGTAAGTGTCTGAAGCTAGATTTAAATTTAGAAGGATATGCCTTTCCAAGTCCAGGATGGCCACTCTATCCCTTGTGCCACCTATCTAGGTCAGTCATTTAACTTCTCTGAGTCTTACATCTCAGAATTATAGTTACTCAAAGTAAAATAGGAGGCTAGATTTGATGGTCTCTAAAATCTATCCTACTATGAAATTTGTGACCCTGTGATTTCTGAGTAAAGTGGGAAGGGACATAACCAACTTGGGATAGAAATAACTTGAGGAAAACAGGGTTTTTAACAGCTGCTTCTGTTTATATGGTAGTCAGAGAAAATTAACTGAACCATAGGAAGACTATGTGGAATCAGGTAAACTAAAGTGAAGTAGATGGAATAATTGAAATAGTATTTGAAACTACAATAAAATACAACATTTATTTAATACCTCTGCAGAGCTCTGTATGAAAGATATACAAACTTGCTAAGATGTGGACCTCATGGTATATAAAGGGAAATGAATGACACAAACAAAATAAATATAATGATTGATAACAAATTCTATATGATATCCTTTTATTAATTTGTTTATTTATTTATTTATTTATTTGCTTTTTGGAGGGGCAGGCAGGGCAATTGGGGATAAGTGACTTGCCCAAGGTCACACTGCTAGTAAACGTTAAGTGTCTGAGGCCATATTTGAACTAAGGCCCTCCTGACTCCAGGGCCAGTGCTTTATTCACTGTGCCACCTAGCTGCCCCTAAACCATGTCCTTTGAGGAAGAGATGGGCAAGGATGAAAATTTATTGCCAACTGGTATATCAAGGCCGGCTTCATGGAGAAGATTGCACTTGAATAGGATGCCTACACATTTAACAGATGGGGGTCTCTTTTCCCTCAAAAATAAAAGTGCTCGGGTTTTGTCTCCCTGCTTCTCTCATTAGCTTCCCCAAACTTTAGCCCAGATACTGCCAATTATGCTCATCCTTTGCAACTGCACATTTTTAGCAAACCAGTCTCCACAGTTACAAGAAAATATCAGAGCTGCCACATCAAGGGCAGTTAGTGGGTATCTTGTGATCATTCCAAAGGCTCAGAGCAGTGCCTTTCACCCTGGTCACATCCTTTTCTTGCAAGGGGAGGGAAGAGGAAAAGACTATTTACTTTCATATTTGCTCTCTGGAAATGATGCATGACCTTAGAGTTTCAACAGTCAAATAAATAAGATGGTGTCTTGGGACAGCAACTAAAACAGCTGCATTCTCTCTCTTTAGTCATGAAAGAAATAGTCCATTCACTAACAACATGGTGTTTTTTACTAACCAGCACCTGCCTGCGATTAGCAAATAACACAGTATATGACTTTATGTGTCTGGAATACATATTGAAATGTCAATTACCTGCCACCATCCAATTCACATACCAATATCAAATTCCAAATTTTAGGAGAAATGTTTTGCTCAGGCTTATATTTTGCTGAGAATTGGAAGGGGGATGTGGAAAGTAGTGCAGTGAATAGAAGTCAATATGCCAAGTGTATTGGCCTTCTCAAACAAATCCTTACAGCCACAGTAGGTATATGCCAGATTTCAAGAGCAATTTGAGATCTTGGCTATCAGAGCAAAAGTTTAAAAAATGTTTATAGTCTCCCACTAGTGATAATTATCTGCTGCCTGCTGACACAGGCATTTTTTAGAAATTGGACCTGTACCAGTTTCCTACTGCATATTTAATTGCTGTATTAATTTATTCTCATTAGTGAGCCCATGATACAGTAAATAATTTAAATAGCTTTGACTGACAAATACAGTTGTACTAACTCTACACACAGTGGGGGCTGGCTTGATGTGTCGAGCAGTAGTCTAGAGCCCAGCGAGTATGGTAAAATGTGGTTTTCCTCAGCAGAGTATTTCAATTAAGGAGCTGGGATTTTTCCTTTGTTTACTTGTTTGTTTTTGTTTGCAAAGGAGGTCTGAATTGCTCTGAAATTATTTATTTGAATCAACTCTGTAAATGGTATCATTGCTGGCAACACTGATGTAGAGTAGAGTAGTGGTACAGAAGGGATGAGTCAGTTAGGTAAGGGAACAAGAAGACCCTTTCTCTTGCCCATTCTGTCCAAGGAGTTACTGGAAGTTAGGTAATTGTTGTTCCATTGTTCAGTTGTGTTGGACTCTTTGTGACTCTGTGGACCACAGCATGTCAGTCTGTGTGAGGAAGATTTCAGAGGAACACTCATTCCTATTCTCAATTTTTTAAACAAAATAATAGGGCATCCCTCACTGCAGCTGGGATTTGGGTGCTTAATATGCCCATAGGTAAAATCCCTGGGAAGGTCTTACCCTTATGTCCCTGAATATCATGCACATATCTGAGCTGAATCCTTCACTGTGATGAGGAACTACAGCTGAGGAGTCTCAGCATTTCCATTGGTTCTACCTTAATTTTCAGTAATTTTGTAAATGTCACTTCTTTATGTGCTGAATTATGGTCCTTACAAACATTTGGGGAAAATGTTCACACAGGAAGTGTGTGTCCTATGTGTACTACCAGGCATCTCCTTGCTCTTTGAGTATGCTCCAACAAAACCTGGTTATTTTCAGATGTTTTGACACTCAGTTTGCAGCTAAGATTGCCACTAGTGGCAGGGTGTGTGGCCTCATGGTACCAATAGACTGGTTTATGTTATATTTCTTGCCAGACTTTGGACATTGGATGACCTGCTTATGGGCATTATGGGTCTGCAGATGGTTCTGCAAATGTTCTTTCTGATGGAACAGGTGAAGTACATGCTCTGGTAGGTCTTTGGGCCAAGTAAGTGGCCATATGCATATAAGGTTTGTATTTGATGCAAAGCCCTTGCCACAGTATAGCTTAGGGTAGTTATAAGGTTTCTGTTCAGTGTGGGAGAGAGGCTTTGAAGACTCAACTCCTGCCCACCTGAAAAAGATACCAGATATTTCACATTGTCACTTGATTTGACTTGCATCCTCTTGGCCTGGGATCTAACTTCCAGACTCCTGTAAATGTGCTTCTTAAATCCAGTTAGAAATTGATAAAGATGGTCCCATGTCAGGGCAAATTGGAAAGGACCAAATGAATGAATGACAAGTCTTCCCTACAATCCATCATTAGTGTGCTCACTCTGTCCTGACATAGTTTCTTATGAACCCCTCATGCTCATTTTCATTGGGATGACCTTGCTCCAGTTCTGCCAGGCCTGGTCAGGCCCTGGTAGGTGAGGGAAGCAGACGAGTGTGGTATCCATTTTGATATGACTTTCCTTTCCAAATTCATCCCTCCCTCTTGTCATCATATAGTCATGCCCTAAACAAAAGTTTTAAACCCAGAGAGAGTGAGAGAGAGAGAGAGAGAGAGAGAGAGAGAGAGAGAGAGAGAAAGAGAGAGAGAGAGTTGTTTAGCAAAATAAATGAATACAATACAATATGGTACCATATTCAATGTTTCACACACACACACACACACACACACACACACACACACACACAATCTCTACTCCTCTGCAAAGAAGAGAAGGCAGTTCATTTTCTCATATATTCTTCAGGGTCAGATTTGCTTATAACTATACATGTTCAGTATAATTGTTGTTTTTTTTTTATTTTCCATCTTCATTGTTATAGTCACTGTATGTAGTATTTTTTTGCCCAATTCATTTTATATCAGTTTATATGTCTCCCCTTCCTTTTTATAGCTATTAAATTATTTTTTTTTCTTTTGGAAAAATAACATTCCATTACAAATAGGTACCATAATTTATTTAGTTAGTCCTCAAATGATGAGGATATATTTTATTTCTAGATATCTGCTACTGTAAAAGCTCAGCTCTGTGTATTTTGTTGTATAAAGCTCTGGTTTTGTTTTTGTTTTTTTTTTTTTTTAATCTCAAACTTCCTTGGGGTATATGCCTAGCAATGGAATTTCTGTGTTCAAGGATATACTCATTTTGGTCACTTAGAATAATCCTTAGTTGTTTTAGAGAATGGTTGGGGCAATTTACAGCCTTGACAACAATGTATTAGTAAACCTGTCTTTCCACAACCCTGCCAACATTTAATATTCTTAACTTTGGTCATTTTGGCGGGGGGGGGGGGGGATTCATTACATTCCATGGGAAAGAAACTAATGGATTTTTGAATGGAGCTCAGGAAACAGTTAAATCACAATAACAGATTTTTTTTTTTTCCCATTCCCCTTCACCTCCCATGTGAACTTGATCCAAACAGCTCAAGACAGTTCCTTGAATCTCCATTCCAAGAAAGTGCCTGGGGCCAGCATACTTACTACTTCATTCCTTTGCCGTTTCCACTACTGACTCTGTGAACTTCACCACCCTTCCCCGATATGGGAAAATCCCCCCTTTGTAGCAGCAAACACCCCAACATCCCCAGAGAGGCTGCCAACACAGGTTCTTAGATCTGCTTTTCTAAAGGAAAGCAACTCAAATGGGTTAACAAGCTTACTTAAATCAGCACCCTGAACTTCTTCTGTCTCAGAGAATGTCACAGAAACTCTTGACCCACTGTCCAATCACAAAGCAACAAGAACAAGGTGTGGGCCTTGCTGAAAACCAAGCCTCCTGCTACAGGCTCCATGTGACCACATTCAGCCTATTAGAGGGCAGAATATATTTTCAAATCAAGGAAGGTTCTCAGAGTCTCATAAGCCTATCAAAGGGCCCAGGGGCAGGGAAGATCTTTAAATTTGCATTTCCATTACATTTGGCCCCAAGACCTTTCATGCCTATAGCATACACTATTTACATTTGAATTAGAGCTAAACATCTCTTAGGTCACATTTTCCAGGTAAGTAAAAAAAATCACAATATAATCTCAAAATATAATAATCCAAGTCTTCCACTCATGGGGCAACTGTTATCTCAGTCATTTTCCAGTAACAATCACATAATAGTCACAATATAATATTCACAACATAGTCTCAAAGTAAAATCGTCACTCTTAAGTTAACTCAATCAGTCACTTATCAGTAGTTTCAAAATATGTGGTCAAAGTCTTCCACTCATGGGGCAGTCTTGATTAACTCAATCAGTCACTTATCAGTAGCAATATCTCAAAGTATTCAAAGTACAAATCAGTAACTTATTCAGCAAAGTCTTACTAAGTATACCCATAGCATAGACAATTTACATTTGAATTGGCACTTAAACATCTCTTAGGTCACATTTTCAAGGTAATTAACTAAAGTTACCAAAGTGGCCACTGGGCCTTAAACACAAAGTACATTGCATTATCACATCAATTCAAAACAAGAGTCCAAATAAAATTCTCTTGGGAGGAGGGGAGTGTCCTTCCCATAACACTGCTCCAGCCCCTGCTTCCAAGTCCTAAGAGGGGGCTGGAAAAGAAAACCAACATGGGGTCCTTGGGAGTCCATGGCACTTCACCCCACCCACCACCCACCACAGTCACAAGTCCATCCTCTCCCTGGGTCCCAAACTGTGGGATATTCAGTGCACTTGCTTTGCCACACAGTCCTTATCTTGTCCTGTGGCTGAATTCCTAATTCCTAGGTTCCCTCTCCTCCAGCAGAAGGCAGCAGCTCCTGTCTTTACCACAGGTCTCCATGCAGATAGCTCACTATTCCTGCTCTCAGCTCAGTGAAGTCAGCATGCAGGCCATTCTTCTCTCCTGCTCCAGGGCTCCACAAAGTCACAGCTACCACAACTGGGAAAAAAAACAATTATCCCAGCAGAGTATATTTTCAAATCAAGGATGGTTCTCAGTCTCTTAAGGTTATCAAAAGGCCTAGGGTCAGGGAAGATCTTTAAATTTGCATTTCGATTACATCCTTCCACCTTAGCTTTTCATCTCTGTTTTACATTTGATTTTCTAATTAGAATGTGAACTCCATGAGCAGCTTTTGGCTCGTGTTTGTAAGACAAGCATTTAGCACAGTGCCAGGGACATAGGAAGTACTTAATAAACACTGCATTGACTTGACATTCATTTTGGCATACTCTTGTGGTTCTCTTTCACAGCATCCTTGATTTCATTTTCATCCAGTTTACAAAAAATGGGCTTCAGCAATACCAAAAAAAGGACTTTGAATATGATAATGTGAAAAATGCAGAGGTAGTAAGAAAGGTGAAGTATATATCCATTTGGAGCTTTTTGTAGCATATGGTGTTAGTTACTATTCTAAAACTAGATCATTTCTGAAAATCAACTTTTAAAGTTCCCAGTGGGCTGAAATATTTTGTCTTAAAATCAATTTCTTCATTTGACTAAAGGTATAATAAAAATATCTGACATTTGTATAGCACCTATTACGTGCCAGATGCAGTGCCAAGCCCATTATGAATATTATCTCATTTCATCCTCAAAACTCTGGGAGGAAAGTGTTTTCTTCAATTCCATTTTACAGGTGAGGAAACTGAGGCTAAGTGACTTGCCAAGGATCACAGAGCTAATGAATGTCTGAGGCCACCTTCGAACTGAGTTCTTCCTGACTCCAGACCCAGATCCCTATTTATGATACAACTAGCTGCCATCAATGAAGGTGAATAAGATGGTAGTGTTTAAAATCTCTTGAAGTTAAAGATCTTTATATTAAGGCATCCCAGCCTAGGTTTAAATTCCAGAAAGGAAGTTTTGGTATATATGCAGAATATATATATATATATGTGTGTGTATATATGCAGAATATATATATATATGTGTGTGTATATATATATATATATATATATATATATATATATATATATATATATATATACACACACACACACATAAGGTAAATTTTTATACTGGGTTAACTACAAAACTTGATAATTGCCAGTTCATAATCAAAGCCTTTGATCCAAGACCCCTCTTGCCTGCCACCTCCTTTGCCACTTCAAGCTACTTCCAGTCCAGATCCCACCTTCACATCTTCAAAGATTGCACTTTACTATATTATATGGGCTACAGGGTATAGGAGGTAGGGCATGGCACTTCCAAGTTAACAAACTGTTCTTACACTGCAATGTCAACATCACAGAAATTATTAATGGGAAGTTGTGCTTCATGTCAAATTAATGTACCATGGTGTTAAATTTTGGCTCAAAGCAAAAGTCACATACCTAGTATAGACCTCCCATTTATTAACAACATGCTGAGAACTGCCAAGCTCATTATTGCTATTATAAAAGAGCAATTCACACTGCAACTGCAGTCTGTTGAGTCTAAAATCCTGGCTATCTGAAGTAATAGAATCATAGAACATCAGAGCTAGAAAGGATCATAGAGGTTATCTAATGCAACATATACCTGAATCATGAAGGTCCTGTACTATCTACTTGACAAGTCACTGGGTCACAAGATTATAGAGCTAGAACTTGAGTGTGTCCCAATTGTCATGTAGTCCAAATCTCATTTTATAAGCAAGAAAACTAAGGAATAGAGAGGTAAATGAATTAGCCAAGATCACTCCGATCATAAACATTACTCTTGAGATTTGAAGTGACATCCTTTGAATTCAGAGCTAGTTCTCTTTCTCTGGTAACTCCTTTACTCCTACTTCCCACTTTTCAACTTCCTTTTGTGTGTTACTTTCCCCTAATAGGCTGTAAGCTTCTTGAGGGGAAGGATTCTCTTTATATATATATATATATTTTTTTTTTTTTAATTTGTTTCCCCAGAACTAAGGACAGTGCCTTGCACCTAATAGGCACTTAATAAATGTTTATTGCATTGAATTACTATATTGCCTGCCAATTAATAGAATCATTGAATCTAAGAATCAATTGATCCTTGGAAGGATCCTCTAAAGTTATATATGCCATATATCAATAGGATGCCCATTACAATACCCCTGACAAGTGGTTGTCCAGTTTCTATGTGAAGACTTCCAGTGATTGGAAAATGACTATTCTTCCTGAAGCAAACAATTCCATTTTTAGACATCTGAAATTTTTAGACTGGGTTTCATTACATAAATGTAAAATTTATTTCTCTGCAACATATACCCATTGTTCCTAGTTTTGACCCCAAACAAAACAAAACAAGTCTTATCCCTCTTCCAAATGGACATCTTTCAAATATATGAAAGCAGCATTTATGTCACATTAACCCCCTAATCTTCTCTTTTCTAGGCTATGTCTAGTTCCTTCAGTCCTCTCTGTATCATCCCAATAATGGATCATCTTCCTACTTTCAAAAGTCTCCAGTAATGAGGGAGCCAGCTATTCCTGTACCCCCTCAACAATGTGTCAGAATATTACCCTTTTAGGCAACTCTAAGTATTAATGAATTTTTTTTGCTTAATCAAAATTTACCTTCCTGTGACTTATATCCACATTAGTTCTTGTTTGGATCTCTAAAACTACAAATAGAATCCCATTTTGATGTGACAACCCATCTAAGAAGTTGAATTTGAAGACAGAAATAATGTTCCACCCCCTTCAGACATGTCTTTCGTATATCTCAGTCATTGTTCTGTCTGAATGTTTTATTTTGTTTTGATTTTTACCTTACCTAAGTAAAATCTTGAGACAAAGACATGGAGAAATCATTTTGCTCTCTGTCCCCATGGTAATTGCTCTCATTGTGCTATGATAAATATATGAAGTTTTATTTTCCATTTGCCCTTAGTACGCTAGAAATGCCCTGAAGGAATGGAAAGTAAATATTGATTAGGGTACAAAGAGTGAGAACACAGCAGAAGGAGATGTAAGAGAATAAAGAGGGAGGGGATAGTATAGAGTGCATTTCTGGGTAAGATGACAAAGTAGGGGATTCTGATTTTCCATGGATCATCAGGGGGACAACAGACCTTGGGGAATTAGGGGAGACTACATTGAGGTCATTTATTTTGACTAAACAGCTAAGCATCTACTGGCATTTGGGGGAGGGGGAGAATCATTTGCTCAAAAGTAGAAAACTGGCCTAAGCATTTTATATTCTGTTTGACTATCCAAACATATCCAACTAACTTATAGGTAACCTATAGACTCCCTAATCCATTCTGAAGAAATGGGTCTGTCCTCTGACAGAAAGCAAGCAAGAGACCTGGCCAGAACCAGTGACACCTCTGAAAAGTAGAGAAGCTTATTAGGGCAGAAAGAGATGAACTGATAAGCCTGGACTGACACAGGGAAAAAGACAACAAACATTCTCAAGTACCTATAAAGCAAGTCAAATCTAGTCAACAATCATTTATTAAGTGTTTACTATGTTCCAGGCACTGTGGTGAAATTAGGAGTACAAATAGAAGCAAAAAGAAAGAAAGTACCTGCCTTGGAAGTACTTATATTCTAATGGGGGAAAATAACATAAAAGGAGGATAAAAAAGAAGAAAAAAGGAGGTGGGCATATGGATGAAGAAAGAACTATAATAATAGGGAACTTGTGGAGAAAGAATTCCAGAGGGTCAGGAATGAGGGCCCAGAGTTAATATTGCTAACCCAGGGTTCCTCCCTTAAAAAGGGTATTCTGGGAAACTCAGAGGCCTCAAGCCTGTCAGAGGTTTAAAGAAATGTCTACCCTGAGCATGTGAAGATTTTTCCTTGTGGAATGGGCAGATGATAACAGTTTGTTCCAATAGCCATGAAGGCAGCTGGTGCAGGCTCTGTAGAGTGCTCAGAGGTTGGACAGGCAGGAAAGATACCAAGGTCATCCATTGCATTCTGGGCCATCACCAGTCATCATCTTGACTTTTGTTATCACTGGACTTTGATGACTCAGGAAGAAAGTGTGAGGCTGATGACTTTGTGCAACTCTGCCTCACTTAAGTCCAATTCACATGCAAGTCAAGACATCATCCCTTGTGTGATTGGTCCTCTTCAAAAATGAGGGATGGACAACAACCAGAAATGTACATAGAAAAGGACTTTTAAAGTAGTCATTATTTTCTTTTTTAAACAGAGTTCATTTCTTTTTCTAAAGGGAAGAAGAACCTCAGCAAGCTAAAAATTACCTTATTCTAATATTTGGAAATCACTCTGCCATGGATACTAAGCATTAATGGAGGCTCTGGAGGGATACACTATGGGATTTGGAAATATTGTCCTAAAGCAAACCTCATTTCAAAAGATGATCTCATGACTTGACAATTTACTATTAAAGGGGGGTGGTGGTGAAAGAACTAAAGTGAAATGTAAACAGAGAAGTTTGGGTTTGAGGAAGAAGAGGATGCAAGGAATAGAAATGCCAACTTCATAAGAGGCCACAGTGAAAGGACATCAGAGTTTTCCACTGTTAAACAAAGGAATACATTCGTGTTCCAATGTTATCTGACTCACAGAATAACTGAATGTCAGAGATAGAAGGGACCTGTAAGATCATCTTGTATTCCCCACCTCTCTTCCACATCCCAAAATTATTCAGAGGAGGAAAATAAGGACTCAAGAGATTAAGTGATATGTTCATACAGGTTCCTTTTTAAAAAATCAATTATAAAAATTTTATGGATGTGATATTCAGGCAGCTTCCCAACTGGATTGCCAAAATTAAGTCCTGAAGGATAGAGGCCCCTTTGCTCCTGAATCATAGGTTTTTATAGCTCAAAGAAAGTAGAGTTCATAAATTATGACCTATTAATTTTACAAATGAGGAAGCAGAGGCTCAGGGAGGGAAAGGGATTTATCCTATTTTGCACATCTTGTATAACATAACAGTAGGCACAACCAAGTATTTAAAAGTTTATTTGAATGATGATGATGATGATGATGATGATGATGATAGACTGATAATTTTTGAAAGGAGAGTCCAGTGGGGATTTGCAAATAAAATGACCCAGAAGTAAGATAAGAAATCATTTTAAGGGATATGAAGGAATTTTATTCCCAGGACAGAAGATCCCTGAGATTAAAATTTGGAAGTGGATTTATTTCGGTGGGACTCCCGGGGTTACATGGTTAACCCAAATCAGAATGGGTTGGCACAGATGTGCAGTTTTTAAAAGAGATTCAATAGCCAGGTTACATAAGCAGAAACTACAATCAGTGATTGATCAGTGTACATTTGAATTTCCCTGAGGCATGAAGAGGACCCTAGACTGAAATGATGGAAGAAGAGGATGCAAGGAATCCAGCCCAGGAATCAATTAGGGGAGGTCAAGGGTGGAGTTGTGCCTGCTTACAGAACAATTAGGGGAGGGGAAGGTGAAGTTGTCTGCTTTACAGATCAATTTGGGGAAGGGGAAGGTGGAGTTGTGTCCAACAAAAGCACTGAGTCCTTAATCTGAACTACATGATACTATCATTGCTCTCCAGACTAAAAAGTTAGGAGACTTGAGTTCAAATGTCATCTCTATAACTTATTAGCTCTCTGATGACTGGTAAGCCCTTGTACATTTCAGAGCCTTACTTTCCCCTTATGCAAATTGGAGATAATGATATTTGCATTATCTACCTCTTAGCTGGTGGTAAAGATAATTGAAATCAAACTTATAAGGTACTTTGCAGCCCACAAATAGTAGATAAGTGTGAGTTTATTAACAAGATGACACACAGGTATTACAAACTATATTTTAAAGAGAAAGAGACCAAAGTTCTGACAAGTGAAGTAATTGGTCCTGATATAACAATATCAATTTAACCAACCCAAACAAAGAACAGTTTTTCCCTCCTAAATGGGGTAGCATCCCTTTCTTGATCTAGTCTATGAGTTCAGCCCTATATTTGTCCTACTGGCGACCAAGCAAAAATAAGGGTGGAAATTCACATTCTCCTGATCCAATTTAAGCAGATGCCACTCACCAAACTGTATAATGGACCACACAGATTGTGGTTTTCACATTTAATTTCCCTTACCAGAGGAGGTCACTTGCCCATGATATGACTGCTAGTATCAGAAACAGGACTTGAACTCAGGTCTCTGAACTTCAGGATCCTAAAAGTGTGAGAATTAAGTTGGAGATAGATTTTTACTTATTTACTGAAATATGGACTCACTTACAAAAATATTTTCCTGGATTGGTACATCTTTGCCATTAAAAAAGAAAAGAATACATGATTTCAGTTTAAGTAATTCATTGACATTTTGCAGCAATGAGTTAAATGGAGAATATCACAACCCTCAGTTCATTTCAATTCAATAGACATTTATTAATCATCTAATGTTTGCAAGGAAATATTCTTTGTGTTGGTGATTCAGAGACAAAAATGAAACAATGCTTGCCCCTGAGGATCTTAATATTCTTAAATAAACAATATTACTAAAGCAAATTCAATTAGAGACAATACCCATTTAGGCAACCTGTGGTTCTTGTTTGTGATAAATTAATCATGTATCATTATCTTCCAATGAAATGGATGTGCTGAGGATGTGAAGAGAAAAGTGAGAGTCTCTTCTCTTAAGGAGCTCATATTCTAAATAGGGGAAATAACCCATAGAGGAAATGTTGCTTTCACTGAAGATAGAAAGGATAGGTGATACTATATTTATTGTCAAGCAGGATAATTGGGGAAGGGAACCTCCTTGTATTATCTAATCAATAATTGTTGAAAACAGGTTAGTCAAAGGGTCTGAGTAGAGTTGGGGTCTCAGTTACCTCAGCAAACGTGGGGTAGAGGGACTCAGAATCTAGTGAGAATAAACATTTAGCACCTAATAGAACCAAGGAAATGGATGTTAGGTTGAAGAATGGGAAGGTTTCTGGCTGCCTCCTGCAACAACAGCTGGTTATCACTCTATAATAAAAGCAAATCACAGAATGTCAAAGCACAGAAAGGGATTACAAGGCCATCTGGTCCAGTCCTCTGCCTCAGCCAGGGGAACCTGCCATCCAAACCACAAAGAGGGATTCTTATGTTGCCATACTTCTGTGTGAGACACACAGCTCACTATGTGAGATATTGAAGTAGAAAACAACAGGTATTTTACGCATCTCTTGGTCTAATGCATTATAAATGGGAAATAGTTTCTCTTGGTTTAGTTTTGAGCACCAGTGTCCACTAGCATCCAACACTAAATTCTTTCAATCCCAAAGGAAAACCAAGTGATATCAAAGAGTATTTATTAACCAGTCATAATTGATCCACTGGACCCATTTTTGCATGATTATGCAAATGTGCATGAAGACAATATTTAAATGTGATTTTTAAATGACTTCCATCATACATCATGCTTGAGCCTAGTTGTGCTCCACAGGAACGTGCCAGAAAAGACTAATTAGCAGTCACTTGGATAATAATTATTGTGTTTAGGAGAAAATGTGAGATTCAATCTGGTACTATTTTGCTGAAATAGCATAACTTGTGACTCAATACATACAGCAATTATTGGTTATGTGTGAACAGTTTTTTGATATTATTTTTTCAAAATATAGAAAATCTCCTCTGGTAAGGGAAATTAAATGTGAAAACCACAATCTGTGTGGTCCATTATACTGTTTGGTGAGTGGCATCTGCTTAAACTGGATCAGGAGAACGTGAATTTCCACCCTAATTTTTGCTTCGTCTTCAGTAGGACAAATATAGGGCTTAGCTGAGATCCCTGAACTCATAGACTAGGTCAAGAAAGGGATGCTACCCCATTAAGGAGGGAGGGACTGTTCTTTGTTTGGTTTGCTTAAATTGATATTTTTATATCAGGACTATTTATCTAGAACTTATGTCATAAATCTGTTCAGTGTTTCACACAGTAAATATTCCCAAAGTATAGGGAAGTTATCTGGGACAGCTGGATGAGGAAATGTCAGCAACTGTTATAGAACCACAAAGTGCATGCAACACATGTCAGGATGAAACCATTCTAGTCTATTCAGGTAAACTATACAACTATAAACTATACAACTATAAAGCAGGTGAAACCTATACTGATTTGGGTCTCCCAAAGTGATTCAGGGCCTATTCAGTTCTTTGATCTATGTACAAAGCCACTCTTAAAAATCTTACCCAAAGAAAACTTTTTGAATTGAATTTTTTTCAAGTGTTCTGAACTACCTTAATAACTGACTTTGTCACCAAATCTAGTGTGATAGATATTACCAAGTGTCCACAATGTAAAAGGCATTGTGGTAAGCACTGAAAATAGAGAGACAAAAATGAAAATCACAAAAGGTGTTTATGTTCTTTTGGGGAGATTCAAGATGTAAACATCTAAGTACATACATGACCATTTGAGGAGAATATTTATAAAAAAGGAGGATCAGGAAGGGATTTAGGTGATGGCACAGGAGCTGAGCCACCAAAGAATATAGGGATTATAATAGGCAGAGGTTGAGGGGAGAGTACATTGCAGGCTCAGGAACAGCCTGTGTAAAGGCACAGAGAGGGGGAAGAGGAAAGTGATCAACATGGGGGAGGGATTTTGTAGACCATATCGTAAGAGGATTGGTTGAAGGAAATTGACATTTTTGACTGAAAAGTGAATATTGAAATTTTGGGGAAAATTGGGATGATAATTAATATCAAGCTTTGGAAAGACTATTGTAGGTATTTGATTTGTTCTTCTTGGCATAATTTGGAGTAATGGGACAGAGTTTCAGAGATGTTGCAAGAACCACCATCCTTCTAGTCATACAGTTTTACAACTTTTTTTCAGCTCTTCATTTTCCTTTACTCAATCAGTTCCAAGGATTATTGATTCTATCTATACAGCATATCTCACATTTGTCCCTTCCTTTCCTTTTTCTTATTATTTTAATAAAATTTATCATTTTAACATTCTTTCCTCTTTAAATGTTGAGTTCCAGATACTTTCCCTCCCTTGCCCCCTTTACCCACTCACTAAGAAGGCAAATGGCATGATAGCAATTATGCATGTGAAATTATATGAAACCTAGTTCCATATTAACCATGTAGATAAAATGATTAAAAAACGAAGCGAGAAAATTATGTTTCAATTTGCATTCAAAGTTTATCAGTTCTTGCTTTGGAGGTGGGCAGCAGCATTTTTGTCTTTTTTGTTTCTTTTTTTGTTTTATCATAAATTTTTTGAATTTATCTTAGTTCTCTGTACTAATTAGAGTAGCAAGTCTTTGAGAGTTTATCATTATTACAGCATTGTTTGTATTGTACACAATGACCCCAGCTCTCACTTCATTTTGCTTCAGTTTAAATAGGCCTTGCTACATGTTTTTGTTTGTTTTTCTTCCTGAAAAAAATACCTTTATCATTTCTTATAGCACAATAGCCCTCCATCACAGCCATAAACTACAACTTGTTTAGCCATTCCACAATTGATAATCATTTTTTAAATTTCCAGTTGGAAAGCAACTTAGCAGTTATCTAGCTCAACTCCCTCATTTCCCAAATGGGTAGCTGAGTCCTTTATCTGTGGTTGGTGATATTATAAGTCAAATGATCCTATCTAAATCGATGTACAGACAATTAGCCTTATGCTAATCAAATTACAGAGAAGAGACATTTAAAACTGGACAAAATAACAAAATTCATTTGGACAAACAAGAGGTCTCAAATATCAAACGAAAGTATGTTAAAATGTAAGTGAAGGAAATATAGATTTACTAGACTTCAACCTACATTCTAAAACTGTAGTGATCAAAAGGTATTTGTTGTTGGTTAAATAATAAAAAAGCAGATAGAGGAAATGTTTTAAGACATTAGAAAAGCATTTGATAACGAAAAGAACTTAAATTATCGGGAGAAAGATTCTCTTTTTGAAAAGAATTGCAAGGGGGGGCGGAGCCAAGATGGTGGAGTAGAAACAGCTCATCCAAGCCTCTCTGCCCCCAGATTCTCCACAAACTATGTAAAAAAGGACTCTGAAAAACTTCTGGAGCCCCAGCACCCACAGAACGACACAGAGAAGCTAACCTCCCGCTGAGGACAGCCCAGCACCATGCAGGAAGGACCAGCGCAGTGGTCTGGGAGCCGGCAGCGCGCAGAGCGCAGGAGCCTAGCCGAGCCCAGGTCCACGTGAGCCGAGGTTTTAGCCCCAGGGCGGCAGGGCCAGCAGCCAGCTGGAGGAACCCCAGAACACCAGGAGCTGTGGCGACTCCAAAATTATCAACATAGACATGCCTAGGACAAAGTAAGAGGTTAGTGTCCTATGGACTTTGGGACCTGTATTTGGGGAATGCGTCAGCTCCCTCACCTGGGGGCTAGAAGCCGCTGAGGAGACACGCCATTTTGTAGTTTTCAGAGGCAGCTCGGGCTCCCAGCCTACAAATCATGGGGAGATCCAGTGATCAGTCTTGGGGGGGTAATCGCTCTTGCTTTAACCTCCCTGGATCTGGATTGTGATCTAGGGTGGAAGTTGTGGGTGGGTTTACAGCTTGCCAGAAACGGAAGTTGCCCCCCACACGTTCGGGACAACAATTCCTCTAGCTGGCCTTAAAGCCATAGTCTGGCAACAAGCCCAAAAGTCAAGCAATTAAGTGGCAACATGCCAAGGCAAAGGAAACAGAAAAATGCAACCCTAGACTCCTATTTTGGGGGCATAGAGCGGGAAAAGGACTGTGAGGTCAGAAATCCTGCTCCAAAAGCCCCAGGGGAAAACATGAGTGGGTTGCAGGCCATAGAGGACTTTAAGAAGGACTTTAAAAATCAAATAAGAGAAGTGGAGGAAAAATTAGAAAGAGAAATGAGAAGGATGCAGGAAAAGTATGAAATGAGGGTCAACAGCCTGACTGAGGAAAACAACACCTTAAAAAATAGACTAGCTCAAATGGCAAAGGAGGCTCAAAAGGGCATAGAGGAGAAGAATGCCTTAAAAAGTCGAATTTGCCAGATGGAAAAAGAATCTCAAAAGTTCACTGAGGAGATTCATTCCTTCAGAGTTAGACTGGAGCAAATGGAAGCTAGTGACCTTATGAGAAATCAAGATACTATTAAACAGATCCAAACAAATGAAAGAATAGAAGGCAATGTGAAATATCTCATGGGAAAAACCACTGACCTGGAAAATAGATCCAGGAGAGACAATTTAAAAATTATTGGACTACCTGAAAGCCATGATCAAAGAAAGAACCTAGAAATCACCCTCAAGAAATTCTCAAGGAAAATTGCCCTGATGTTTTAGATCCAGAGGGCAAAATAGAGGTTGAAAGAATCCACAGATCACCTCCTGAAAAAGATCCCAAAAAGAAAACTCCCAGGAATATTATAGCCAGGTTCCAGAATCCCCAGATCAAGGAGAAAATACTCCAAGCAGCCAGGAAGAAACAATTTCAATATTGTGGAAACACAATCAGAATAGCCCAGGACCTGGCAGCTTCTACACTGAGGGATCAAAGGGCATGGAATATGATATTCCAGAGGGCAAAAGAACTGAGAATGAACCCAAGGGTCACCTACCCAGCAAAACTGAGTATTTTGTTTCAGGGGAAAATATGGTCATTCAGTGGAATAGAGGACTTTCAAGCATTCTTGAGGAAAAAACCAGAGTTGAATAGAAAATTTGACATCCAGACACAAGAAGTAAGAGATGCCTGAGAAGGTAATCAGGGAAAAGAAATCAAAAGGAACTTATCAAAGTTGAACTATTTACATTCCTATATGGAAAAGCAATAACTGTGACTGATGATATCTTTATCACTATGAAAATAATGGAAGAAGTGTGTGTGGTCATATGAATACATATGTGAATGTGTGTGTATATGGTTACAGTTATATATGGATAGAGGGCATAGGTTGATTTTGTTGGGAAGGGAGAGTATTCAAGGGATGAAATTATGAGGTGGGAGAGGAAAGTGGCAAGAGGAGATGGGGAGAGACATGGTAGGGTAAACTATCTCATGTAGGGGAAGTGGTTGCAAAGGAGGGGGAGAATAAGGAAGGCTAAAAAGGCAAAACCACATTCACATTGAATTTGGTTCAGGGAGAAAATGACATACATACTAAATGGGATGTCTCAACCTGCAGCAGGATAGGGGGAAGGGGGATGAGAGGAGGGATGATGGATGGGAGGGCATCCTTGGGGTAAGGGGAGGTTGGAAGTACCCACTATAGAAGAGGGACAGGATCATGTAGGGAATGGACCAGGTGGGGGGTGGGATGAGTGGGAAGGAATTATAAGCAGCCTTGTACAATATATCTACCATGATAATGTTTTGCATAGCTAGACACGTACAACATATACTGAATTACTTATATCCCAAGAAGGAATGGGTGACAAGGGAGGAAGGAAATGGATCTGAAATTCGAGGTCGTAACATTAAATGTTTCAAATATATATAATATATATATATATATATATATATATATATATATATATATATATATATATATATATAAATACTATTATTAAAACTCTTTTGCCTGTAATTGGGAGATAAGATGTGCAGGCATTGGTACACAAAGATTCATCTTCCTCTAATGGAAAAGTCGATGGGGGTATGGGAGAAGGTATGGGAGAGAGCAGATTGGAGGAAGCGATATCTTGTGGGACTGCTATTCTGGGAGGTTGGGTAGGGGAATAATGGGGGGAAAATGATTGTAACTCAAAATCTCGCGGAAATGAATGATGTAAAACAGAAGTTAATAAAGTATTTGTTTAAAAAAAAAAGAAAAGAATTGCAAGGAAAATAGGAAGCAGTTTAACATACATGCATAAAATAGTTTTAGAACAGTATCTTACATTATTCCCTCAAAATGTGTGCAGATGTCTAAAATGTGCACACTCTTTAATCTAGACATTCTATTGCTAAAGATACACTGAGAGAAGGTTATTGACTGAAGACTCTATAAACATTGATTTCCATAGGACTACTATTGTCTTGCAAAAGACTGAAAGCAACATAGATGACCATTGATTGGGAATGGCTAAAGAAATTGTGGTAGATGGATTTACTGAAAAAAGTACTGAGAATAGTACTGAAGAAAACATATACATAATGAAGAACATTATGAAGAAAACATAAAAAAAATTATATGAACTGATATAGAATGAAGTTAGCAAACCAAGGAAATCATATACAAAACAAACTCAATATAAGAATGTAAACAGAAACAAAAACAATAGATTAATGATATTAAGTTATAAAGAACAAGCTTAACTCCAAGGTAAAGACATGAAATGATAACTCTGCAAAGGAATGAAGTTAACAGGTGCAGAATATGGTATTTTGTCATGTATTAATCAGTTTTGTTGAAATTTTTATCTTTTTATTTTTTATTTACTTTTTATTTATTTTTTTTAAGCAATTGGGGTTAAGTAACTTGCTCAAGGTTACACGGCTAGTCATTATTTGTGTGTGGGTGCTCATTTTCTGAGGCCGGATTTGATCTCAGTTCATCCCAACTCTGAGGCTGGCACTCTTACTCACTGCGCCACCTAGCTGCCCCTTTTAGGGCAATTGGGGTTAAGTAACTTGCCCAAGGTCACACAGCTAGGTTTTTTTTTGTTTGTATGGGTTAAGTGTCTGAGGCCAGATCCGAACTCAGGTCCTTCTGACTCCAGGGCCGGCACTCTACTCACTGCGCCACCTAGCCACCCCCTATCTTTTTATTAAAAAGATAAATTAAGTGATAGTTTAGTAAAGGGAAGAAAATTAAGGATCATCATGACATAGAAATCAAAGATATCAGTAAAACGTAAGTAAAAATGAATATATATATATATGTATCTGTTAAAATTAAAAGAGAATGAGATGAACCATTATTTAAAACTATACCTGTAGGAAGATTTTTAAAAAATTATTATGAACTTGACTCAATGTGAACATTTGCATATAAAAGAAACAGAAGAAAAAAATGATTACAAATAGGTTTGTGAATATCTTACATGTGTTTCATTTTTAATCCTATAATAAATTTATCATGGAATCACTAATGTTATGTTTGTACCCTTATGAACTTCATTCTGCTCTCTTCTCTATTTTTTACATGTTTTATTAGGATACTTTTCCCTTATTTTCTATAATTTGGCATCACTATCACTAACTACTCACTCTGTACTCCATATTAAAACCCGTTTTGTAACAAATAAACATAGTCAAAGAAAACATACATAGACTGTGTGTGAAAATCCATGTGTTATTATGCACTTGTAGTTTGTCAACTTTTTGCCAAGAGGTAGAAGTGTGATTCACCATCATTTTTCTGTATTTATGAGTAACTATTGGATTGATCAGAATACTTAATCTTTCAGAGCTGTTTCCTTTATACTGTTGTAGTTATATAAATTTTTCTTCTTGATGGTCTCTTTGCACAATCCAACAACTCATAAAAGTCTTCCTAGGTTTCTCTGAATTTGACTCCTTTATCATTTTTATGTCTCAACAATATTTCAATATAAACACACACTAGAATTTGTTCGGGCTTTCTGTAATTGACGGGCACATAGTCTATTTCCATTTTTTACTAAAATAAAATTGGCCACTCTAAATAATTTTGTACGTATCAGTCTTTTCTCTCTTTCATAATGAGGGCAAGTTATATAGCATGTAAGTTCTGGTATTTCCTGCTCAAAAAGTATTCACAATTTACTGATTTGGAGAATATGTGTTTTTCAAAATATTTAGATCAATTCAAAGTTCTAGAAGTAGTGAATTAGTGTAGCTTTTCTCTCATAGACCTTCCAACATTTGTAATCTTTTTTATCATTAGTGCCAATCTTATATATTTAAGATTAAGACCTCAGAGTTGTTTTTCTATTATTATCAATAATTTGGAGTATTTTTGTAAGATTGTTGACAATGTAAATTTCTGCTTTTGAGAAGTACTTGTTAATAACCTTTAGCTCTCTACCTATCTTTTTCTTTATTCCTTTATCAGGCAAATTTCCTACAAAGATCTTTCCCAACTAATGATTCCTCTTCAAATTTTAACTTTATTTTATGCTTATGTAAGAAAACCTTTTTTACATGTATTAAATCACATTTATGGCTATGGTTTTTAATTATGAATATCTTCTGTCATAATCTTCTTTTTCACCTCTCATTTCCCCCCACCTTTTATTTATTTTAATAATATTTTATTTTTCCCAATTACATGTCAAGACAAATTTTAGCATTCATTTTTACGTTGTTTTGTGTTCCAAGTTTTCCTTCTACCTTCACCTCTGTCCTGTCTTCTGAAAATGGTAGGTAATTTGATATAGGTTATATGTGTGCTATTAAGTAAAACATATTTCCATCTTAGTTACAGTTGTGGAAGAAGAAACAGATCAAAAGAAATAAACCAGGAAAAACAATAAAGCAAGTAGGAAAAAATGTGCTTTAATCTGCATTCAGAGTCCATCAGTTCTTTATCTGAATGTGGATTGCTTTTTCCTTTATGAGTCCTTTGTACTTGTCTTGGATCATTGTATGTATCACTTATGTATCATGTCATTCATAATTGATCATCATAATGTTGCTGATACTGTGCACAGTGTTTTTCTGGTTCTTCTCATTTCACTTTTTATGGGTTTATATAAGTCTTTCCAAGTTTTTCTGAAATTGCCCTGTTCATCATTTCTTATTGCACAATAGAATTCCACTATATTCATATGCCACAACTTGTTCAGCCATTCCTCAATACATGGGCATCCCCTCA
Organism: Gymnobelideus leadbeateri; assembly: GCA_011680675.1. NCBI lineage: Eukaryota > Metazoa > Chordata > Mammalia > Diprotodontia > Petauridae > Gymnobelideus > Gymnobelideus leadbeateri. The sequence continues at coordinate 62,190 of WOXC01001210.1, read as the reverse complement.
ATTTCCAATATTTTGAAACAATGAAAGAGGCTGCTATAAATATTTTTTTGCACATGCAGGTACTCTTTTAATGATCTCTTTGGTATACAGACCTAATCATGGTATCGCTGGATCAAAGGGTATGTATAATTTGGTTGCCCTTTGGACATAGTACCAAATAAATCTCCAGAATGTTTGGATCAGTTACCAAATATTAACCATGCATTAATGTCCCAGTTTTCCTACAACCTCTTCAACATGTATCATTTTCCTTTTCTGTCATAGTAATCAATCTGATAGGTGTGAGATGTTACCTCAGAGTTGTTTTAATTTGCATTTCTCTAATAAAAAGTTAAATCACTTAGAGCACTTTTTCATATTCCTATAGATAGCTTTGATATCTTCATCTTCATATCCTTTGACAATTTATCAATTGGGAAGTGACTTGTATTCTTATAAATTTGACTCATTTCTCTATATATTTGAGAAATGAGGTCTTTACCAGAGACACTTACTGTAATAATTGTTTCCCAGCTTTTTTGCTTTTCTTCTAATCTTGTTTGCATTGGTTTTGTTTTTATCAAAGCTTTTTTAACATAATAGCACCAAAATTATCTATTTTACATTTTTATTGCTCACTTTCTCTTATTTATTGGTGAATTTTTCTCCTCCCCACAGATCTGACAAGTAGACTATTCCTTGCTCTTCTATTTTGTTTATGTTGTTTATGATATCCTTTATATCTAAATCATTCACCTATTTTGACCTTATCTTATATATGGTGTGAGATGTTGATCTATACCTAATTTATGTCCTATTGTTTTCCAGTTTTATTATCAGCTTTTGTCAAAAGGTGAGTTTTTATCCCAAAAGCTGGGATCTTTGGGTTTATCAAACACCAGTTTATTATGGTCATTGACTACTGTTTCTTATAGACCTAATATATTCCAATGATATACCAGCCTGTTTCTTAGCCAGTCCCAGATAATTTTGATGATCACTATTTTATATTATAATTTGATATTTGGTATGCTAGGCCACCTTTCTTTGTATTTTTTCTTCATTAATTCCCTTGATATCCTTGACCTTTTCTTCTTCCAGAGAAAAAAAGTAGTTTGAGTGCTGTGGCACTGAATAAGTAAATTAATCTAGGGAGAAATGTAACTTTTATTATTTTGGCTCAGTCTACCCAGGAGCAATTATTTAAAACTGATTTTTATTTGTGTGAAAAGCCTTTTGTAATTCTGTTCGTATAGTTCCTGGGTGTGTCTTGCCAGGTGGACCACTGAGTATTTTATTATTTACAGGTATTTTAAATGGAATTTCTACCTCTTCTTAGCATTGTTGGTCATTTAAGGAAATGCTAATTGTTTATGTGGGTTTAGCTATATCCTGCAACTTTGCTAAGGTTGTTAATTATTTCAGTTAGGTTTTTGAGTTTATTTTCTAGGGAATCTCTAAGTAAGCCATCATATCACCTGCAACTAGTTATATTTTTATTTCCTCATTGCCTATATTAATTATTTCTATTTCTTTTTATCCCATTAATTTATCTGATATTTCTAGTACCATATTGAATAATAGTGGTGATAATGGGCATCCTTGCTTCATATCTTATTTTATCAGGAAGGTTTCTGGCTTATCTCCATTACAGATAATGCTTCCTGATGGTTTTAGATATACTTTTCATTTTAAGAAATGCTCCCTTTATTCCTATGCTCTCTAGTATTTTTCATATGAATGGGCGGTGTTTTTTTGTTAAAAGGTTTTTCAACAGTTACTAAGATAATCATATGATTTCCATTGATTTTGTTATTGACATGATCTATTATATTGATAGTTTCCCTAATATTAAATCAACCCTATATTCCTGGTATAAATACAGTCTATTCATATTATACAATCCTTGTGACATATTGCAGTAATCACCTTGCTTGTATTTTGTTCAAAATTTTTGTATTAATATTAATTAGGAAAAATGTGTATATTTTTCTTTCTCTGTTTTAACTCTTCCTGGCTTAGGTATTAGCACCATAGTTGTGTCATATATAGCATTGGAATTAATTGTTCTTTAAATGTTTGGCAGAATTCACTCATTAACCCATTTCCCCCTAGGGAATTTTTTCCTAGGGAATTCATTAATGGCTTGTTCAATTTCTTTTTCCAAGATGGGGTTCTTCAGGCATTATATTTCCTCATCTGTTAATCTAGGTAATGTATATTTTTTTCAAAATATTTGGGGGCCAGAGTCAAGATGACAGAGTAGAAACAGGACTTCTGTGCAGCTCCGCCTTCCACCTCCTCCAATTCATGTAAAAAGTGACTCTACACAAGGTTTGGAGCTACAGAACCCACAAAATGACAGAGAGAAGCTAACTTCCTGCTGAAGACAGCCCAGCAGTCCAGCAGGAAGTGGACAGTTCAGCATTCTGGGAACTGAGCCCAGACCCTGCTAGCCTAAGGATTTAGCCTCAGGGCAGGCACAACCAGTCATCAGCAGGTGGGACTTCAGATCACCAGCAGCTGTAGAGGTTTCCAGAATTATCAACCCATAGATATTATGGACAAAATGAGAGGTCAGTGCAGTGTGGACTCAGTGAACTGAGAGTTTGGGAGTACAGTCAAGCCTTTACACCCTGGAGGGAGAAGCAGCTCAGGCATAGTGGCTGTGCAGCCACTGCCATGTGACTGCTTCAGCTCCTGGCCTACAGATTGTAGGGAGACCAACTACCAGTCCAAGGGGTAATTGCTCTTGCTTTAATCTGCTTGGATCTGGATTGTGGTCTAGGGTAGAGGTCCTGGGGTGAATGACCAGCTTGCCAGAGCATGTGGAAGCTTCAGAGAGGCACCCAACTAATAACTCTAGCAGCTGAGAAAAACACAGCTATTAGGACAAAGTTCCCCTTTCTGGAAGCAGAATTCTACTGTGGCAAAAAGGTCAAAAGTCAAGTAATTGAGTGGCAACATGAGCAAGCAAAGGAAGCAAAGCAAGCAGAGCAATCCAACATTAGACTGCTATTTTGGGGGCAAAAAGGATCAAAACATGGAACAGGAAGAAGATAGTGAAGTCAGAACTCCTGCACAAAAAGCTTCCAAGAAAATATGAGCTGCTTACAAGACTTAGAGGAGCTTAAGAAGGATATTTAAAACCAAATAAGAGAAGTAGAGGAAAAATTGGGAAGAGAAATGAGAATGATGCAAGAATATTATGAAATGAGAGTCAAAAACATTATTAAAAAGAAATAACACCTTAAAAATTGACTAACTCAAATGGAAAAAGAGGCTCAAAAACCAATGAGGAGAAGAATGCCTTAAAAAATTGTCAGATGGAAAAAGAATCTCAAAAGTTCACTAAAGAGAATCATTCATTCACATTTAGATTGGAACAAACAGAAACTAGTGACTTTATGAGAAATCAAGATACTCTTAGATCCAAACAAATGAAAAATAGAAGACAATGTTTAATGTCTCATTGGAAAAAACACTAACCTGGAAAATAGATCACGCAGAGATAAGTTGAACTACCACCTATTGGACTACATGAAAGCCATGATCAAAAAAAGAACCTAGAAATCATCCCTCAAGAAATTCTCAAAGAAAATTGCCCTGATGTTTTAGAATGACAGGGCAAAATAGAGGTGGAAAGAAAGAATCCACTGATCACCTCCTGATAAAGATCCCAAAAAGAGAATTCCTAGGAATATTATAGCTAGGTTCCAGAATTCCCAGATCAAGGAGAAAAATATTACAAGCAGCCAGGAAGAAATAATTTGAATATTGTGGAAACACAATCAGGATAACATAGGATCTGGCACCTTTTACACAGAGGAATTGAAGGGCTTGAAACACAATATTCCAGAGGTCAAAGGAGCTGGGATTAAAACCAAGAATCACCTACCCAGCAAAACTGAGTATTTTGTTTCAGGGGAAATATGGTCATTCAGTGGAATAGCGGATTGTCAAGCATATTTTTTTCAAATGCTTTATTAACTTTTGGTTTACACCATTCATTTCCGACATATTTTGTTACAATTTCCCCCCATTTTTTCCCATACCCACAACCCCAGAATAGCAGTCCCATAGGATATCCCCTCATCCAATCTGCTCTCTCCCAAATCTTCTCCCATACCTCCATCGAGTTTTCCATTAGGGCAAGGTGAATCTCTGTGCCCCAGTGCCTGCACATCTTATCTCCCAATTACATGTGAAATAGTATTAATAATAGTATTTTTATATATTTGAAATATTTAATTTTAAAACTGGTCCAGCTACTCTGGGGCTAAAACCTTGGACTCATGTGGTCCTGGGCTTGGCTCCCCAGGCACTGTGCTGGCTGCTGCCTGCCAGGCTGCTGGGCTGCTGGGCTGTCCTCAGCAGGAAGTTAGCTTCTCTGTGTCATTCTATGGGTTCTGGAGCACGAGAGGTTGTTCAGAGTCCCCCTTTTGCATAATTTTGAAGTGGTGTGGGCTGGACCACCTTGGAAGTGCTTTTTCTACTCCACAATCTTGGTGGAAGGGAGGGCAGGCTGGTGGGGAGGGAAGTTGGAAGCACCCACTTTTGAAAAGGGACAGGATCAAAGTAGAGAATAGAACAAGTGGGGAATGGGATAGATTGGAGGGAAATATAGTCAGTCTTTCACAATATATCCCCTATGGAATTTTTTTGCTTAGCTACACATGTACAAATTATATTGAATTGCTTATCTTTCTATTAAAAGTAGGTACGAGAGAGAAAGGGAAAAATCTGGACTTGAATGTTTTAAAATCAAATTTTAACATATATTATTATTATTATTATTATTATTATTTTACATGTAACTTGGAAATAAGATATACAGGCACTGGGGCATAGATATCCCCTGGTTCCTACTGGAAAGTCAGACGGGGGAAGGGTGAAAATATGGGAGAGAGCAGATTGGGGGAGGGGATATTCAGTGGAATCCCTTTTTGGAGTGGTGGGTACGGGGAAAATTGGGAGAAAATTTGTAACTCAAAATCTTGTGGAAATGAATGATGTAAGCTAAAAAAATAAAAATAGAGAAAATTTAAAAATAAATAAAGATATAATAAATCACAAATAAAAATATTCATTGGTTTCACTCATTGTCAGATTTATTGGCATAAATTGGTCACAATATTTCCTTATGGTTCCTTTAATTTTTTTTTTTTTGTCATTGATGGTGATTTAACCCTTTTCATTTTTTATACTGGATATTTGGTTTTCTTCTTTCTTTTTTTTTTAATCAAAATAACCAGTAGTTAATGTATCTTATCTTTGCTGTTTTATTTTTTTTCATAAAAGCCGTTTCTTAACTTATTCATTAACTCAATAGTTGTTTGTTTGTTCTTTACTTTCAGTCTTATTAATCTCACCTTTGATTTTCAGGATTGCCAATTTGGTGCTCAATTGTGGATTTTTAATTTGTTCTTTTTTCTACTTTTTTAGTTGCACACTCAACTCACTGATCTGTTTTTTTTTTTTAATTTTTATTTATTTATTTATTTTAATTAAACAAATGCTTTATTAACTTCTGGTTTACATCATTCATTTCCACCAGATTATGAGTTACATTTTCCCCCCATTTTTTCCCTACCCACCACCCCAGAATAGCAGTCCTACTAGATATCCCCTCATCCAATCTGCTCTCTCCCATATCTTCTCCCATACCCCCTTCTACTTTGCCATTAGGGCAAGGTGAATCTCTGAGCCCCAATGCCTGGACATCTTATGAAACATTTAATTTTAAAACTTCGATTTTCAGATCCATTCCCTTCTTCCCTTGTCACCCACTCCCTCTGAGAAGATAAGCAATTTAGTATGTGTTGTACATGTATAGCTATGCAAAACATTACCATAGTAGATATATTGTAAAAGACTGCTTATATTTCCCTCCCACCTGTCTCACCTCCCACCTGGTCCATTCCCTACTTAGATCCTGTCCCTCTTTGATAGTGGGTACTTCTAACCTCCCTTCTCCCCAGAATGCCCTCCCCTCCATCATCCCCCCTCTCATCCCCCTTTCCCCTACTCAGGAGAGTAAGTGAGGGTAAGATATTCCATTTAGTATGTATGTGTTTCTCTCCTTGAGCCAACTTCAATGAGAATATGCTTTTGCCTTTTTGCCTTCCTGTTCTTCCCCTCCCCTGCAACTACTTCTCCTTGCCTCTTCTACATGAGATAGTTTGCCCTACCCTGTCTCTCTCCATCTCCTCTTGCCACTTTCCTCTCTCACCTCTTGACTTCACCCCTTAAGAATCATCCCTTCCTTGGGGTGGCTTGGTGGCGCAGCGAGCAGAGAGCCAGCCCCCGAGCCAGAAGAACCCGAGCTCGGATCCGGCCCCAGACACCCAAAACACAAACAAAAACCCAGCCAGGTGAACCTGGGCAAGTCACCCAACCCAGTTGCCCTCCAAAAAAAATCATCCGTTCCCATCAAATTCAACCTGTGCCCTCTATCCATGTATACCTGTGAACATATGCCATGTACCCTTCTTCAATTATTTTCATAATGAGAAAGGTTTCATCAAACACAGTTATTGTTTTTCTGTGTAGGACTGTAAATAGTCCAACTTTGATAAGTTCCTTTTGATTTCTTTTCCTTGATTACCTTTTCAAGCATCTCTTGCTTCTTGCGTCTGAATGTCAAATTTTCTATTCAACTCTGGTTTTTTCATCAAGAATGCTTGAAAGTCCTCTATTCCACTGAATGACCATATTTTCCCCTGAAACAAGATACTCAGTTTTGCTGGGTAGGTGACCCTTGGGTTCATTCCCAGCTCTTTTGCCCTCTGGAATATCACATTCCATGCCCTTCAGTCCCTCAGTGTAGAAGCTGCCAGGTCCTGAGCTATTCTGATTGTGTTTCCACAATATTGAAATTGTTTCTTCCTGGCTGCTTGTAGTATTTTCTCCTTGATCTGGGGATTCTGGAACCTGGCTATAATATTCCTGGGAGTTTTCTTTTTGGGATCTTTTTCAGGAGGTGATCAGTGGATTCTTTCAACCTCTATTTTGCCCTCTGGATCTAAAACATCAGGGGAATTTTCCTTGAGAATTTCTTGAAGGATGATTTCTAGGTTCTTTCTTTGATCATGGCTTTCAGGTAGTCCAATAATTTTTAAATTATCTCTCCTGGATCTATTTTCCAGGTCAGTGGTTTTTCCCATGAGATATTTCACATTGCCTTCTATTCTTTCATTTGTTTGGATCTGTTTAATAGTATCTTGATTTCTCATAAAGTCACTATCACTGATCTGTTCTTTTTCCATTTTGTTGATGTAGGAATTTAGAGAAATAAATTGTTTGCTAAGTACTTTGTTGGCTGCATCCCCAAACATTTGGTATGTTTTCTCATTGTTGTCATTCTCTTTAATGAAATTATTGATTGGAATAATGTGATTTGTTCTTTGGCATACTTATTTTTAGGATAACTTTATTAGGTTTCTAATTAATTTTTAATTTATTTTCTTCCTGCCCTTTTTTGAATGTAATTTTTATCGCATTATGATCCAAAGAGAATACATTTAATATATCTGCCTCTCTACTTTTGATTTTGACATTTCTTTGAGCTATTACATGGACAGTTTTTGTGGGGGTGCTATTTGATGCTGAGAAAAAGGTATATTCCTTCAGTTCCCATTTGGTTTTCTCCAGAGGTATGCCATAACTAACTTTTCTAATATTCTATTTACTGCCTTCATTTCTTTCTTGTTAATTTTTGTCTGGATTTATGGAGTTATTAGAGGAGACAATCGAGGTCCCCCAATAGTATAGTTTTGCTGTCTATTTCTTCCTGTAACACACTTAACTTCTCCCTTAAGAATTTAGATAGTGCATATATATTTAGTACTGACATTACTTCATTGTCTATGATACCTTTTAGCCAAATGTATTTTCCTTCCCTATGTCTTTTAATTATGTCTGTTTTTGCTATTATTTTGTCTGAGTTCAGCATTGCTACCCCTGTTTTTGAGCTGAAGCATAATAGATTTTGCTCCAACCCCTTACCTTACCTGTGTGTCTCTCTGTTTCAAGTGTGTTTCTTTTAAAGAACATGTGGTAGGATTCTGGTTTTTAATCTACTCTGCTATCCCATTCCACTTTTGGAAGAGTTCATCCCATTCACATTCAGAGTTAAGATTACTTCTTGTTTATTTCCCTCTATTATAGTCTTTCACCTGTTTTTCCTCTCTATCCTTTTGTCCTTTCCTTCCTCACCAGTGTTTCACTTCTGTCTACCAACTTCCCTGGTCTGCCCTCCTTTTTCTCATTACCCCCTTCTTCTTTACTTAGGAAGGTGTCACTTGTAATTCTTAAAAACTGTACCTCTAATACTATAGCTAGAAGGAATATACAGAGACAAACATTATGAGTATAAGATGAATTTGAAGAAATGGCATAAAAAATTAAGGCATGAGAAACAGGAGAACACTGGGTGCAGAAGGAAAAGAGAGCTAGAACTGGGTAAATTATTTCACATGAAGAGCCACAAATGACCTATTAAACACTGGAGAGGAAGATGGGATGGTGTGTGATGGAGGTTAATTGAACCTTACTCTTGTCAGTGTTGACTCAAAGAAAAAATAATATATATATAATCAGTCAACCCAGTAGCTGAGTAGGAGGGGAGGATTTTTTTTAAAGCTTTAAATTCTTCTATTTCCTTAAATTACACTTTTTCCCCTGGTTGTATTATGCTTTATTTGTTGTATAGGTGATTCTTGATTGTAGTCCTAGTTCCTTTGCTTTCCATAATATCATGTTCCCTGAGCTCTGGTCTTTTAATGTTGCATCTTCATCGTGGCTGCCAGATATTTGAATTGTTTCTTTCTGGCTGATTGCAGTAAATTTTCCTTCATCTGAGAGTTCTGTAATTTGACCATAATGTTCCTTGGAGTTTTTACTTTGGGATCGCTTTTCTGAGGTGATTGGTGGATTCTTGCAATGCCTATTTTGCCCTCTGGTTTTAAGATTTCAGGACAGCTTTCCTTGACAATTTCTTGAAAGAGCCTATTCAGGTCTTCTTTTTGATTATGAGTCTCAGATAGTCCAAAGATTCTCATATTTTCTCTCCTGGATCTGTTTTCCAGGTCAGTTTTTTTTCAGTGAGATATTTTACTTGTTCTTCATTTTTTCATTCTTCTGAATTTGTTCTATTAATTCTTGTTTTTTTTTTTTTTTGCTTTTTTTTTGGAGGGCAATTGGGATTAAGTGACTTGCCCAAGGTCACATGGCTAGTGTTCTATTAATTCTTGATGTCTCACAAAGTCATTGGCTTCCACTCCGCCAATTCTAACTTCTCAGGAATTTATTTTCTTAGCTTTTGTAATTCCTTTTCCATTTGGCCAAATGTATGTTATAAGGAGTTGTTTTCTTTATTAAATTTGTGTATCTCCTTTTCCATTTGACCAATTATGCTTTTAAACAGCTATTTCCTTTTTCCAAGTTGTTGACTCTTTTTTTTTTCATAATTCTCTTGTATCACTCATTTCTTTTCCCAATTTTTATCCTAATTTTCTTTTATGATTTGTAAGCTTTTTTTGAGCTCTTCCATGAATTCTTTCTGAGCTTGAGATCACTCTCAGTTTTTTCCTCATATTTTTACCCATAGCTGTTTTGACATTGTTTTCCTCTTCTGAGTTTGTATCTTGGTCTCCCCTTTCACCATAATAACTTTCTATGCTCAGCTTTGTTTATTTTTGTGGGATTTTTGCTTATTTTTGGTCTTTTTACTTTTGTTTAAATTTGAGATCTGCTCCCAGGGTAGGGGGGGGCACTGCTTCAGGCTTCTTGTGCCAGGGGCTGTAGGTCCTAACTATTTACCTGGTGCTACACTAATGTTGCCCTGAGGTACATGAGTGAGCCTCCTGTGTGTTGCTGTGCTGAGGGAGTGTGATCAGGTGTGGCTGACAATACTGTAGGCTTTAGGGGCCAAATACCATACCTGTTGTTGAACCAACATCCTTTTGGTGGTATCTGGCATATGCTAGGGCCAGTGTAGAGTTTTTATGTTTCCCTAGAGCTACACTGAAGTATGTGGTGCTCTGAATGCCAGGGGCTGCTTGTTTGCCAAGGGCTATGCTGAAGCATGTGGTAGGGGTCCACTGATGGTGGCTGCCTGTTTGCTTAGGCACCTGTAGGGTTGTTGTTTACCTGTTTGCCAAGGGCTACTCTGAAGCAAATGGAGTCTGGCTACTAGACATTTCCTCTTTGCTTGGGCTATGCTGAAGCTCCTAGTGGCTCTCAGGGCTAATGTCTTCTTGTTTCCCTGGCTATGCTGATGCATGTATGTGTATATGGGTCCTGGTAACAGCAGTTACCTGTTCTACTGCACTAAGGCTCAGGATCTACCACTGTTTTGCTGAGGTAGGACTGCTCCCAGATTGCTGGGATGCTTCCTGTCCTGGACTGCACTGCCCTTTTATGTGAGTGAAGCAAACTTTCTTGCCAATCTTCTAAGTTTCTTAGTTTGAAAATTTGTTTCCCTCTATAATTTGCTGATTTTGCTGTTCTAGGGTTTGTTTTGGGGTGTTATTTCATGATTATTCTGAGGCAAATGTAGGAGAGTTATCGCAATTTACTCTTTAACCCCACCATCTTGGCTCCTGGAAGTCTCCCCTCTCCTCCCTTTTAGCAAAACAAAAGGAGGTAGTTGAAAGAGAATGTATGTGATCAACACTAGTAATCCATAATTAAAGTGGTTTGGTCCCACACTGATAGAAGAGTTTTTAATTAAAAATTAGATAGAGGAGATCATAAAAGATAACATAGTTTTGACTTCTTAAAATTGAAAATCTTTTGCTTGAATAAAATCAATGGAGATATACTTAGAAAAAACAGTAGAATGAGGAAAATGCTTCTAATATCATAAAAGTCTAATATCACAAATATATAGGGAATTTACACATATGCTCCTACATGTAAAAACATATAATATAGAAAAATATTTATGTTCTCTAAATAGAGAAGAGATGATAGTTGATTCTATAGAGAGATAGGCAAACAAATATATCACCAACTTAGTTTCTTTCACAGAATACTTGTGAATGTTACTATACCTTCAAAAGAGTGGGGATAAAATATTCAGGAGCTGATAGTTTAATTGTCGTAGCACCAGGAGCCTTGATGTGGAGAAGACCTCCTGAAGACATTTCTTTAGAAACTATAAACAACAATCTTGAGAGAGCTATAATTTTGGACTTTTGGATGAGTCAGCAGTTAGAACAGATGGTTAGGAGTAACTGGTTGTAAACTTTGTCATAACCAATGTATTGCATGCATATACACAAGTACACACACACATATGTGAATACATATATACATATGTGGGTATATACACATATGTGTATATATGTGTACACATATATGTATATGTATCTTTACTCAGCTCTCTGTAACCTTGACTTTCATATAAAGCTTGCACACCTGGTTCTGATATTCCTCCTTCAAAATGGATTTTTCTTGTTTCTGGCTTTCTATTCTCCCACATGTGCCTTCTATTCTCCTTGAACTTGGATTCCTGGACTTGAGCACACGTGTCTTTTTGTATGATTTTCCTTTAGCAAGGATGACCTTTCGCAACTTCTCATTATGAACTCTCTCCTCCCCTTGTCTTGGAACACTAGAGTCTCAATATTCATGCCCTGACATGTGAAACTCTAATGCTTGCTCCTGGGTCACTGCTGTTCCCAAGTAACTATGTACCCATGTGTACTGCATGTTAGCACCTCCTATAATGGAGATGTTTGTTGGTTTCTCATAAAAGGTGCCACCCTGGACAAAACATTTCTTTCAAGCACATCCTGGAACAAAAATTACTGAGAATCACTACCTATCAAGGTTACATTGGGCTCAGTATGTCATTCACTAGGGAACCTCATGAATCTCTAAACTATTTGCCCTTTGTAATAATATTCCTTTGTTCTCTCTTGAATTTCTAAAACAGTCATTTATATTCAAGTTTCCATTTGAATATGGTCAGCTAGTCCTGTATGGGGCAATTTCTCTTTAATAGTCCAGGGCTTGCCTTTCTGAACCTTTTATTATTGTGATGTGTTTTATTTTTGCTGCCCTGTCTGCCCCATGTCTCTGAGTATCTGCTGGCAGTAGACACTTCCTTATTTAACCTAACATTCTGCAAGAGCTTTTTCCCCTCACATTTCTTCACCTTTTGGGGAAGGTTAGTAAAGAGATTTGCTAAGGGCATGTATGAATAAGTTATGTTGCTAAAGTCAGAGCACAGTACTACACATATAACCCTAGGCTTTGATTATAGTTCAGTGAAAGGCTGTATCTGAAGTTGGGTCTCTTGCTATGTTTCTGATACTTTATGGTTTGCAAACATTTTCACATTTCTTTGCTTTATGCACATATGCTTCTTTTGCATTATGCTCTTTTAAAAATAAGAGTAATGATAGAATGAGAAGGGGGGGCTGGCGTAATCTTCTAGACTTTCATGCAGTGTGATACTATCTAAAGTGTGAAAAACCATATGGGATCAGATTCAATATGAACATAGAACTGTTACTCTTTCTTTTTCTTTTAATTTTCTTTTATATTAAACACAGGGAAACATGAGTCTAGGTGACTACTGCGACTTAAAATAAAGCCTTTCTATAAATGTCCTCTAAGATCTCTTTCAATATAGATTTTTGATGACATGGAGATCCAATTTGGCTGATGTATTGAGTTCTCCTATTTGCTTATGATTTAAAAGGTTTCATTAATGCCTTTTTAATTTTTATACAACTGTTTTCACAATATATCACAATGTTTAAATTCCCTTATAACAAAGAAAAAAAAGTAAAAAAAAACACCAAAATGAGCATGTCTGACATTACATAAAATGTTCTATACCCACAGCCCCCATCTCTCTTCTTAAAAGAAGGCACTATTTCCCAGTATTTTTTCTCTCTTCTCTTAATACTGATGACAAATTATGAAATAGGTCATTTGTAATTTACTCTCATGTGCTAGCATTTGCCAGTAAAAAATAAACAAATGAACAAAAATATCCCTGTAACAAAACAGCTAGTGAAGTATTTTCCATAAAGAAGAGCCAACATTTTCACTGATTGCCATTATAAAACTAGACATGTACAGCTTAAGGGGAAAAAAAAGTTAGAAACAAAAGTGAAAGTTTTGGTGAGGGAATATGGTGAGTCACCAAGAGCTATAGTAAACCAGTAGTTTTATGTCTACTAGAAATACTCTGAAGGAATTTTGGAACCTTTTAGTAATTCCCTTATGTCTTTGGTCTCTTCTCTACTGCCAGTTCATAGCAATGCTCACATTTCTGTAGTGTTTTCATCCAAAAAAAAAAAAAAGAGAATGCATTCAGATGATGCCTTAAAGTGTATGAAATATTTGATATATATGATTTAGTGCCCTACAAAGCACTTTTCTCACAACTTTACACTAATGAAATCACTTGTCAAAGATTATTAAGTACCAACTATATCAGGCACTTTACTAGACTGTAGGCATATAAAGACAAAAGTTCAAATCTATGCAATCAAGAAACATTTATTCCTTATTGTGAAACAACATGTACATACACAGGCACAAGGGAAATATATATACAAACTTATATCAATAGCTAATGAATTCCTTAAGTACAATGTGTAAGATACTATGCTAAGTGCTAAAGATATGAATATAAGGAAACAATACAAACCATACTCTCTGAAGGCATTTACATTATAATAGGAAACACAAAATTTAAAGAGTTGGACAAAAAGGAAGGGGAAAGGGTACTTACATTTGTATAGGGTTGCTGGTGAAAAGGAGAAGTCTTAAGAGTGAATTGAGCTTTTTGTAAAGTGAGCATGGCTGAAGACACTCACAAAATAGAGGTCTAGGCAGGATCCTAACCGATCAGGAAATCAGGTTCTTGTGTGGAGATATACATAATGGAGAAAGACATCTACTACTGGTGAAAAAGTCCGAAGAGTAAGTTCAGCTGGTGATCTGATATAGTTGTGTATATAGACCTAGTGTGTGTGTGTGTGTGTGTGTGTGTGTGTGTGTGTGTGTGTGTGTGGTCTTGGAAAGAGGAGCGTCCAAGGTGGCAATTCTAGCTGTGTGACTTTACTCACTTCTCTTAACTTCCACAAGACTCAAGCATCTCCCTAGGATTTACCTATTAATTCATAGAAAATGTTTTTCTACCTAGAAGAAATTCCCACATTGATCAATCAGAGATCATTTACACATGTTTGCAATTTAATGTAATACATTATTAAAAATTCTATATATACTTCATTGAATTTGTGTATTCACTGATGCTGGTATTGATTTTTAATGGTATAAATTGCAATCCATGCAATTTAATCCTGTGCAAATATTTTCAACATCCTTCCATAAATCTTCTACAGGGGATGCAATTGACATGTTGCAGTACTTTCTCTAGATTTCTTAACAATACATGAGTATAGACTCTGCCCCCAGATTCCCCCCAAACTATGTAAAAGGGGACTCTGAACAATTTATGGAGCCCCAGCACCCACAGAACGACACAGAGAAGCTAACCTCCCACTGAGAACAGCACAGCAGCCCTGCAGGAAGGACCAGCGCAGCGGTCTGGGACCTGGCAGCGTGCAGCGCACAGAACACAGGAGCCAAGCTGAGCCCAGGTCCTCATGAGCCGAGGTTTTAGCCCCAGGGCAGCAGGGCCAGCAGCCAGCTGGAGGAACCCCAGAACCCCAGGAGCTGTGGCGACTCCAGAATTATCAACATAGACATGCCTAGGACAAAGTAAGAGGTTAGTGTCCTATGCACTTTGGGACCTGTATTTGGGGAATGCATCAGCTTCCTCCCCTGGGGGCTAGAAGCCACTGAGGAGACACCCCATTTTGTAGTTTTCAGAGGCAGCTCCAGCTCCCAGCCTGCATGCTAACTGTAGGGAAATCCAGCGATCAGTCTTGGGGGGTAATCGCTCTTCTTTAACCTCCCTGGATCTGAATTGTGATCTAGGGTGGAAGTTGTGGGTGGGTTTACAGCTTGCCAGAAACGGAAGTTGCCCTCCGCAGTTCGGGACAAAAATTCCTCTATCTGGCCTTAAAGCCATAGTCTGGAAACAAGCCCAAAAGTCAAGCAATTAAGTGGCAGCATGCCAAGGCAAAGGAAACAGAAAAATGCAACCCTAGACTCCTATTTTGGGGGCATAGAGCGGGAAAAGGTCTGTGAGGTCAGAAGTCCTGCTCCAAAAGCCCCAGGGGAAAACATGAGCGGGTTGCAGGCCATAGAGGACCTTAAGAAGGACTTTAAAAATCAAATAAGAGAAGTGGAGGAAAAATTGTAAAGAGAAATGAGAAGGATGCAGGAAAAGTATGAAATGAGGGTCAACAGCCTGACTGAGGAAAACAGCATCTTAAAAAATAAACTAACTCAAATGGCAAAGGAGGCCCAAAAGGGCAATGAGGAGAAGAATGCCTTAAAAAGTCGAATTTGCCAGAAAGAAAAAGAATCTCAAAAGTTCACTGAGGAGATTCATTCCTTCAGAGTTACACTGGAGCAAATGGAAGCTAATGACTTTATGAGAAATCAAGATGCTGTTAAGCAGATCCAAACAAATGAAAGATTAGAAGGCAATGTGAAATATCTCATGGGAAAAACCACTGACCTGGAGAATAGATCCAGGAGAGACAATTTAAAAATTATTGGACTACCTGAAAGCCATGATCAAGGAAAGAACCTAGAAATCACACTTCAAGAAATTCTCAAGGAAAACTGCCCTGATGTTTTAGATCCAGAGGGCAAAATAGAGGTTGAAAGAATCCACAGATCACCTCCTGAAAAAGATCCCAAAAAGAAAACTCCCAGGAATATTATAGCCAGGTTCCAGAATCCCCAGATCAAGGAGAAAATACTACAAGCAGCCAGGAAGAAACAATTTCAATATTGTGGAAACACAATCAGAATAGCACAGGACCTGGCAGCTTCTACACTGAGGGATCAAAGGGCATGGAATATGATATTCCAGAGGGCAAAAGAACTGGGAATGAACCCAAGGGTCAACTACCCAGCAAAACTGAGTATTTTGTTTCAGGGGAAAATATGGTCATTCAGTGGAAAAGAGGACTTTCAAGCATTCTTGAGGAAAAAACCAGAATTGAATAGAAAATTTGACATCCAGACACAAGAAGGAAGAGATGCCTGAGAAGGTAATCAGGGAAAAGAAATCAAAAGGAACTTATCAAAGTTGAACTATTTACATTCCTATATGGAAAAGCAATAACTGTGACTGATGATATCTTTCTCACTATGAAAATAATGGAAGAAGGGTGTGTGGTCATATGAATACATATGTGAATGTGTGTGTATATGGTTACAGTTATATATGGATAGAGGGCATAGGTTGAATTTGTTGGGAAGGGAGAATACTCAAGGGATGAAATTATGAGGTGAGAGAGGTAGGTGGCAGGAGGAGATGGGAAGAGACAGGGTAGGGTAAACTATCCCAAGTAGAAGAAACAAGGGGAAGTGGTTGCAAGGGAGGGGGAGAATAGGAAGGCTAAAAAGGCAAAACCACATTCACATTGAATTTGGTTCAGGGAGAGAATTACATACGTACTAAATGGGATATCTCAACCTGCAGCAGGATAGGGGGAAGGGGGATGAGAGGAGGGATGATGGATGGGAGGGCATCCTTGGGGGGAGGGGATGTTGGAAGTACCCACTATAGAAGAGGGACAGCATCATGTAGGGAATGGACCAGGTGGGGGGTGGGTTGAGTGGGAGGGAATTATAAGCAGCCTTTTACAATATATCTACTATGATAATGTTTTGCATAGCCAGACATGTACAACATGTACTGAATTACTTATCTCCCAAGAGGGAATGGGTGACAAGGGAGGAAGGAAATGGATCTGAAATTCGAGGTCTTAACATTAAATATTTCAAATATATATAAATACTATTATTAATACTCTTTTGCTTGTATTTGGGAGATAAGATGTGCAGGCATTGGGACACTAGATTCACCTTACTCTAATGGAAAAGTCGATGTGGGTATGGGAGAGAGCAGATTGGAGGAAGCGATATCTTGTGGGACTGCTATTCTGGGAGGTTGGGTAGGGGAATAATGGGGGGAAATGTTTGCAACTCAAAATCTGGCGGAAATGAATGATGTAAAACAGAAGTTAATAAAGCATTTGTAAAAAAAAAATACACGAGTATAACAACATTCAAAATGCCGACTGTTACATCTAATTTTCACTATATGACTGGCTCACCTAATTTTCCAATATAATTGCATTCCTTTTTGGTCAGTAGACAAGGATTTCACAATGTAGGTCTCCATTAATGTAAAAAATAAATTTCCTGAAATTGTTGCATGTATTTCAGTTCAAACTATTAAAATTTTCTAAAATATGGTCCAGGAGAACGAGACCATAGAATGATCTGTGTAGTATTACAGTGCAGTACAGTGTAAATCGGTTCCAGTTCAATAAAAATATGTAGCACAATTTCAAATAATGCAACAACTTCAGGAAACTCGATCCTCACAAATCAGAACTTGGCTATACCAAGAGTTAAATTAATGATTGTAGATATACCAAAAATGGATGATTCTTGAGTCATTTGCCCACCACCCCCTTACCATTCCGGCTCCAATAACACAAAAGTATAAAGGGACTTAATAAAATTTAGCATCACTTTATATTTGTTTTCTCGGTTGACATGACCAAAGAATTTATGGCTGGTCAGATTTGGTGATGTATCTCTCAATATTTAATGTGACTGGTTGCCAAAAACACATTCAAAGTCTTTCTCTAAGCTGGTAGAACCTACCAATATTTGTGTTCCATGGGTATCACTCATAAGAATCCTGAGTGCCCAATACATTGCAACAAAGTATCCAAGTTGTAATCTGCTTCTGTGCTGAGAAGACTATACAGGTAAAGTTATGTTTCCTTAAAATTATGTATTCTGGTTTTCCAGCAATAAAATGTGACAGCAAAGATACCATCAAGGAGGTGTTTGACTTGCCAAAAAAGTGGAATATTATGTGGTAAGAGTGGAAAGCTGGGATGCCCAATGAACTGGGTAATGGCTGAATAAGTTTTGGTATATGAAGTTAATGGGATACTATTGTACTATAAGAAATGATGAGCAGGCAGACTTCAGAAAAACCTGGAAAGACTTCTATAAACTGATGCTGAGTGAGGGGAACAGAACAAGAAGAACACTGTACATTGTTACAGCCCCATTATTTGATGACTAACTTTGATAGAGTTTCCTCTTCTCAGCAATGCAAGGTTCTAAGATAACTCCAAAAGGCTCATGATGGAAAATGCTATACACATTCAGAGAAAGAATTATGGAGTCTGAGTTCAGATCAAAGCGTTTGTCCTTTCTCTTTTTTGTTTTGTTTTGTTTCTTCTTTGTTGTGGTTCATTCTGTTGGCTATAATTCTTCTTTACAACATAACTAATGTGAAAAAATGTTTAATATGAATGTATATGTAGAAATCATATTTGATTGCATACCATCCCGGGGAGGGGGAAGGGAAAGGATGGGGAGAAAATTTAAAACTCAAAAGTTTGTGAAACTAAATGTTGTAAATGAAAAATAAATAATTTATTTTTAGAAAAGAAAAGAATGGGCAGTCAGTACTAGGTGCTACTTCTGAAAGATTGAAAAAGGAAGTCAAAGGTTTCCCGCTTTTTGAGTGTATTCTCCATGGAAAATTTTTGGAAAGATGTAAACAATAATTACACAAAATTGAAAATAGAAGTTAATGGGATACGATCTATATCAGTGCAGTGCCAATGAAAAGGAGATCTCAGATCCTTTGATAGATTGCCTTGTTATAATTATTTGTTTACATATCTTAATGGGGAGGCAGCAGGGTGTGATGGATAGGGAATTGGCCACAGAGCAGGAAGGCATGGGTCCACATCCCACTTATGAAGCATATTGGTCATACACTCTGGGGAAATTCCTAATTTCTCATTACCTTAAGCAACTTTTAAGATTAATTTGCAGGGAAGGTGCCAACCTGAGTGGGTAGAGGGAGTTTCTTTAACAAGAAGTTCCCTATGCTGATGAAATCACGGGTCCAATCTTTAGCACTTTTGTTTTATATATTTTCCTAGATTATAAGGTCCTGATTAATATGAATAATGAATCTGATCACATTATTTGAATTTGCATTGTTCATTTCCACCAGACTGGAACAAATTACTATATTGTATATAAATATAATTTTAAATAATGAAAATTCAAATATGTGCAACCACTTCAGGGGATTTATTATTCACACTAATTGATATCTAGCTCTATAAGCTATTATACTGGAGGATAACATAGTATGTAGCCAAGAATTCTTCCTAAGCTTAATAAATGTGTGTTATATTGAAATGAATTGTTGAGTTCCTTTGTTTGGATATTGACATTGGATCTACTAGGATCTTCAGTCAAATTTAAAAGACCTCTATTGTTGTTCAATCATTTCAGTCTCTTTGTGACTTCATTTGGGGTTTTCTCAGCAAAGATGCTGGAGTGGTTTTCCATTTTCTTCTCCAGCTCATTTTGCAGATTAGAAACTGAGGCAAACAGGGTTAAATGATGTTGCCCAGGGTCATATAGCTAGCAAGTATCTGAGACCAGATTTGAACTCAGAATTTCCTGTCTCCAAACTTCGTACTCTATCTGCTAAACCACCTAGCTGCCTTTAAAACAGCAGCAAACAAATAGACAAAAAAAAAAAAAACTTGGGAAGGACAAAGCATTAATCTCTTATCAGGCAATATTATTTTAGTATGTCTTAATATATCTGACTTCTCCTGAAGAGAACTTTGTGGGAATGGTATACTATCTTATGAAACACTGAAAGGAAATTAGGAGTAATTGTCCTATGTCATGGAATCATAGTATCATAGATTTAGGGTGAGATGCGACCTTAAAGGTGTCCATGCCCTTTATAAGGAACTTTAGGTAGAAAGAGTTTAAGAGATTTTTCCATGGACCCACAGCTATTGGGTCCTTTATTTAACTGAGGCCTTTCTGATGCCAAGCAAGGTATCTTATCTACTAGACAATGCTGATATTTCTTCCTGGGCAAGCTGGATGGGACAGAGTAGTCCTAAGCACAGCACTTTGAATAGGCAGATACTGTCCATTCAGTATAGAGAGAAAAGCAGCATTGGCAGAGCCATGAAAAGGAAAGAAGTGAGAGTATGAAAGATAAATGCTGATTATATTACTTTTCACTAAGGGGGCATTAATCATGCCCATTCTCTTCTAATAATTCATGAGAAGGCCATTTTCTAAAGTCACAGCATCAAATGCTGGACAAATGGCAATCAGGTATTTGGAAAAAATGAAAAAAAAAATCAATCAATTGGGTTCTGAACAGGAGGCCAAAATTTTGATATGTCAGTTTCTACTCATTTGTTCTGCAAAATCAATTGAGTTAACCCCATGTTTGAGGGTCATATAGACAGAGCCTTAATTCAATATTTATCTTAAATCACACTGCTGCTCATTTTTACCCCTCCCTTAAAGGTCAAGTCAAATCAACACTAGTGTACAGCACCAAACTTCCTTGAGCCCCATGTCAGGTTTACTTGTTCTTTATCTTTCAAATTCATTAAATAATGTAATATATTTCAGAGTTTTGTGTTACATACCACTACTAGGCTAAATTCTACAAGCACAAAGATTGTGTCAGCTAAAAACATCTCCCTTCATCTGCAGCATAGAGCTTTACACTTAGACTTTGCTTAATAAATATTTATTGCTAATGTTCAATTTAGCCTAGAAAAGCAGACACCTGAGGATATAAGCCAATAGCTTTTTATCATATTTCTTTTCTACACATTTGAGGAAAGATAGAAAATTGAAACTTTTTTTCTGGTTATTCTTTATAAAATTATTTTCTTGCCTTCGTGGGCCAGGTGCTACTTTTGCCTTATACCTATATATTCTGTTGCAAGTATAGACCCTGAAGATGCCAGTTATTTTTCCCCTTCTGCTACTGACTCAGAACTAAACTTCTAGAAAGACACTTTGCTTCCTACTCAACTTCTGCAAATATCTAAATTCTTCTTGACATGTTGCTATGCAACTACCACTCAGAATCACCTGCAAAAGGTTAGTCCAATATTCCTTATGATGGACTACAAGATCCAGCTGGCAGCTTCCTAATGAGAAACACAGGGTTCTATTTCCTGCTCAATTTCTAAATATTTCTGTAATCCTGGGAAAGAAGTTTCCCTTCCCAAGGTCCAGATTTCTTATCTAAAAAGTGGGACTAGATAAACTCAGAGGACCCTTCTAAATCTGATATTATAGAAATGGAGAAGGTGGGAGGATAGTTAGAGCTTTAATGTAAAAAATTATCTCGGGGCGGCTAGGTGGCGCAGTGAATAGAGCGCCGGCCCTGGAATCAGAAGGACCTGAGTTCGGAGCTGGCCTCTGACACTTAATCCATACAAACAAAAAAACCTAGCCGTGTAACCTTGGGCAAGTTACTTAACCCCAATTGCCCTAAAGGGGAGGCTAGGTGGCGCAGTGAGTAAGAGCGCCGGCCTTGGAGTTTGGATGACCTGAGATCAGATCTGGCTTCAGAAAATGAGCACCCACGCATAAATAATGACTAGCCGTGTAACCTTGAGCAAGTTACTTAACCCCAATTGCTTTAAAAAAAAATTATCTCCTAAGATGTTGATCTGTTTATTTTTCTAAGGTAGAGAATGTAACAATAACTATTTCTGTCCACTGCTGAAGTAAAAGCACTGAGTGTAGGAGAAAAATCCTGTTCTGAGAACTTGGTCTACAATGCAATATTCCACAGCCCTGTGGTCATCTGGCATTGCCATGAGGTTCTGTGTCTTTTACTCTGCAGTAGCTCTGAGTGACATTATTAAAATATTTATCTTGCCATTGGCTTCCCTCCCTTTTCCCTTCATATTACAGCTTTGAGCTTAGTTTCAGAAATAGAGAAAGAAGTGACAAGACAGAAAATTAGAGGAAACTGTGCTTATTCTCCCCAAAGTTCTCCCTGAGGAATAAGCACTGTATTGAGATGGAGATGGCCTTGACTGTAGTTTTGAATGTGCCATTAATTGGCCACTGTGTGACTTTTGTCAAGTTACTTCCCCTTTCTGGGTCTCAGTTTTCTCCTTTATAAAATGAAGAATTGGATAAGATAATGTCCCAGGTTGGTTCCAGGATTAGAATATTGTAATTCCACAATGAGTCAGGCTTTAAAAGTCTCATCCATATCCTTAGAAATGGGAGGTTCTCATTGATACATTTAATTCTGACTTTTAAAAGATTCATGATTTCACCAGTGCAGGCTCCCTACTCCCTTAATAGACAGTACTTCATGATTTGCTGTCCTTATTCCTCTGCACCCCATCCCACTCCTCCAAAATAGCCACAGTAGATGCCTAATAAATTAATGAACTTCATAGAGGCTTTAAAGGAAAAATTGAAAAGTGATTGATGAATATGCTGGAGAGAGAATCCCAGGCCCAGCAATGGACAAACCTTAGCTATGTGAGCTTGGCAGGCTTTCCCTTTTTGGGTCTTAGTTTCTTCCTCTTCAAAATGAAGGGGTCAGATTCCATGATCTCTAAACTCCCTCTTAGCTTTAAATCCTGTGAGCTTATTATCATTTGGCATGGTCCTAGCACTCTTGTGATGTGAATTGTAAGCCTGCCAAGGATATGGATTGTGGCTCTTCTGTCCTTTGTTGTCCCTATAGCTCCTAGCGTGATGACCGCAGCAGCCAGAACTTCATTAATGCTCATTGAATGAATAAGCAATTCCAAGCACAGCATTAGGGCTTTTTCAGCACTAGCAGCTTGAAACTCAATACGTGCAAAAATGCCAAAGACTATGATGTTTTGCAAGACAGGAGACATTTGAAAATATGCAAGAGAGCATATTGTCGGTTTTGAAAATAGTCTGTAGAAGGCACCATGATGTTAATAATAACAGCTTATGGCTCCAGAGAGCTCTTGCATACACAATTTCATTTGATCATCCCAGCATCCCTGGGAAGGAGATAGAACAAATATTATTGCCTTCATTTTTGGAGGAGGAAACCAAGGCTCAGGGAGGTAAATGGACCTGTCCAGGGTCATGCAAATAATAAGGGGCTGAACTATTATTTGAAATTAAGTCTTGGGCCTCATAGTGTAGTAGAAAGAGTAGTAAGTTTAGAGTATCTGAGTTCAAATTCTCCCCTGATACTACTCAGTTGACTTTTTGCATTCATTTCTCTTGGTTTCAATTTTTTCCTTTATTAAATGAGAGCACTTGACTATATGAATGAAAAAAAAATGAATCAGGGGGAAAAACGAACATTAAGTGCTTATTATGTGCAATGGGTGTAAAGTGCAATATACTTGGCATCCATCCAAATACAAAAATAAAGACATCCTCAATAGTAATCATGATCTCAAAGTTAAAGATAAAATATATTTAATCAGAAGTGAAAAGTAGAGAAACTATACTATGCATCAGTGATATTAATAAATATTGTTTTAGACCATTTAAAATACCTATATAGTATAAAATATCTGAGTGTATACATGCAAAAACAGACACAGGAGCTATATGAACATTAATATGATTTTTTATGCAAATACACTCATATCTAAATAATTTAAGTAAAATTTATTGTTCATGAGTAGGTAAAACCAATATAGTTTTTTAAATGACAATTTTGCCTAAGGTATCTATTCAATGTCATCCCAATTAAATTTAAAAAATTACTGAGATAAGAAAAAAAAACAATAACAAAGTTCATTTGGAAGAACAAAAGTTCAGGAACTTCAAAGAAACCAGGAAAAGAAGATGTAAAGGAAATAGATTTAGCAGTATCAGACCTTAAACTGTATTAAAGGGTAAGAGCATTACTGAAGTGTATAAAGGATAATTTTCATTATTATAAATTAAAATTTTCTTGTGTAAATAAAGCCTAAGTAGCCAAAAATAGAAGGAATGCAGAAAATTGGGAGGAAAACTTTCATAGACAATCTCTCAGGTTGTGACTGGGTTAGAATATAGATGTTCTATAGGAAATGAATGGGTTGATTTACAAAAACATGGAAAAGCTTGGAATTATAAAGAAAGATACTATCTACCTTTAGAGATATAGATACTCGCAGGAAATAAGATATTACAGTCTTAACATATGTGTATGAATATATATGTGTATATTTGTGTATGTATATAGATATCTATGTATATGTACATAATACATATATACATATATACATATATACTATATATATATATATATATATATATATATATATATATATATATATATACACACATTTAATTCTAGCCTTCTTTTATACAGGAGAAAAATAAAGTAAAAAGTCCACAGCAGAAAACAAAACAAACAAACCAAACAACAACAACAACAACAACTGAGGCAAGAAAAAGCTGGGCAGCTTGGAAAACAATGTGTAGTATTTATTACATAGATTTTCTTGAATTGCAAATTTACTATTTTGTAATGAATCATCTCTTATGGTCTGCTGTATACATGGAAATATTTTTTCCCTTTTCTCATCTTGTATTTAAGTTTAAAATTTTATAAATACCAAAAAGAAGAAGAAGAGAAAAAGAAGAAGAGAAAAAGAAGAAGAAGAAGAAGAAGAAGAAGAAGAAGAAGAAGAAGAAGAAGAAGAAGAAGAAGAAGAAGAAGACGACCTCCTCTGGCATGAAAGAGCTTTTAAAGATATCCCTTTCCGTTCTAAATTCTGGGACAAGACAGTCCAGGATTCCTTCTATTGTGCCACCTAGCCTTTTTGTTTCTTCTAGTTAATTCTACCAATCAGAACCATTCCAACCAGGAACGAGGTAGGGTAATGATACATGCTGGTGATTAAAGAGTTAACTTCTCTAAGTTCTGCAGTTTTTGAAAATAATCTGCTTCCCTTTGCAAGTGTAGAAACAACTACTTCTGGGGCCTCAGTTGCATTATTTAACAACCTATACTATGAAGTATCTCCTGTGTGAAAAACATTGTGTGATGCAAGGACAATTAAGATACGGTCCCCTGCACACTAGGAGCTTATTTGTATATAACTTGAGTTTGATGGCTAAAAGATCAAATTTAAATTCAATGCGGTGTCCTTTTTTATTATTTTATTAGGTCACTTAGATCCTTTTTTTTCCCCACCAGGCAGTCAGAAATGGAAACTCAAAGGGAAGTTTGGTTATATCTAGAGACATACTTACACTTTTATTTTACACCTCTGTGGAATACTGTGCATTCCTAGGCCATAACCCAAATTCTGTTTACACAGTCCTATATGTCATGTTTACCAAACAAGGAAAGGAGATCATTTGGTAGATCTAAATGTTAGGAGACTCTTGACTCAGCAATACCATCCCCCATCTGTCACCGTCTCTGTCTGACTCTCTGTTTCTGTCTTTCTGTATCTGTCTCTCTCTGTCTTTCTTTCTCTCTATCTCTCTTCCCTCTCTCTCTCCCTCTCCCTCTACTTCTCCCTCCCCCACGTGTGTCTCTTTCTTCTTCATTGCATTCATTCCCAAGCAAAGATATAAAGATACAACTCAGGTAAAACCACCTGTGATAGGTGGTAGAGGTTAAGGCCAGAAATTTGTCACAGGGTGGGAAATTACAAGAACCTCTTTCAAGTGATCTTATTCCTTCAAAGAAGAAAGAATGGACATTGTTAGTGCTATAGTTATATATAATTACTGACAGTAAGATAAGAGTAGAATCAGGCACTAAATTCCAGTGAAACAATAGTTTGATTGTCCCATAACATTTCTTTATTAGATGCCTAGGCCAGTGGGTCTTAAGATTTGATCTAGGGGGGCGGAGCCAAGATGGCGGAAAGGAAGCAGTAACCTCGCTGAGCTCCTTGGTCATTAAGTCTCAAAGGGTGAATCTGAGCGGATTCTGGAGTGACAGAGCCCACTGGAAGACAGAGCATGGCAGAATCCAGCCCAGAAGGTTGCCCAGTGTGTCTGCACAGGTCGAGCGCAGAGCGTGTGGGGTCTGCACAGCTCAGACCTAAGAGCAGACAAGCAGACTACACCAGAGAGAGAAAAAGTCCCAGCCTGCAGACTTACCAAGGACGAATCACAGTCATCTCGCAGAGGGAACGGATCACTGGAGCCAGGTAGGAGAGTCGGGCCCCAAGTGGAGAGGGTGGCTTCTCAGGCTGCATTCAGCCCCCAGCCTGGAAGTTTAGAAACTACCTGCCTGTATAAGACAGGGGCTGGAATGGCAAAGTAAATTCTAGCTGCTCCAATTCCTCCCATCCCTCCTTCATGAAGCAGAAAACCCAAAGATAAGTCTCCCACCCAGATTGAAATCCCAAGTTAATGGAAATAGCCTCAGGCTTGAGAATCTCCAAGAAGGGGAGTAACTGAGACAGCCAGGAATCTGAAGAGAAGAGAGCGAGGGGTCCCAACAAGCCCACCTCTCCTCACCAACAAAAGCCTACTTATAGCCCAGGGGTATAGAGGCAGAAATCTGAAGAGGTCAGACTCATCCCCACCTACACATCTACATTCCTCACTGACTTCCCTGACTTAGCCATAAACTAGCCACCCAGAGGTATTCAGAGTCAAAGATCAGGCCCCAAACTCATAGCCTGAGAAACTAAGAAACAGGAAGTCACAATGGGAAGGAAGGAAGATGAAAAGGAGAAGGGGAAGGCAAGAAAGTCTATTCGAGCATACTATGCAGGGCAAGAACAACAAAACACACAGGACAATATAGACTCTCTGCCCACACCAGAGAGCACAGAAGGAAACATGATCTGGTCTCAAGCCCAAATAGCATTCCTGGAGGAGCTTAAGAAAAATTTTAAAGACCAAATCAGGGAGGCAGTGACCAACTTGGAAAAAGAAAATACCTCCCTAAAAAAAGGAACTTCAAAAACTAACTGAAGACCATAATTCGCTAAAAATTAGATACAATCAAACTGAAACTCAGAACTCTATGATGCAGCAGGAGTCAATCAAAAAAAAAACGATCGAAAAATTGGAAGAAATTGTCAAATATCTCACTGGAAAAATAACTGATCTAGAGAACAGATCCAGGAGAGACAACTTAATTATTGGTCTACCAGAAAGTCATGATGAAAAAAGCAGTCTAGACAACATCCTCCAAGAGAGTGTCAAAGAAAACTGTCCTGAGGTCCTGGAATCAGAAGATAAAATAGCTATCGATAGAATTCACCGGACTTCTCCTGAAAGAGATCCCAAACTGAAGACTCCAAGAAATATAGTAGCCAAATTCCAGGATTACAAGATTAAAGAAAAAATTCTACAAGCAGCCAAAAAGAAACAATTCAAATATCGAGGAACTGCAGTTAGGATCACACAGGACCTAGCAGCTTCTACATTAAAAGATTGGAGGGACTGGAATTTGATATTTCATAGGGCAAGAGAGCTAGGACTACAACCAAGGATTAACTACCTGGCAAAACTGAGCATAATATTTCAGGCAAGGAGATGGATGTTTAATGAAGTAAGGGACTTCCAGACTTTCCTGATGAAAAAGCCAGAGCTCAATGGAAAATTTGATCTCCAATTACAAGACTCCAGAAGGACATAAAAAGGTAAACAAGGGTAACATAGACTCACACATGCAGAAGTGCACACACCCACATCCACAAACACACGCTCATTACTTGGGATGCAACAAGAGAAAAATGTTCACATCCCTATATGTGGAGCTGATAACTGTCAGTATTAGAAATCTTTATGACTATCATGACCTTCAAAAGGGTTATACTTAGAGGGTGTGGGTATGAAAGCACTAACATGGAGTCTAAAAAAAAAGACTATTAAGGGGATCAAAGGTTCTGTAATGGGAAAAAGGAAAGGATGAGCTAGGAAAAGGTAAAATATGCCATCTGAAGAGGCATCAAAACACACTATAGAAGAGGGGAAAGAAAGAGGGAGAAGAACATCATATAAACACTATTCTCACTGGTTCTGGTTCAAAGAAGGATCAAATTAATCAGTGAAGTTTAAGATTCTAATGTGAATAGACACATAAATTCATTAAATAGAGGAAAAGGAGGGAGGGAGATGAGCACTGTTTCAAATTTACTCTCATTGGTTTGGAATCAAACGGGGAGTAGTTTACTCTGATAAGTATAAAAATTTATTGTGTCCTATAGATAGTGGGAGGGTAAGGGGGGGGTGAAAAGGAGGAAACTATAGGGAGGGATTAGAAGGGAGGGAAATAGTAGTAAGGGGAGAGGGTAGGTTAAGAAGGGGGGTCACTGGGTGGGAACACTGAGGGAGGGGGCAGTCAAAAGGGAAAACTTCAAGGAGGGGAAGGGAGAAGGAAGAAACAAAAACATAAACAGGGGAGGGAATAGGATGGAGGGGAAGAGACAGATAGTCATCATTACTGTGGATGTGAATGGGATGAATTCTCCCATAAAACAGAGGCGGATAGCAGAATACATTAAAAACCATAATCCTACAATATGCTGTCTACAAGAAACATATTTGAAACAAAGGGATACCCACAGGGTAAAGGTAAAAGGTTGGAGTAAAATTTATTATGCCTCAGCTAAAGTAAAAAAAGCAGGGGTAGCAATACTTATCTCAGACAAAGCAAAAGCAAAAATAGATCTAATTAAAAGAGATAAGGAAGGAAATTATATACTACTAAAAGGCACCATTGAGAATGAAGCAATATCACTACTTAATATATATGCACCAAGTGGTATAGCATCCAAATTCCTAGTGGAGAAGTTAAAGGAATTAGAGGAAGAAATGGATAGCAAAACTATACTAGTGGGGGACCTTAATCTCCCCCTCTCTGAACTCGATAAATCTAACCTCAAAATAAACAAGAAGGAAGTTAAGGAGGTGAATAGAATCTTAGAGACTAGATATGATGGATCTCTGGAGAAAACTGAATGGGGAAAAAAGGAATTTACTTTCTTTTCAGCAGTGCATGGTACATACTCAAAAATAGACCATGTACTAGGGCATAAAAACCTCACAATCCAGTGCAGAAAGGCAGAAATATTAAGTGCATCATTCTCATATCATGATGCAATAAAAATTATATGCAATAAAGGGCCATTGAAAGATAGACTAAAAACTAATTGGAAATTAAACAATTTAATCCTAAAAATCGGTGGGTCAAACAAGAAATTATAGAAACACTCAATAATTTCATTCAAGAGAATGATAATAATGAGACAGCATACCAAAATTTGTGGGATGCACTAAAGGCAGTTCTCAGGGGAAGTTTTATATCCCTGAGTACATACTTAATTAAAGCAGAAGGGAGGTCAATGAATTGGACATGCAATTGAAAAAGCTAGAAAAAGAACAAATTGAAAATCCCCAATTTAGTACTAAATTAGAAATATTGAAAACCAAGGGAGAGATTAGTAAAATTGAAATTAAGAAAACTATTGAATTAATAAATAAAACTAAGATCTGGTTTTATGAAAAAATCAACAAAATTGATAGACCCTTAGTCAATATGATAAAAAAAGAAAGAAGAAAACCAAATTATGAGTATCAAAAATAAAAAGGGGGAATCTACCTCTAATGAAGAGGAAATCAAAATAATAATGAGGAATTATTTTTCCCAATTGTATGCACATAAATATGACATTCTTAGTGAAATGGATGAATATTTCCAAAATCACAAATTGCCCAGATTAACTGAAGAGGAAGTGAATTACCTAAATAACCCCATCTCAGAAAAAGAAATCAAACAAGCCATCAATGAACTCCCTAGGAAAAATCTCCAGGGCCAGATGGGTTTACTAGTGAATTCTATCAAACATTTAAAGAACAATTGATTCCAATACTCTACAAACTATTTAGGAAAATTAGTGAAGAAGGAGTCCTACCAAACTCTTTCTATGACACAAATATGGTACTGATTCCTAAATCAGGAAGAAATAAAACAGAGAAAGAAAATTATAGACCAATCTCCCTCACGAATTTAGACGCAAAAATTCTAAATAAAATATTAGCCAAAAGACTCCAACAACTTATCACAAAAATAATACACCCTGATCAGGTAGGATTCATTCCAGGAATGCAAGGATGGTTTAATATTAGGAAAACCATCAGTATAATTGAGCATATCAACAATAAAACTAGCAGAAACCACATGATCATCTCAGTAGATGCAGAAAAGGCTTTTGACAATGTACAACATCCATTCCTATTAAAAACACTAGAAAGTATAGGAATAAATGGAGCCTTCCTTAAAATAGTTGCTAGCATCTATTTAAAACCATCAGCAAGTATTATATGCAATGGGGATAAACTAGAAGCCTTTCCAATAAGATCAGGAGTGAAACAAGGGTGTCCACTATCACCCCTTTTATTCAATCTGGTACTAGAAACACTAGCAGTAGCAATTAGAGAAGAAAAAGAAATCAAAGGAATCAAATTAGGCAAAGAAGTGACCAAGCTGTCACTCTTTGCAGATGATATGATGATATACTTAGAGAATCCCAGAGAATCAAGTAAAAAATTACTTGAGACAATAAATAAATTTGGCAAAGTTGCAGGATATAAAATAAACCCACATAAATCCTCAGCATTCCTGTACATCTCTAATAAAACTCAACAGCAAGAGATAGAAAGAGAAATCCCATTTAAAGTCACTGTAGACAGTATAAAATATTTGGGAATCTACTTGCCAAAACAAACCCAGAATCTATATGATCACAACTAAAAACACTTCTCACACAAATAAAAACAGATCTAAATAGTTGGAAAAATATCAATTGCTTGTGGCTAGGTCGAGCTAATATAATAAAAATGACAATTTTCCCCAAACTAAACTATATATTTAGTGCCATACCAATCAATTTACCAAAAAACTACTTTGTAGAGTTAGACAAAATAATAACAAAATTTATTTGGATAAACAAACGGTCTAGAATATCAAGGGAATTAATGAAAAGAAATGCTAGGGGAGGTGGACTAGCTATGCCGGATCTTAATCTGTACTATACAGCAACAGTCATCAAAACTGCTTGGTACTGGCAGAGGTGTAGAGTAGTGGATCAATGGAATAGATTAGGTGCAGGAGATCCAGCAGTTAATGAATATAGTAATATATTGTTCGATAAACACAAAGACCCCAGTTTTGGGGATAAGAATGCACTATTTGACAAAAACTGCTGGGAAAACTGGAATACAGTATGGCAGAAACTGGGCATAGATCACTATCTAACACCATATACCAAAATCAAGTCTAAATGGGTGCAAGATCTAGGTGTAAAGGATGATACTGTAAGCAATTTGGGAAAGCAAGGAATAGTTTACCTGACAGATCTGTGGAGAGGGGAAGATTTTAGGACCAAACAAGAATTAGAGAGCATTATAAAATGCAAAAATGGATAATTTTGATTACATTAAATTGAAAAGCTTCTGCACAAACAAAGCCAATGTAACCAAGATCAAGAGGGAGGTGGGAAATTGGGAAAGAATTTTTACAACTTGTGTCTCTGATAAAGGACTCATTTTTAAAATTTATAGAGAATTGAGCCAAATCTATATGAATACAAGTCATTCCCCAATTGAGAAATGGTCAAAGGATATGAATAGGAAGTTTTCAGAGAAAGAAATTAAAGATATCTATAAGCATATGAAGAAATGCTCTAAATCATTATTAATTAGAGAAATGCAAATCAAAACAACTCTGAGATACCACATCTCTCCAGTCAGATTGGCTAAGATGACAAAACAAGAAAGTGACAAATGCTGGAGAGGATGTGGACAAATTGGAACACTAATACATTGCTGGTGGAGTTGTGAACTTATCCAACGATTCTGTAGAGCAATCTGGAATTATGCCCAAAGGATTATAA
Organism: Gymnobelideus leadbeateri; assembly: GCA_011680675.1. Classification (NCBI taxonomy): domain Eukaryota; kingdom Metazoa; phylum Chordata; class Mammalia; order Diprotodontia; family Petauridae; genus Gymnobelideus; species Gymnobelideus leadbeateri. The sequence continues at coordinate 30,382 of WOXC01001210.1, read as the reverse complement.
TTAATTTCATACCCTTTGACCCAGCAATACCACTTCTAGGGTTATATTCCAAAAAGATCATAGAAGTGGGAGGAAGACCCATATGTACAAAAATATTTTTAGCAGCCCTTTTAGTGGTTGCAAAGAATTGGAAACTAAAGGAGTGCCCATCAATTGGGGAATGGCTAAACAAGTTGTGGTATATGAATGTAATGGAATTTTATTGTGCTATAAGAAACGAGGAAGTGACGGATTTCATAATTACCTGGAGAGACTTATACAAACTGATGCTGAGCGAGAAGAATAGAACCAGAAGAAATTTGTATACAATCACAGACATACCATATCTGTGATGACCAACTATGACAGACTGGACTCTTTTCAGCAATGCAGTGATATAAGTTAATCCCGAATGACTCAAGAAAGTGAGAAATGTGCCATCCAGAGATATAACTAGAAAGAACTGAGCCTGAATCCTAATGGAAGCAAACTAAATGATCTTGTTCTTTTCATTGTTTAGTTTTATTTCTTCCTTACCATCTTTCATCCCACCTAGTACAATATGCCTTTGTAATTGGAATAATGTCTAATATGAATGCATTTGCAGACCCTATACTGTACTGTATGCTGTAGTGAGGGGAGGGGAGAGGGAAGTAAAGGAAATTTGAAAATCAAGGAACTATGGAATTGAATCTTGTTAACTGGAACTAAACTAATAAATTAATAAAAAAAAAAAAGATTTGATCTAGCCTGGGGTGAGAATAGTTGTCCAGAAAGTTGGTTCCCTGGGTGCCACCAGTAGGGAGTCTCCTTAACTCTCTCACAGCACATCTCACAGCCCAGGGAGAGGGGCACTGTGGAGGCTGGAAATAGAGGAAGTACCTTTATCATTTATCATTGGCTCAAAGTGATGGGACTCCTCATGAAGGGATATTATGTAGTAGAAGATGATTTTGCCCCCTGAGAAAGAACCATGCTTTCCCTCCTCATCCTCCACCGCCAACCAGGTATGCAGCAGTTTGTTGTTACTGTTTGTTTGTTTTTTTACCCCCATTATAGAAAATACATAAGACATAAAGGACTTACTAGAACACATAGACTAGTAACGCATTAATCAGACTCATTAGACTCACCTAGAAGGTAAAGCCCTGCTGCAGGATTGCTGAATGAGTATTTCTTCTTTACTTCAAATCCAAATCACTTTAGAAGTTTACAGAAACAACCCAGAAGTTAGGCAAAGTCCAATGCTCCTGGGTATTCCTGGCATGGGTTTGATCCTGTTTTAGATCCTTTTTGTCAATTTTTTTTTTTTAAAGCAATTGGGGTTAAGTAACTTGCTCAAGGTTACACGGCTAGTCATTTGATTTATGCGTGGGTGCTCATTTTCTGAGGCCGGATCTGATCTCCGGTCATCCCAACTCCGAGGCCGGCACTCTTACTCACTGCGCCACCTAGCCGCCCCTTTAGGGCAATTGGGGGTTAAGTAACTTGCCCAAGGTTACACGGCTAGGTTTTTGTTTGTGCGGATTAAGTGTCAGAGGCCGGCTCCGAACTCAGGTCCTTCTGATTCCAGGGCCGGCGCTCTATTCACTGCGCCACCTAGCCGCCCCCTTTTTGTCAATTTTAACCTGAGGTAGCCCCCAACGCTAAAAAAACAATCATTCTACAGACGACTAGTTTCTAACTTCTACTAAGAAGAAACAATAGAATGGCAGAAGGTATTTTAGAGGTCCAGAAATTCCTCCTTAGATTTATCTGGCCCAGGTCATACTTCATGTGTTTCTCTTGCAATTCATAATTTTCTACTCCTATTAAAGGGAAGATAGGAAAGGAGGAATTCACCATCATCCAACTCCTTCTTGCTGCATTCCAATTTTGAATTCAAAAAGAGGAAAAACAGGGAAAGAGGGAAAAAGATTGTGCTTTTGGGGGGACAACTCTGTCTTCTCAAATCCAAGGAAATTTTCTTTCCCCCAAAGTTTTGCTATACTCACCTTTCCAAGCTTGCCTGAAGAACAGAGTCTAAGGTAAGAAGGACCAAGGTGAAGGTGTCCTGTGACAGGATAGGGGGAAAATTTAGGTATCCTAATTCCCTAGAGAGATCAAGGTGCTTTAGGGAATAGAGAATGCTCTCCTGGGCTTCTATGTTTTTCACAGACTTTCAGTCCTGTTTCTGATCAGAGAGAGCAGTGAAAAGTAGGAGCACTTCAGGCAGTGCAGGGCAGAGAAGGAGCTGGCCTCTAAAGAAGGACCATGATTTCCTGGGCATGTCTCTGCCTTTCCAGTCCCCAGGTCTTTCTGATTCTTAGAAAATTTGCCTAAACAACTTGCTTGTGTAACAGTGACTATGCTGGCCCCAGCACTATGTAAAAGCCAACTGTGTTGCATTTTACTCCTCCCAAAATGTTCTCTATTATCCTTTTTTTTTTTTTTGCTTTTTTTTTTTTGGAGGGCAATTGGGGTTAAGTAACTTGCCTAAGGCCACACGGCTAGGTTTTAGTTTGTGTGTGCATTAGTTAAGCGTCTGAGGTCGAATCCGAACTCAGTTCCTTCTGACTCCAGGGCCGACGCTCTACTCACTGCGCCACCTAGCCGCCCCCTCTATTATCCTTAAGGGAGTTGAAGGGTATCTATTTTCTCTTCCATTGGCTCTAGGCTACACCAATTGTTTCTTCAATTTTAGGTACCCCGTGCATTACAGTTTCATTTCACTAGTTAACATTTTAGCTTTTACAAAGGAATCTTTACTTCAAAGGTATAGCAAAAACACATCTGCAAACATTCCCCACACCCAAGACGTAGAGGGTAAAACTGCCATCCCCAAATAATAAAAGGGGTATGATGAGGTTTATGCCTTTTTTGTTGGGGGCGGGATGTTTGGAGATTTGTTCTTGCTATACCTTTGAATTAAATATTTCTTTGTAAAAGTTAATCTTACTGTTAAATGGAACTAAAGTTCAAGGAACCCTTAAAACTGAGGGGAAAAGTTGATGCATGCTAGAACCATTGACAGGAAGTAGACTTCAGGAGAGGGGTAAAATTCAACACAGCAGCTTTTCATGTAGTGGGGGCCAGAAAAGTCACTGTTACACTTAAAATTTACCAATAGTGGGGGGGAAATGGTGATGTTGGAGCACCAAGAAGGAAGAATGCCCTCTTGACTGCCAACCTCTAGTTAACTGTTCATCAAAATGATAAGATAAAGGGCTATTCTTCTGGAAAGAGACAATATTCCTATCCCTGAAGGAGATGCAATGTCAAGAACATGATAGAATTTGACTCTGCTCCCCAAACCTATTAGCTCAGTCCAAGCTCCCAGACTCCTTTTCTGTCTGCTCTGGATCTGTATGCACCATCTTGCTCTCACAACACACAGAATATTTTAAGCCATCTAATTGCCACATGAACTAGCTCTTCTCTTATTCCTGATGCCCCCATATAACCACCAGGGAAGCAAACTCATTATTATTTCCAGGCATATTCCAGATCCTCATGGTAAAAGAATTGGTGAGGAACCCTCCCAATACCTGTGTCTTTCTACAGTCTTCCAGGCCATTAGCATCTTAAATTCTTAATCCTATACATCATTAATAATTATTCCCAAGGCCTTAGGAAACTGCCTCTTGGGATAGAAAACATTTGTCAGTTACCTACAATAAACATAAATTATTTCCTTGGGATTTAAGCAAGATAAAAAAAAAACTAGAATTGATACCTCTTATGCAAAGGTACTATTCCATTTATAGGCATTTAGATTTAATTTTTAAAAATGAGGCAATGAAGCATCGATCTTAGAGCATATCTTTCCTGTTTATTACTAGAAGGTAACATTTAATTTCTGAATTATAATGAGTGTATCTTTTTCACAAACTAATTGAATTTGACCCAAGTGCAACTTCATAATATGAAATGAATAAGAGGTAGTTAGAAAAACCAAAGCAGGCCTTAACACAGTGCCCTCATCACATTAATATTTTGAGGCAATGAGTTCTCCAGCTGATAAATGATCTGTTCCAAGGCATAATTACATCATTACTGTTTAAAAAAGGTGCTTGAGGTATAAAAAATTGCAGTGTGAGTAACCATCATTTTATTGACCAATGGGTCAACAGAATAAAAAGACAAGGATGCCAAATATGAAGACAGTGAATTATCCGTTGCTCATTTTGTCAACTTTAAAGAATTTTAACCCCTATTATAGGTCATTCCCCATTTCAATTACAAATGGACATTGTGTTCCTGTCATACAGAGGGCTAGGCATTTGGTCAACCTAAATTGCATTTGCCTGGCATCTGGAAAAGGTATTATTCTTTTTTATCAAATGCTTTATTAACTTTTAGTTTACATCATTCATTTACACAAGATTTTAAGTTACAAATTTTTCCCCCTACCTACCACCCCAAAATAGTGACCTCAGTGGATATCCCCCCCTGCAATCTGCTCTTTCCCATATCTTCTCACATACCCTCTCTGACTTTCTAGTAGGGCAAGTTGGATCTCTATGCCCTAGTGCCTATATATCTTATTTCCCAATTGCATGTAAAATAACATTAAGAACAGTATATATATATTTAAACATTTTATTTTAAGGCTTTGAATTCCAGATTCATTCCCTTCCTCCCCTGTCACTCACCCTTACTGGGAAGATAAGCAATTCAATATAGGATATATGGTAAAAGACTGACTATATTTCCCTCCCTCCTATCCCACCTCCAACTTGTTCTGTTCTCTACATTGATCCTGTCTTTTTCAAAAGTAGGTGCTTTCAACTTCTCTCCCCCACAGCCTGCCCTCCCTTCCATCATTCCCCCTTTCATCCCCTTTCCCCCTACTCTGCTGTAGGGTGAGATACCCTATTTAGTGTGTATGCCATTCCCCCCTAAGCCAAATTCAATGAGATTAAGGTTGACCCATTCCCTTTTGCCTTCCTGTTCTTCTCCTCCATTGTGACCATTTTGCCTTGCCTCTTCTATATGAGATAGTGTAATGCCATGCTCAGAAGCTTTCCAGAAGAATGCTATTGTGAAAAGCTTTTAAGGTTCTGATTATACAGTATAGTGATCATACTATTTACTCCATAACAAATTAAAGCAAAACTTTCAGAGAGAATCAAGGTACAGTATTCAAAATATTACAACTCATCACAGAGAATCACAATATAATATTCACAACATAGTCTCAAAGTAAATGGTCACTCTTAAGTTAACTTGATCAGTCACATATCAGTAGTCTCAAAGTACATAGTCAAAGTCTTCCACTCTTAGGGCAAATTCTTGATTAACTCAGTCACATATTCAGCAATCAATTACTAAGTATCATACACAAAACCCTCCACCCCTTAGGTCCCTAGTAAACTATAATTCCATAATTACTCAATATCCAAGGAGAGGTATTTTCATCTTGATTTGGGATCTATTCTGAGATTCTCTGGATTCCCTTCCATGGTCCCAGATTCTACCTGGATTCACCAGATTGTCACCTGGTTTCAATGGCAGACAGCTCCCAGTTCCTTGACTAGCTCTCTGGGCAGGTCTTGCTCCACACTGAAGTTCACAGGATCTGGTACATATCAGATCCATCACCATTGCTGCTCCAGGGAATTCAAGGCTCAACCAAGCCACAAACCAACAAAGTCTCAGCATCCCAGTCATGCTTCCTCAGTCACCTGGGCTCCTGGCTCCAGGCTCCCATATAGGAGAAGCTCTACTACCACAAGCTCCCAGGAAATTCTGGCTCAGTTCTCCATTCTTCTGTAGCTGCTCTGACACCAGATCTTATTCTCAATAAAATTCTGACTGTGCCTTTCTGGGGCTTTCTTATATACACAGCATTAGCTACTTCCTCTTTCAGCCAACCCTTACCTGTTACATCAGTAATGGGAGACAGGAGTTCATACCTTCTGTTTCCCCAACAGAGGTTTCTTCAGTTACTAAGCGCTAAGTACCTGCTACTTTTTCCAACACAAAGGGATCTTCAAGTTCAAAATTATGTAACAATTACAGAGACTTTACCTCATTCTGTCTCTCTCCATCACCTCTCATTATATTCCCCTCTCATCTCTTAATTTCACCATTTAAGAATCACCCCTTCCTATTTGACAAGTCCTGTGCCCTCTATATATATCTGTACACATATATACACACATTCACATATGTATTCATATACACATATACCCTCCTATAATATATATATATATATATATATATATATATATATATATATATATATATATATATATATATATATATATATATATACACATTTATATGTACACACACACATATTCTCATACTGAGAAAAGTTTCATAAGTTACAATGATTGTTTTTCCATGTAGGAATGTAAATAGTTCAAATTGATAAGTTCCTTATGATTTCATTTTCCTGTTTATCTTCTCATGCTTCTCTTGCTTCTTGTATCTGAATATCAAATTTTCTATTCAAGTCTGGTCTTTTTTCAAGAATGCTTGAAAGTCCTCTATTCCATTGAATGGCCATATTTCCTCCTGAAACAAGATACTCAGTTTGGCTGGATAGGTGATTCTTGGTCTTAATCCTAGCTCCTTTGATGTCCAGAATATCATATTCCAGACCCTTCATTCCTCAGTGTAGAAGCTGCCAGATCCTGGGTTATCCTGATTGTGTTTCCACAATATCCAAATTGTTTCTTCCTGCCTGCTTGTAATATTCTCTCCTTGATCTGGGAGTTCTGGAACCTGGCTATAATATTCCTAAGAGTTTTCTTTTTGGGATATTTTTCAGGAGGTGATCAGTGGATTCTTCCGGCCTCTATTTTGCCCTCTGGTTCTAAAACATCAGGGCAATTTTCCTTGAGAATTTCTTGAAAGATGAATTCTGGGTTCTATTTTTTGATCATGGCTTTCAGGTAGTTCAATACTTTTAAAATTATCTCTCCTGGATCTATTTTCCAGGTCAGTGGTTTTCCCAATGAGATATTTCACATTACCTTTTATTTTTCCATTTTTTTGGTCTGTTTAACAGTATCTTGATTTCTCATAAAGTCACTAGCTTTCATTTGCCACAATCTAATTCTGAAGGAATGATTCTCTTTTGTGAGCTTTTGAGATTCTTTTTCCATCTGGCAAATTTGGCTTTTTAAGGCATTCTTCTCCTCATTTCTTCTTTGAGGGTCTTTTGCCATTTGAGTTAGTCTGTTTTTTTAAGGTATTATTTTCTTTAGTCAGGTTGTTTACTCTCACTTCATTTGATTTAGTCAATTTTTAATGAGTTATTTTCTTCAGTCAGGTTGTTGACTCTCATTTCATAATTTTCATGCATTGTTCTTATTACTCTTCCACATTTTTCCTCTACTTCTCTCATTTGGTTTCCAAAATCCTTCTTAAGGTTCTCTATGGCCTTTAACCAGCTTGTATTTTTCTTGCAAGTTTTTGGTGCAGGAGTTCTGACTTCACTGTCCTCCTCCTGTTCCATGCTTTGATCCCTTTTGTCCCCAAAATAGGAGTCTAAAGTTAGCTTACTCTCTTTGCTTTGCTTCCTTTGCCTGGTCATGTTGCCACTAAATTACTTGACTTTTGGGCTTTTTGCCACAGTAGGACTCTGCCACCAGGAAGGGGAGTATTGCCCCAAACACAGGGGTTATCTTAGCTGCTAAAACTATTAATTCAGGGCTCCCTCTGAAGCCTCTACTTGCTGTGGCAAGCTGGTCATATACCCCAGTACCTCCACCCTATACCACAATCCAGATACAATCAAGAGCACTTCCCCTCAGACTGTTTGCTTGGTCCCCCTACAATCTGCAGGCCAGGACCCGAAGCTGCCCCCTTGTGGCAGCTGCATGGCCATAGTACCTAAATAGCTTCTTGCCCTGGGGGCAGAGGCTGACCTCACTTGCAAACTGCTGGATCCCAAAGTCCACACTACACTGACCTCTCACTTTGTCCTTAGCATCGATGGGTTCATAATTTTGGAACTGCTACAGCTGCTGATGATCTGAAGTCCCTTCAGGCAGCAGCTGGTCAGCCCCTCCCTGACGCTAAAATCTCCAGCTAGAGCAGGTCTGGGCTCAGGTACTACAGTGCTACAGTGGCCACTTCCTGCCAGCCTGCCAGGCTGTCCTCAGCAAGAGGTTAACTTCTCTGTGTCATTTTGTGGGTTTTGGAGCTCCAAAGTTTATTCAGTTTATTTTTCCACAGTTCCCTTATCTATAAAATGAGCTAGTGAAGAAAATAGCAAACCACTTCAGTAACTCTGCCAAGAAAATATAAAATGTGCTCAAAAATTTGAACATGACTGAATATGACAGCAGCAACAACAAAGCACTTATATAGTACTTTAAGTTTTACAAACTACTTTATATGTGTTAATTAATTTGATGCTCAGATCAGACAGATGAAGAAACTGAATTTGAGAAATTAACTGCCTTGCTCACAGTGACAGAGCAGAATTTGAATTTGGGTATGTCCTATCTCCCAGTCTCCTGCTCTGTCTGCTGTGCTGCCTAGCCAGGCATCGTGTTAAGGGAATGGAATACAAAGAAAAGCAAAAATAATCCTTTTTTTTTCAAGGAACTTATTCTAATGAAAGAGACAATGTGTAAATAAGTACATTCCAGATATTTGCTGAGTATATGGAAAGTAATCTCAGAGGGCAAGGTACTGGGTATGGTGGGGGTTCTCCTGTTGAAGATGTTATTGGAACTGAGCTTTTCTAAAGTCAATCACAAGCAGCTCTCCTGAGGACTGCTCCTGTGAATAACTTTAAAGTTCTTATAGCATAGTATTGTAAACTCTCTATTTATTCAGCAATAAAATAAAGCAAAATATTCACAATATAACATAGCAAATTATTACTCAGGTGACCACATAGTCTTAAACAGAACATATCATTCAGTAAGTCACAATCTCATCAATCAGTATAAAGTAACCAAATCCAAGTCTCCTTTCATCTTAACTCCAGGCTGGCTTCCAATCATTCTGCAGGCTTAATCATCCTTAAGACACTCATACTTAAGAGGTAGCAGAACGTACAATGGTCCAACCCCTAGGTCCCAGGAAGACATAATCTCATCAGTTAGCACTAAGTACCCAAGTAGAAGTCCTTTCATCTTAACTTGAGGCTGACTTCCAAACTTCATGGCTCCTCTTTCAAACTCCAAACTCTTGCCTAAATTCACCTAACTCTTGCCTGGATTCACAGGTACGCAGCTCTCTGATCACAGCTCATAATGGCTAGTCCACTCCAAGCCCTTTGCAGTTTCTATTTCAGGGAAGACAAAATTAACACAGCCACAACAATATTTACATACATTAAGCTTAGTGGAGTTAAAACAGTATTCATACACATTGGCAGCACTATCATCTCAATTCACTTTCTTTCTGACAAAGTAACATAAACCAACAGAGAAAGGTTTTGTCTGAGAAATCAAATCATCCGTAAAGTTCCAGGATTTCTGTAAACAACAGTAAAGCCCTATTTCTGAACTTCTATAAATAGCAGTAACATCTACTTTCAGGGCTTCTGGATCATCAAGAAAGCCCTCCTGTAGTACTTCTTTCTAAAAATAACAGAAAAGACTTTGGGGTGTTGGAGTCAAGATAGCTGAGTAAAAACAAGACTTTCATGCAGCTTGGGCTTCCACCTTCCCCAATCCATGTAAAATGGGACTCTGAATAAACTTTGGAGCTACAGAACAGACAAAATGAGACAGAGAAGCTAACCTCCCACTGAGGACAGCTACAGTGCAGCAAGGGGCGTCCACTGCAGTGCTCTGGGAGCCAAGCCCAGGCCTGTGTGAGCTGGAGGTTTTAGCCCCAGAATGGGCATGACCAAACACCGGCTAGAGGGACTCCATAACACCATCAGCCATGGCCATTCCAAGAATTATCAACACATTGATCTGAAGGACAAAGTAAGAGGTCAGTACAATGTGGAGTTTGGTACCACTAGTTGTGAGAACATTGACTTATGCCCCCAGGGTGGGAAGCTGCTGAGACACCTCTGCACAGCCAGCACCACGTTGCAGCTTCAGCTCCTGGCCTGCACACTGTAGGGGGACCAAGCAACCAGTCTTAGGGGTAATCACTCTTGCTTTAACCTTCTTGTATATGGATTGCAGTCTGGGGTGGAGGTGCTGGGGTGTATGAGCAGCTTGCCAGAGCTTGTGAAGGCTTCAGAGGGGGCACCCAACTAATACCTCCAGGAGGTAAGAAAACCCCAGCATTTGGGACAGAAGATCGCTTGTCTGGTGGCAGAGTATTACTTTGGCAAAAAAGCCTAAAAGTCAAATAATTGAGTTGCAATATGACCAGGCAAAGGAATCAAAGCAAACAGAATAATCCAACATTATACTCCTATTTTGGGGACAAAACGGATCAAAGCAGGGAACAAGAGGAAGACAGTGAAGTCAGAACTCCTGCACCAAAAGCTTCCAAGAAAAATACAAGCTGGTTACAGGCCATTGAGGACCTTAAGAAGGATTTTGAAAACCAAGTAGCAGAAGTGGAAGAAAAATGTGGAACAGCAATAAGAAAAATGCATGAAAACTATGAAATGAGAGTCAACAACCTGAATGAAGAAAATAACACCTTAAAAATACAGACTAACTCAAATAGCAAAAGAGGCTCAAAAAGACAACGAGGAGAAGAATGCCCTAAAAAGCCAAATTTGCCAGGTGGAAAAAGAATCTCAAAAGCTCACTGAGGAGAATCTTTCCTTCAGATTTAGAATGGAACAAAGGGACCTGGTGACTTTATGAGAAATAAAGATACTGTTAAACAGATCCAAACAAAAAAGAGAATAGAAGACAATGTGAAATATCTCATTGGGAAAACCACTGACCTGGAAAATAGATCCAGGAGAGATAATTTAAAAAATATTGGACTACCTGAAAGCCATGATCAAAAAAAGAACCCAGAAATCATCTTTCAAGTAATTCTCAAGGAAAATTGCCCTGATGTTTTAGAACCAGAGGGCAAAATAGAGGTTGAAAGAATCCACTGATTACCTCCTGAAAAAATCCCAAAAAAAGAAAACTCCTAGGAATATTATAGCCAGGTTCCAGAATTCCAAAATCAAGGACAGAATATTACAAGCAGGCAGGAAGAAACAATTTGAATATTGTGGAAACACAATCAGGATAACCCAGGATCTGGCAGCTTCTACATTGAAGAATTGAAGGGCCTGGAATATGCTATTCTGTAGGTCAAGGGAACTGGGATTAAAACTTAGAATCACCTACCCAGCCAAACTGAATATCATGTTTCAGTGGAAAATGTGGCCATTCAGTGGAATAGAGGACTTTCAAGTATTCTTGAAGAAAAAAACAGACTGGAATAGAAAATTTGACATTCAGATACAAGAAGCAAGAGAAGCATGAGAAGATTAACCGGGAAATGAAATCATAAGGAACATATCTATTTGAACTATTTACATTCATACATGGAAAAACAATCATTGTAACTGATGAAACTTTTCTCAGCATGAAAATAGTTGAAGGGAATATGTGTGTGTGTGTGTGTGTGTGTGTGTGTGTGTGTGTGTGTGAGCATATGAACACATATGTGCATGTGTGTATATATGTTTACAGGTATACATAGAGGGCACAGGACCAATTTAATAGGAAGGGATGCTACTTTAAAGGTGAAATTATGATGTGAGAGAGGAATATAATGAGAGGAGATGGGGAGAGACAGAATGGGGCAAAGTATCTCATACAGAAGAGGCAAAGGAAAATGGGTACAGTGGAGAACAGGAAGGTATAAAGGATTGGGTCAACCTTATAATCATTGAATTTGGCTCAGGGAGGTAATGACATACACACAAAATAGGGTATCTCACCCTACAGGAAAGTAGTGGGGAAGAGGATGAGAGGGGAGGTGATAGAAGGGAGGGCAGGCTAGGGGGAGGGAAGTTTTTACCACATACTTTTGAAAAGGGATAGGGCCAAAGTAGAGAATAGAACAAGTGGGAGGTGGGATAGGAGGGAGGGAAATATAATCAGTCTTCTACAATATATCTACTGTGGTAATGTTTTGCATTAGCTACACATATACAACCTATATTGAATTGCTTATCTTCCTAGAAAAGGTATGTGACAAGGGAGGAAGGGAATGAATCTGGAATTCAAAGTTTTAAAACCAAATGTTTAAAACCAAATATATATACACATACATATATATATACTATTTTACTATACTATATATATTATGATCAATACTATTGTTAATATATAATATTATTAATGCTATTTTACATGTAATTGGGAAATAAGAGGAGGAGATATCCTGGGGGACTGCTACTTTGGGGAGGTGGGTAGGGAAAAAACGGGGAGAAAATTTGTAACACAAAATCTGGTGGAAATGAATGAAGTAAACCAGAAGTTAATGAAACATTAAAAAAAAACACAGAAAAACCTTTTGTCTGACAGACCAACAGAGTCTGCTATAGAATGCCGAAATCACAAATTCTTGCTCTCAGTTCTGCTTGGTTCCAGTGCATGCTAGAGCTTTTATCTGCTCTCCCACTTCCTATTCCACCTTTCCTGTTGCATCCTTCCTGTTCTGCTCTTTTTGCAATTTCCTCCCCCCATGTGCTCCTTGTGATTAAGGGCAGGGAAGATCTCCAAAACTCCCACAGGAATAAAAAGAGTAACACAATGTATAATGTTTCCAACAGAGAATTGATATAATCACAGGTGGGGCTCAAAGGTACTTGAATAACTGAAACAAGGATAAGTATTATTCTGCTTGCCATTACATTAATTGAAATAAGGAGCAAAGTGCTACTTTGCTTACCATTGCAGTTTTAAAGCCAGTAAAACCAAGAGGTGTAGTTGATTAGGGAAAGCATTCCAGGCATGAGAAATACTAATACAAATGCTCAGTGATGAGAGATGGTGTATCAATGGGCAAGGAACAACAAATAAACCAGTGTAGCTGAATAATAGAGTACATGAAAGAAGACTAGAAAGGTAAGAAAGATTCATATTATGAAGAGCTTTAAATGACACTGAAATTTGTATTTGGTTCTGGAGATAATATACTACAGTCAGCATTGTAGAGAGGATGATATGGTCAGATATATGCTTTAAGAAAATCATATTGTCAGATGCGTGAATGATGGATTGAAATGTAAAAAGATCTAAGGAGAAGAAACCAAATTGAAAGGAATTACAATCAACTAGGAAAGAGGTGACAAGGACTTGTATAAGAATGGTTGCTTTATGAGTGGAGAGAGAGGGTATGTGTACAAGAGGGGTTAGAAACAAGGAGACATGCCAGTAGACTGAATAAGAGAATAAATGAAAGGGATTAGCATGACCCAGGCTGAAAACCCAGAAGACTAGAAGCATGCTGCTGTCCTTGACAGTTAGTAATAAAAAAAATTCAAAGTGGAGAGTTTGGTCAAGAAGATACTTCTGTTTAACACTTGATGAGTTCGAATTGCCCATGGAATCTCCATTTGAGATGTCCAAAAGGCAGTGGCTAAAATAGTACTATATCTCAAGAGAATTATAAGGATTCGATATAGATCTGGGGATCATAGAATCATAGGCATCAGACTTTAGTAAAACCATGAGAACTAATGATATCATCAAGGGAGATAGTGCATGGAGAAAAAAGAAAGCCAGGACAGAGACTGGCTTTCTACAATGAGGGCCCAAATGTCATTAGATACATAAGGCTTATGTTTCTCTCAGGAGAAGATTTGCAGATATTTTTTTTCTTTTTTTCTTTTTTTTCATTTTTGCCTCCGTTTTTTGTTCGCTCATTTTGTTTTTATAGTTTTCACATTCAGAAAACATGTTACTTGAGTAATGTATGAAAAATAGAAGCTGAAAATATATACAACCTTGGTGTTTTACATTTAGTTAGCTTTTCGAGAGGGAAAGAGTTAACCTTCCTTTGAAGGAAAGAACCAAGTATAACTATCTTCAGGACTATAAAAATTTTGTGATGACATCGGATTGCTTTAGGTGTTTTATACATCCAAACAATATGAAAATCATGATGGAAAGATACTGACTCTCTACTAAAGTGAAAAATACAAGTAAGTTAAAGCTTCACTCCGTCAATATAGTTTCTTTTTTCTTTTTCTCTTTTTTTTTAAGCAATTGGGGTTAAGTAACTTGCTCAAGGTTACACAGCCAGTCATTATTTATGTGTAGGTGCTCATTTTCTGAGGCCAGATTTGATCCCAGGTCATCCCAACTCCGAGGTGGGCACTCTTACTCACTGCACCACCTAGCCACCCCCAATATGATTTCTTTTGTTTTATTTTTATTTTTTATTTTAACAAATGCTTTATTAACTTCTGGTTTACATCATTCATTTCAGCCAGATATTGAGTTACAATTATTTCCCTATTTTCCCCTACCCGCCACCCCAGAATAGCAGTCCCACAAGATATCCCCTCATCCAATTGTCTCTCTCCTATATCTTCTCCCATTACCCCTCGACTTTGCCATTAGGGCAAATTGAATCTCTGTGCCCCGAAGCTTCCACATCTTATCTCCCAATTATATGCAAAATAGTGTTAATGATAAACATCTAAAATTATAAACATTTAAAACATTTAAAATTATAAACATTTAAAACATTTAATTTTAAAACTTCAAATTTCAGATCCATTCCCTTCCTCCCTTGTCACACACTTCCTCTGGGAAGATAAGCAATTCAGTATGTGTCCCCAACCTGAAAGATTAGACTGCCTGCCTATATAATACTGGGGCTAGAATGGCAAAGTAAATTCTAGTTGTGCTGATCCTCCCATCCCTCCTTCATGAAGTAGAAAACCAGAAGATAAGTGTCCCACCCAGATTGAAATCCCAAGTTAATGGAAATAGCCTCAGGCTTGGGAGTCTTCAAGAAGGGGTGTAACTGAGACAGCCAGGATTCTGAAGAGAAGAGAGGGAGGGGTCCCAACAAGCCCCACCTCACCTCACCAACAAAAGCCTGCTTATAGCCCAGGGGTATAGAGGCAGAAATCTGAAGTGGTCAGATGGCAAAGAGCTCAAAATTTAAGCTGGCAAGATAAGCAAACAGAAGAAGAGAAATCAAACTATATAGAATCATTTTTTCATGCAAAGACAATCAAAACATGAAACCAGAAGAAGACAACAAAGTGAAAATTCTTGTATCAAAAGCCTCTGAGAAAAATCTGAACCAGTTGCAGGTCATGGAGGCCAAAAACAAGGATTTTGAAGATCAAGTAAGAGAAGTAGAGGAAAAATCGGGAAGATAAATGAGAATGATGCAAGAAAATCATAAAAATAGAGTCAACATCATGCTAAAGGAGATCCAAAAAAAAGTATGAAAGAAAATAACATCATAAAAAATAGACTAACTCTATGGGGCGGCTAGGTGGTGCAGTGAGTAGTGCTTCGGCCCTGGAGTCAGAAGGACCTGAGTTTGGATCCGGGCCTCAGACCCTTAACACACACACAAACAAAAACCTAGCCGTGTGACCTTGGGAAAGTTACTTAAACCCAATTGCCCTCCAAAAGCCAAAAAAAAAAAATAAATAAATAAAATAGACTAACTCTAATGGCAAAAGAGGCCCAAAAACCCAATAAGAAACAGAATACCTTATAATGCAGATTTGGCCATATGGAAAAGGAATTTCAAAAACCCACTGAAGAGAATAATTCCTTCAAAATTAGATTGGAGAAACTGGAAGCTAATGAGTTTATGGGAAATCAAGATAATATAAAACAGATCCAAACAAATTAAAAAATAGAAGGGAATGTAAATATCTCATTAGAAAAACCACTGACCTGGAAAATAGATCCAGGAAAGATAATTTAAAAATTATTGGACTATGTCAAAGCCATAAAAAAGAGTCTAGATATCATCTTTCAAGATATTATCAAAGGAAATTGCCCTGATATTCTAGAACCAGAAGTCAAATTAGAAATGGAAAACCATTCATCAATCACCTCTTGAAAAACATCCCCAAAAGAAAACTCCTAGGAATATTATAGCCAAATTTTAGAGTTCCCAGGTCAAGCAGAAAATATTACAAGCAGTCAGGAAGAAACAGTTTAAGAATTGTGGAAACACAATCAGGATAACACAAGATCTAACAGCTACTACATTAAGGGATCAAAGAGCTTGGAATATGATATTCCAGAAGTCAAAAGAGCTAGGATTTAAACAAAGAACCACTTGCCCAGCAGAACTGAGTATAATACTTCAGGGGAAAATATGGAACTTCAATGAAATAGTGGACTTTCAATCATTCTTGAAGAAAAAACCAGAGTTGAACAGAAAATTTGACATTCAGATACAAGAAACAAAAGAAACATGAAAAGGTAAACAGGAAAAATAAATCATAAGGAAGCTATTAAAGTTGGACTATTTGCATTCCTACATAGAAAAACAACAATTGTAATTTATGAGATTTTTCTCAGTATGAGGATGGTTGAAGGGAATATATATGTATATGTATGTGTAGGAAGGTGTATGTGTGTATATGTATGTGTGTGTACATGTATACATGGAGGGCAAAAGATGAGTTGGATATGAAGGGATGACATCTGGAAAATAAAATTAAGATGTGAGAAAGGAATATATTGGGAAGGGAAAGGGAGAGATATAATAGCGTAAACTATATCACAAAATAAGCAAGAGAAAACTGTTACAATGGAGATGGAGAAGAAGAGCAGGAAGGTGAAAGAGAATGAGTCAACTTTACTCCCATTTTATTTGGCTTAAGGAGAGAATAGCATACACACTCAATTGGTTATCCTATCTTACAGGAATGTAGAAGGTAAGGGGGGTAAGAGCAGGGATTATAAAAGGGTTTGTTGATTGAGGGAGAGGGTAGTTAGAAGTAAACACTTTCGAAAAGGCATAAGGTCAAAGGAGAAAATTGAATGGGGGGTGGAATAGGATGGAGGGAAATATAGGGAAATACAACATAATTACTATGGAAATGTTTTGCCTAACTACATATGTACAGCATATATTTAATTACTTGTCTTCCCAGTGAGGGTACTTGAGGAGTGAAGAAAGGAGAGAATCTGGAACTCAAAGTTTTAAAAACATGTTAAACTTGTTTTTTACATGCAACCAGGAAATAAGATACATAGGCAATGGGGTATAGAAATCCATCTTACCCTACAAGAAAGTAAGGGGGGAGGAGAGGGAATGGAAGAGGATGTAAAAAAAGAACATATTGGGGGAAGGTGTATTAAGTATACTTGCTGTTTTTTGGTGGGTGGTAGGGGAGAGACCAAGGGAAAAAATTCAAAATCTTGTGGAAATGATTGTTGAAAAATAAAAATAAATAAATAATTTAAATCAGTATTAAAAAAAAAAAAAAGAAACTACCAAGGAAAACTGCCCTGATATTCTAAAAGCAGAGGCTAAATAGAAATGCAAAGAACCTACTGATCACCTCCTGAAAGAGATCCCAAAGGGCAGCTAGGTGGCACAGTGAGTAAGAGCACTGGCCTCTGAGTTGGGATGACCTGAGATCGAATCTGGCCTCAGAAAATGAGCACCCACACACAAATAATGACTGGCCGTGTAACCTTGAGCAAGTTACTTAACCCCAATTGCTCTAAAAAAAAAGAGAGAGAGAGAGATCCCAAAATTAAAACTCCTAGGACTATTATAAGCAAATTCCTGCATTCTCAGGTCAAGGAGAAAATACTGAAATTTCCAGAAAGAAAAAAAATCATGTTTCCTGGATCCACAATCAGGATAACAGAAGATTTAGCAGCTTATATATTAATAAAGGATCAAAGATTCACCTACCCAGAAAAACTGAGTATAATCCTTCGGAGGAAAAAAAATTGAAATTAAGTGGGATGGAGGATTTTCAACCATTCTTGATGAAAAGGCCAAAGCTGAATAGAAAATTTGGCTTTCAAATCCAAGACTCAAGATAACCATAGAAAAATAAACAGAAAAGGGAACTCATGAGGGACTTAAATAGGTTAAATTGTTTCTATTTCTACAGTGGAAGAAGATATTTTAAACTCATAATTCCTTTCTCATTATTATGGTAGTTAGAATGAATACACACACAAGGGGCACTGGTGTGAGGTGAAGGGATGGTATCTGAAAAATAATAAAATTAGGGGGTCAGATGAAGGGAGAGGTAGAATGGGCTAAATTATCTCACATAAAAGGGACAGGGAAAACCTTTTACAGTGGGGGAAAGAAGAAGGAGCTGAGGAGAAATGAATGAACATTACCTCAGAACTGTTTCAAAGAGGGAATAATATACACACACAGTTTGGGTATCAAAATATATCTCACTCTACAGGTAAGTAGGAGCAGAAGAGCATAAAGAAGGGGTGGGGTGATGGATGGGGGACAGATTTGGAGAGGGGGTAGTCAGAAGCAAAATACTTTTGAAGAGGAACAGCATGAAAGAAGAAAGAGAATAGAATAAATGGGAGGATGGGAAATACAGTTAGCATTAGTAAATGGGAAAACATTTTGAAGCAACTTTCTCTGAGAGAAATTTCATTTCTCAAACATAGTGCTGAGTTAAGGTTATAAAAATAAAAGCAATACCCCAATTGATAAATAGTAAAGATATGAACAGTTTTCAGATTAAGTAATTTGTAGTCATGTGAAAAAAATACTCTAACTCACTATTGATTGGAGAGATTTAAATTAAAACATTTCTGAGGTAGTACCTCATACCTATTAGATTGGCTAATAGGACAAAAAAAGTACTGACAATTTTTGGTGGGAATGTGGGGATAATGAGATATTAATTCACTATTGGTTGAGTTGTGAACTGATTTAACCACTCTATAGAGCAATTTGGAACTATGTCCAGGAGGCTGTAAAACTTGTAAACCCTTTGACCTGGCAATGCCACTAGTAGGTTTTTATCCAAAAAGAGATAAAAAAAACAAAAGGAGATGGACCTTTATGTACAAAAATATTTATAGCAGTTCTTTTATGGGGTCAGAGATTTAGAAATTGAGGGGATGTCCATCAACTGGGGAATGGTATGTGTTTATGATGGGATATTATTTTTTTATACAAAATGATGAATAGGATGCTCTCAGAAAAACTTGGAAAGACTTACATGGACTGATGCAAAGTGAAATGTACTGTGTAAGATCATTATTGTAAGATGATTGATTTTTGAATGACTTAGCTATTCTCAGCTATACAACAATTCCAAGAAAACTCTGAAGGACTTATGGTGAAAGATGTTATCCATCCCCAGAGAAAGAGCTAATGGTGTCTGAATAAAGATTGAAGAATACTTTCTTTTACTAAATGTTTCTTAAGTTTTTGTTTGTTTGTTTGTTTGTTTGCTTATTTCTTAGGGAGGAGAGTCTGTTTTTTTTCAAAACATGACTAATATGGATATGTTTTGTGTGACTACACATGGATAACCTGTATCAAATTTCTTGCCTTCTCAATGAACAGGGATTAAGGAGGAGAGAAAAGAACTCAGAGATTCAAAAATAAATATTTAAAATTATTTTAAATTGTAACTGGTGAAAATAAAATACCAAATAAATAAGGGGGGAAGATCATCTGAAAGTCCTCTGTTTTGTTGATTTTCTTTCTCCTGAAAGATTATACACAATTTTGCTGGGTATGTGATTTTTGGATGTAATCCTAGCTCTTTTGCCCTCTGGAATATCATATTTGAAGCCCTCTAATCCTTTATTAATGTAGAAGCTGCTAAATCTATTGTTATCCATATTGTGTCTCCATGACACTTGAATTTTTTTTTTCTCAAAGTTTTCAATATTTTATCCTTCACTTAAGAAAACTGGAATTTGTCTATAATATTACAGGAAGTTTTAATGTTGAGCTTTATTCAGGAGGTGATCAAAAGATTCTTGGCATTTTTGTTTTACCCTCTGCTTCAAGAATATCAGGGCAGTTTTCCTTGGTAATTTCTTAAAACATGCTCTTTTTTTGATCAGCGACTTTATTTGGTTCAGTAATTTTAAAATTATTTTTCCTGGATCTTTTTTTCAAGTTCAGTAGTTTTTCCAATAAGATATTTCATATTGTCTTCTATTGTTGTCATTCTTTTAATTTGTTTTATTGCTTCTTATTTTCTCATAAAGCCATTAGCTTTCATTTATTCAATTCTAATTTTTAAGGCATTTTAATGAACTTTTGTACCTCCTCTTCCATTTAACCAATTTAACTATTTTTTTCCCAAATGCTTTATTAACTTCTGGTTTACATCATTCATTTCAGCCAGATTTCGAGTTTACAATTTTTCCCCATTTTCCCCTACCCACCACGCCAGAATAGCAGTCCCACAGGATATCCCCTCCACCAATGTGATCTCTCCTATCTCTTCCTCCCCATACCCCTTTGACTTTTCCATTAGCCTCTTGTGCCACTTGAGTTATTCTATTTTTAAGGTGTTATTTTCCTCAGTCAGGCTATTGACCCTCATTTCATACTTTTCCTGCATCCTTCTCATTTCTCTTCCCAATATTTCCTCCACTTCTCTTATTTGGTTTTTAAACTCCTTTTTAAGGTCCTCTATGGACTGTAACCGGCTCATATTTTCATTTAGGGCTTTTGGTGCAGGATTTCTGACCTCCCTGTCCTTCTCCTATTCCATGCTTTGATCCTCTTTGCCCCCACAGTAGGAGTCTAATGTTACATTTTTCTTTTTATTTTGTTTCCTTTGCCTAGCCATGCTGCCACTTTATTACTTGACTTTTGGGCTTGTTGCCATAGTAGGACTCTTTGATCAGACAGGGGAGCTTCTATCCCAAACATTGGGGTCTTCTCAACTGCTGTAGGTACTAGTTGGGTACCCTTGCTGATGCCCCCACACACTCTGGCAAGCTGGACACACAACCCAAGACCTCCACCCCCAGATCACAATCCAGATACAAGAAGGTTAAAGCAAGAGCTATTACTCCTAAGACTGATCACGCAGATGCTCCTACATTTCGCAGGCCAGGAGCTGAAGCTGCAAGTGAAGCTGCAAAATGGCGGCTCTGCTGTTGCTCCTCAGCTGCTTCTCGCCCCCAGGGAAAGAAACTGACATGCTCCCGAATTCTGGTCCCAAAGTCCATAGGGCACTGACCTCTCACTTTTTCCTAGGCATCTATGTGTTAATTCTGGGAACGCCACAGCTGTTGGTGTTCTGCGGTCCCTCTAGCTGGCTGCTTGTTTGGCTGCCTTGGGGCTAAAACTGTGACTCCCAGGACTTGGGCTAGGCTCCCAGAACTCTGGTCTGGCAGCTCCCTGCTGGGCTGCCAGGCTTTCTTCAGTGGGAGGGTAGCTTCTCTGTGTCATTCTGTGGGAGCTAGAGCTCTAGAGGTTGTTCAGAGTCCCCTTTTACATGATTTTGAAGTGGTGTGGGCTGGAGCTCCATGGAAGTGCTCTTTCAACTCCACCATTTTCCCAATTCAACTTTTTAATAAGTTTTTTTTTCCTTCACTGTATTTCTGTGAACTTTTTTCATTTTTCCATTCCTGCTTTTTAAGTCATTCTTCTCCTCATTGACTTTTTGTATATCATTTGCCATTTGGCCGTAAAGTTGTTATTTTCTTCAGTATTTTTTGTCTCTTTTGTCATCAAGCTGTTGACTCTTTTTTTTCATGATTTTCTTGCATTGCCCTCATTTATCTTCCCAATTTTTGCTCTACCTCTCTTACTTGATTTTCAAAATCTTTCTGAGTTCTTCCATGAACTGAGACCAGTGGCCTCTGTTTGACTATTTTCCACTCTCATCCCCATATGATAGAACATTCCTGCTGACCTTCTACCTTGTCTTTAGCTGGAAAGTTATTTTACTCCATCCTTTTGTGACTTCTACTGCTCCAATAATTTTTATGGCATTATTTAGAGGTGTTTGAATGGGTTTTCATGGATGCTTAAGCAAATAGCTGCCTTTTCTCTGTTATCTTGGCTCCACTCTTCATAACTTGCTATTTTAAGAAAAAAAATATAGGCTATCCCCAAAACGTTAATGCAATTTTTAATATATATTTTATTTAATTGATTAGATATTTCCTTAATAAATTCTCTCTCTGGAAGTACATAGCAGTTTTTCATCATGTGTCCTTTGGAATTTTCTTGCATCATTTTCTTGATCAGAGTAGCTTAATCTTTAATAGGTAGCTATTTTTATAATATTGGTGTTACTGTGTACTATATTATCTAGGTTCTGCTCCCTTCACTCATATAAGTCTTCCCAGGTTTTAATGAAACCCTGCTGCTCATCATTTCATATATCACAATAACATTCCATCACAATCATACACTCCAACTTGGTCAATTATTATCTAATTGATTGTCAACTCTTCAAGTTTCAGATTCTGCACTAGCACCAAAAGATTTGTTATAAATATTTTTGTATAAATAGGTATTTTTTTCTTTTCTTTGATCTCTTTAGGATATAGGCCTAATAGTAGTATTGCTGCCTGTAATGGCAAGCACAGAAGTAGCTCACACCTTATTTCAGCTATTGAATTAACACCTTGTTTCAATTCAAGGTTCTTTTGAGCCTTGTAGCAAGTCTTTTCAGGAACGGAATATTTGAGTGCCACAACTTGTTAACCCTAGAACTTGTGAACTCCTGGGGAGGAGGGAATGACTATATAAGGAGAGGCCCATGGCTAGAGATGGAAAAAAGCTGAGAAGAGGACTCTTGTGGTGGCAGAGTCAAGAAGGAGAAAACTTGTGATATCACAGTACTCTGTCTGCTCTATGTTGATGTTTGTTTGTGATATTTTGTACAGAAACAATGGGACTTACTGGAAGCCCTGAAAGAGGATTTTCTGGTTGTGTGTTTACTGAAGTCCTGTAAGAGGGTTCTGGAGGTCCTGGGACTTTACTGATTATTTGTGCTGACCTCTTGAACCTTGTTTGTGGGTTTGTGTTGATTTCTATGTTGACGATTTGTGTTGAGTTTTCAGACCTTGTTGGTGGGTCTGAGTTGATTTCACAGGTAGAACGTGAATTGATGATGGTGCCAACAATGTGTATGAATATTATTGTGGCTCTATCAAGCTTCCCAGAAACAGGAATTGTGAAGGACTTAAGGTGGATTGGACATGGTGATCTTCAATATGGAATGTGGACTAGACAAAGAACTGGACAAGGAGCTAGACAAGAAACTAGGAGCTGCCTGCCTTTGAACCCAGGTGACAGTTGGAGCTGGGGCCATGGAAGAAGAACAATTCAAACTGAGAGCCAGCCTCAAGTCAAGCTGAAAGAAGACTACTTAGATACTATGTACTGACTGAAAGGATTATGATTTACTGTGACCTAGGGGTGGAGAACTGACTTTTGTAATTTGTGATTGAATTAAGGATTTTGTGTTTGACTAAATGATTGTTCTTTGTTGAAAACTTTTGTGACAGCTTTGGTAAAAACTATGTGGCCATTGTAATGATGTCATTGTGAATTCTGTATTTGATTTTCTGTGATTAGAACATTGTGAATGCTGTATTTTGATTTTTCTGTGAATGTTTTGCTCTGATCTTTTATTGAATTAATAGAGAGTTCACTATACTGTGTAATCAGAATCTTAAAAGCTGTTCACAGCAGCACATCCTTTGGAAACCTGCTCATGCTTAGCTCAACACTGGGTCAATGGGTATGTGCAGTTTTATAACTCTTATTTTTAGTGTTCCAATTTGTTCTCCAGAATGGTTGGTTTAGTTCACATCTCCAACAGTGCATTAGTTTCCCAATTGTTCTATATCCCCTCCAGTATTTGTTGTTTTCCTTTTATGTTAGCAAATATGAGAGGTGTGTAGTATCTCAAGCTATTTCAATTTTGCATTTCTCTAATCAATAGTGATTGAAGTATTTTTCCATGTGAAATTTTTAAAAAAATTTTACTGTTATTTTTGATAGTTTTGATTTCTTCTGAAAATTGCCAAGCCATTCTTTATATGTGTCCCATAACAGCTTCTGGATCTATGGAACATAATTTTTCCCCTCTTCTATATGACATCCCTTCCAATAATTGACAACTGTTCACATATCCCTATATGTTTTCTATTATGATGGCAAAACAGCACCTATTCCTCAAAATCAAAACTTATTTGACTTTTTCTCCAATCCTCTAATAATTCTGGTTGGCTTTGTCTTGACAACTTCAATATTGT
This sequence comes from Gymnobelideus leadbeateri, assembly GCA_011680675.1. Lineage (NCBI taxonomy): Eukaryota > Metazoa > Chordata > Mammalia > Diprotodontia > Petauridae > Gymnobelideus > Gymnobelideus leadbeateri. The sequence continues at coordinate 6,341 of WOXC01001210.1, read as the reverse complement.
CTATGTATTTTCTGAAATATGTTGTCCAAAAATGAAAGCAGTATTCGGATGTGGCCTGATTGTAATAGCCTTTTGGCAGAGGCATACTGGAGTCAGCTGGAACTGGTCTGAGAGAAACAGTTGTTAAATTGTAAAATAACAGAATATAGGGAAATGATTTCCCTATTTCATATATATTTCATATATTACCTATTTCATATATTTTCATATATCTACATTTCATAATGTAAATATTGTTATTTTTTTTTGCTGCCATGTCACAATTGGCTATTACTGAGCTTTTTATAGTAGCTATTAACTGACTCCATGTCTCCCATCCTATCTTTGTAAAGTTGTTGTTTGAAGCCAAATAAAAACTTTTAAAAATTTCATCTGACAACCATTAAATCTAGGCTAAGAGTCTTTTTTGGATATGAATTATGCTATCTGTCTCAGCTGTTTCCCCAGATTTCACGAAGTCTCAGATATGCCATATGCACTATCTAGTCTTTCATCCAAGTCTCTGATAATGATTCTCAACAGCATAGGACAAAAGATAGGCTTCAAGGGGACTTTACCACAAACTTCTGTGTCCTTCAAATTTTTATTAATGTATTAATAACTCTTTGTGTCTAATCACTATGTTGGACCATAGGTACAGAAGGCCAGTACTCACACGGGGTTCTCAGATGGGGTCATTGACTGTTGGGAGGAGTTAAGAACTTTACTAAGAACTAAGACTAAAAATTTTTTTAGCTAACCAGGCAGACATCAAGGCTGAAGCCATCTGTAGGAGCCTCTAAGGAGAAGCCTCTTGAGGCAGCTTTTTGTAGCATGTACCAACCAATTCCTGGTTAGGTCAGGCCTTGAAGAGGAGAGCTTTCCAGGGAAAAGTTGGAACAGTATATATTGTGGAAATTAATTACAATAACAAGAGGAATTTATCAAGATAAGACTTAAAGGTGGGGGTTGGCTAGGTGGCACAGTGAATAGAGTGCCAACCCTGGAGTCAGAAGGACCTGAGTTCAGATCGGGCTTCAGACACTTAACACACCCAAATAAAAAGCTAGCCGTGTGACCTTGGGAAATTTACTTCACCCCTATTGCCTTCCAAAAAGAAGCAAACAAACAAACAAACAAACAAACGAACGAATGAATGAATGAATAAATAAATGAATAAATAGATAGATAAATAAAATTAAAAAAAAAACAACATTAAAAAGACTTAAAGGTATTTGAATAAGGAGACAAAAGGAGAAGGATCCTTGACCAAGTTACTGGAAGTAATTACTCTTGCAGTAAAATCCAAGGGGATGCAATCTTCAAGCTGCATGCAGTTCTCACAGTTTTCTTTGGCCTCCATCAGCCATCTAAGTCTGTTTGACTATACTTTTATTTAACCCATATCTCTTCATTATATCACAAACATAGTAAAAGGAAATGTCAAATTCTTAGAAAAAAAATCTAAGTATATTATAGTTGACAAAACAAAGGTGAGTGATGGGATTTTATGCCAGGGTACCAAAATTTAGAGACCACAAAGATATAGCATGTACACTTCTTCAGCAGAAAAATGGGGAAAACTGAGATTGGCATGTACATGGCAAGAACAATTATGTAACATAAAAAGATAACACCCATTTTTGAGTCATTATATTAATGTTTTAAAATTCTTGTTCAACTAAATTTGCTTGAATTTTAATGTGATAAAAGAGGCAGTGTGGTGTAGGGGAAATATGAATAACTTTATCATTTGAATCTCAGCATTGACTTTTATTACTTGCATGACCCTTTTCAAATTATTACCTTCTTTGGGCCTCAGTTTCCTTATTATAAAACTTATGGGTTGGATTAATTGACTTCTAAGGTCCCTTCCAGTTCTAAACCTATATCACTGTGGTCCTAAATACAAAAGTAACTTCAAGGCTGCCTTCTTTAGGTGTTCTAAATGCTATTTGCACCAGAAACCAAGATTTTTAAATGGAAGTTTACATCCTGTTTACCACAGTCCTCTGATCTATGAATCTAGTTGCTCTGTGGAAAAAAAAAAGAAAAGAAAAGAATTGAAGTTTCATTGACATGACTTATCCATGATGAAGCCATGCTGGGTTTTTGATGTCACTGCATTTTCTTTCTATGTCCTCAGAAACCATTCCCTCAATAATGACTAGTAGAATTTGTCTAGTAAAAGAAGCTAAACTCACTTCTCTATAGTTTAAAAAATCCAACCTTCTCCTTTAAAAAAAGGGACAAAATTTGAGTCTCTACAATTCTGTAGTATATCGCCTTATCTTTATGATCTTTCAAACAATAGCAAGAGCAACTCAATAATCATAATGAACTTTGTGTGTAAATGTGTATGACTGCATTTATATTTAAATATGAACTTAAAACCTTTTTAAAATTAGTTAATGATATGTATTATGTTCTTATTAGACACAAATATTTAATTTTCCTAGAACTCTCAATCTACTAACAAAATTTAGGAATTAGGTTTTTTTTGTTTGTTTTGTTTTTCATTTCTCTGCCACACACCAGCTTATATCAACAAAATGAGGAAAAAGCAGAATTCGGGGATTTCTTGTTTTCAACAAATTAGAGGAAATGGGTCTACTCTTCATGTGGTGATTTAGCAGAGTCCCAATCCATGTTTTGTCTCATTATATTTCTGAGTAGTGGCAGTGTGCCTTCCTTGGAACAGAGAGCCAAGTATTTCTTGGAACAAGAAAACCAAGGAATACTGTGTTTGGCAGTTCTCTTGGTGCTCTCTGTGATTTTTCTGATTGAGTGAATAGTGCTGAAGATAACTTTGTTTTCCTGTTGTTTAAGCTTTTCTCTTGGGCAACAAAACAATATATGTATGTGTATACATATACAAATATACACACATATGTATGTGTATATGTATGTATACATATATATATATATACACACACATATATATATGTACAAACACATATCAGATCCATTTGCACAGAGTGTTGATTTTTTTACTATAGTTTTGGCAGTTACCTTTGTGTTTCAGCTATTTCATCTTCATTTTAGCTTTCTATGACTCAAAGTTTTTATATTTCAGGATTATTTTCCTCTGAATTCCATAGTTTAATGTTTGCAGATGTTGAAAGCTTATAATTTTTTGGTACAAATTCCTTAAGCAATTAAGTGTACAGTCATGGTTTGGTGTCCTAACCATTTCCCATTCTTGCATGCAATAAATGACTCTATATTCTAGTATTCAGTTCAAATCCATCTGTAATATTGTGATTCTGAGTGCTTACACAATCCATTCATATCTCCCTATCCTTTCTGATATTTACCAGTGTCACAGAATTATATAAATTAATACAGAGCTAGAAGGGACTTCAGTGATCAATTCAATTCATATATGAAAGGAATCATTTTTACAACATACTGGATTGATTCTCTGCTTAAAGATCTTGAAGGATAAGGAACTCACCACCTCTCTAGGCAACCTGTTCCATTTTTGTAAGCTCTAACTGTTGGGAAGGGGTGGGCAGCTAGTTGACACAGTGGATTGATTGCTGGGCCTGAAATCAGGAAGACTCATCTTTTGAGTTCAGGTCTGGCCTCAGACCCTTACTAGCTTTGTGACCCTGAGCAAGTCACTTAACCATATTTGGCTCAGTTTCTTCATCTTTAAAATGAGATGCAGAAGTAAATGGCAAAACTCTTCAGTATCTTTACCAAGACAACACCAAATAGGGTCACAAATAGTTGGATATGACTCAGCAACAAGAACAACAGCAAATTACCAGGAATTTTCTTCTCTGTTAACCTAAATTGGCTTCTCTAAAACTTTCATTCATTGCTCCTGGGTAGAAGGACCTATTAAACCAAGTAGGACACATCTATTCTTTCTTCCACATGAGAGCCATTCCTATGTCTGAAGATAACAATGATGAATTCAGGCCAAATATGCCTCATTCCATTAACTAATCTTCATATTTCATGAACACAAAGCCCTTAACCATCTAAAATTCCCTCTTCTACATACTAAAGACTTTACCAATGTCCTTCTTAAAACATTGTGACCAGAACTGATTAAAGAACTCTAGATGAGATCTGACAAGGGCCAATGGGATGGGCCTATCATCTCTCTATTCTTAGAAGCTGTGCTCTTCTATTATTGGCCCAAATCACATTTACTTTTTGACCAACACTTACTGAGTTTACAATCCAATCAAACTATCTGTAGATTTATTTTTCAAAATAACTGCCATTTATCCATGTCTCCCCTATCTTACGTTTTTGAATTCGATGTGTTTTTTTATGCCTAGGTGCAATATCTTATATTTATCCCTATTAAATTTCATTTTATTATATTCTGCCTAATGTTCTTGTTTATCAAGCTCCTTTTGGATTCTGTCCCCAACAGGCACCTGGATGGAATAGTAGATAGAGTGCTAGGACTGGAGTCAGGAAAATGCAAGTCCAAATCTTGATTCAAACCTGCTCTAGCTGTGTAACCTTGGCCAAGTCACTCACCTTCTCTTTGTCTCAGTTACTTAAGTTGTAAAATGGAAGTAATAATATCACCTACTTCTCAGGATTGTTGAGAAAAAACAAGAAATATTTGTGAAGCAGTTAGCATAGTGCCTGGAATATAGTGGGCATTATTATAATTATCCCCTTCCCCTTTCATTTTCCACTGTACTATCTACCCTTCTGAGCTCTGTTAGTTTCAAATTTGATGAACGTGCTATCTACAATGTTAGCTAGTGATTCATAGTGAAGCATAGATGTTTAGGGCACTCTAATAGAGACATCCTGCCAGTCCAGTTAACAACTCTTTATACATGGGGAGATAAAGCCAAGATGGTGAAATAAAAGCAGGGACTTGCTTGAGCTCTTACCCAAACTCCTGCAATTACCTGTAAAAATGACTCTAAACGAATTCTAGAGCTGCAGAATCCACAAAATGATGGAGTGAAACAAGTCTCCAGCACCAGACATCCTGAAAGATTAACAAGAAGAGTCTATTGCAATGGACTGGGAGCAGAGCACAATTCAGCATGGGCTATGCCAGTACAGACAGGGTCAGAGAAGACCTCAGGGCACTGAACCAATGGCAGCTGTGATGGTTTCCAGACTTCTCAACCCACAAACACCAAAGAAGTTTTATGGGCAAACTCCATGGGACCTGGGTGAAAGAGGAGTGTGGCCCAGCTAGAGTCTAGCCCCAGCCCTGGGGAGGCAGAGGTGGTGGTAGTGACTGCAGTAGCAGCAGGAGCTACTTCTGGAGCTCTGGGACCACAGATTGTGGGGGATCAAGCACCTGATACAAAACCCCTAAACCCTGGGAAACTACACCCACCCACACCCTCACCCCCACCCCCACTGGAAGTAGAGACCTACTGTGACAGAGTTAGAAAGTCAAGTATTTGACTGGGAAGATGAGCAAAGAGCATGAAAAAAAAAACTCAGATTACAGAATCTTACTTTGGAGACAATGAAGATCAAAACATACAACCCAGGAGAGACTGATAAAGTCAAAGCTCCTACATCAGATGCCTCCAACAAAAATATGAATTGGTCACAGGCTATGGAAGAGCTCAAAAAAGATTTTGAAAATCAAGTAAGAGAAGTTAATTGGGAAGAGAAATGAAAGAGATACAAGAAAATCATGAAAAAAATGAATCAACAGCTTAGTAAAGGAGACCCAAAACAATCTGAAGAAAATGACGCCTTAAAAAAATAGACTAACCCAAATGGCAAAAAAGGTCCAAAATGCCAATGAGGAGAAGAAAGCCTTAAAAATCAGAATTGGCCAAAGGAAAAGGAGGTCCAAAGGCTTACTGAAAATAAAAAAAAAAAAACAGTATTCCTTCAAAATTAGAATGGATCAAATGAAGCTAATAGCTTTATGAGAAATCAAGATATTATAAAACAGAAACAAAAGAATGAAAAAATAGAAGACAATGTGAAATATGTCATTGGAAAAACCACTGACAGAGAAAATAGATCCAGGAGAGATAATTTTAAAATTATTGTACTACCTGAAAGCTATGATAAAAAAGGAGACTAGATATCATCTTTAAAGGAATTATCAAGGAAAACTGCCCTAATAGTCTAGAACCAAAGGGCAAAAGAGAAATTGAAAGAATAGAGTGATTGACTCTTTTTTTTTTATTTTAAAGCAATTGGGGTTAAGTAACTTGCTCAAGGTTACACGGCTAGTCATTTGATTTATGCGTGGGTGCTCATTTTCTGAGGCCGGATCTGATCTCGGGTCATCCAAACTCCGAGGCCGGCACTCTTACTCACTGCGCCACCTAGCCGCCCCTTTAGGGCAATTGGGGTTAAGTAGCTTGCCCAAGGTTACACGGCTAGGTTTTTGTTTG